>CM033453.1:14692379-15069879 GCA_019425755.1 Amaranthus cruentus | reverse complement strand
TACTCATACTTGTCCCTACCCATCACAATTTAGTAATAGACCCTCTTGAGAGGTTCTATCCAAGTTGTAACACCTCAACCCTATGGACCTCTGTTGTTTACTCATGGAGACTGCACATATTTACATAAGTCTTTCCAGCGCACTTAGGCTTCACTCTTACGCACCTAGAAAAACTTCTCAGGAAGTAACCCATTCTAAGATTACTCTCCCCAGTCTCTACCAAACATGCTGTAAAATTCTTAGCAAATGAGCTTATATGAAAAAAGAATACACCTTATCAATAGGAGTAGTGTATTAATTATATTAATTTTTTTAAAGCAAAATCTAAGGTACCAAACAAATCATATAAGGATGATTATGGGTCTCAATTTAATAGTTTAGGACCCATTTGATAACAAAAAGCGCAAACGCAAAGCAACTTGCCATATGCAAGTTAATCAACTACACCTCCAGGCTCCAATGAATTAGTATAGGTAAATAACGAATATTTATGAAAGCAGTAAATCATCCTTATGTGTCTTTATTTTATAGGAGGGCTTTTAAAATTTTTATTTCATCTTCTTCTTATTTTATTTATTTTAATATTATGTATTTTGTCATTTTGTGATATTTGTAAATAACCGTTATTGATTAGGATTTTTAAATCATTACAATACAATTTTTTACACTAAAAACATTGAGCTTAACGGCACAGAAGCGATTACACGCCACTACTACAATAAAGTGCGTGAATGTTATACGCCACACCAAATTCACCTCACCTTTCATCCTCTTATCCTTCGCCACGTGTCATACTCTTACTAACATTCCCTTAACTTTTTTTGATTGATTGTTTCAAAAATACCCCTAGATATCTTTCTCATGTCACCATGTATATATGTACGGGACAGTCTCTATTCTCTAATGTCAAGGGACACCTCAACAAAGACTTCTATAAACAATTCTTTAAGAAACTCGTGGTTGTTTATTTGATCATATCCCCAACTTCTATTCTTCTTCTTTTTCTTCTTCACCTTAATTAATCTTTTGGTCAAAGGACAGAGAAACCTACTTTCTTTCTTTTCAAATGGAAAGGTATGAAGAAATGAAAAATATTGGCTCTGGAAATTTTGGGGTTGCTAAGCTTGTTAAAGATAAATGGACTGGACAACTTTTTGCTGTCAAATATATTGAGAGAGGCCTCAAGGTTTTTTCTTTTTCCTTTTTTTTTTATTTCTCATTTTGAGTATATATATATAATATATATATATATATATATATATCATTGAAGCATCCTAATATAATTAGATTCAAAGAGGTAAGTGTTATATTATTCATGTCATTTTATGTTTTGGGTTAATTAATCTTGAGGAAATACGTATCCTATATCTATAATAAACAACATACAAGCTTGATAAATTACTTCTAATGCGTATCATAGAATTTTGGTAAAAAATACTCCCTCCGTTCTCTATTGATGTTCCCATTGGGAATATTCACGGAAATTAAGAAAAGTGGAATCTTTAAGATAGTGGAGATATTATTTTATTGAATAATAAATTTGATGGAGAAAAAGTAGGGACCATAAATATTAAAAAAGTATTTAAATAAAGTGAGTGAAAAAAATATGGGGACCAGAACCATTATTAAAATATTAAAATGAGGACGAGTGAGGTTATTTTTGTACAAAATTTGTGATATAAATGGAAAGATTCCTTATGGGAACAACAATTGAAACACCCCAAAATGGAAAGTGGGAACTTCTTTAAGGAACAGAGGGGGTAGTATTTAAATTTCTTTTATGTAGTGTTTGGGAATAAGTATTTTAATTCAAATTATAGATTTCAATTATAAGATCATAAGTGAGAAATTTGAAAATGATAAGGTTTGGGTATTCATTTTCAAATTCTCAACTTTAACTACTTTAAAAATAATGGTGGAATTTGATTCAAATTCAAATTTAAAAATTTTTAATTTGTTAAACAATAAATTTAAGTCAATTCCAAATTTCCATATAAAATCATCGTTCTCAAACATGGCATTAGGTGAATTAACATCAATAATCCAGTAAATAAGCATTTATTTTTTAGAATGACCCAAAATTATATAATGGATGGTTGATATATGGTATTAATCATGTTCTTCACATGTATACATTTCTCATTTTGCTAATTTATTTCACGTGATATTGGTAGCTAATTAAATTGAAATGTTCAAGTACACTTGTATAGAAGGAAAAAGTTTTAATCCCCTTTGCCTAATTTGATCTCAATAAGTAATAAAATAGTAGATTTTTAAAGAAAAGTTAAATCAATAAAGAAGGAGTTAGGTACGTAAGTGGTTAGTTTTTTAGCTTAAAAAAAGATGATAATCATGAATTAAGAAAGACTAATAGAATGTATGGTGTACTTAATTAGGTGTTCTTGACCCCAACTCATTTGGCAATAGTAATGGAATATGCTGCTGGTGGAGAACTTTTTGAAAGAATTTGTACTGCTGGAAGATTCAGTGAAGATGAGGTTATATATATATATATATATTTTAGACTACTCTTTATGTATCTTTCAAAATTTCTTTATTTATGCTTCCTAACTGAATATGGACGGTATGCTGAAGTGTCTATTATTATCTACATATTAGTTGTTTCATCTTAAGGAAAGAGAAGATAATATATTATTTTACGACCAATTAGTTTTTGAATCTCATTTGAATTTATATGTGGGTTATCTGTTCTCCTTCTTGTTTGAAATGTCCAGACTTATTTTCAAAATTCTAATATAATAAACATTCATGCTGTGACTCTAAAACGGGCGTGAGATGATTTTGTAATGATTGTCAATAGGTTTATAAAATGAAATCATAATTATTTTAAGATGATTTTGTAATGATTGTCAATAGGTTTATAAAATGAAATCATAATTATTTTATTAAAAGCGTTAATCTAGTAAATATAAAATTTCAGCTGCTTATTTTTTTTCCAAAAAAAGATAACATTAATATAAACTATACTCATACAAATCTTGTAATATATTTAAATATTAGAATAAAGAAATCTTGATAAAAATTTAATCACTTACCATTGTGTATTCTCATTCTATATTGAGTTTATAACTAATCTAAATTACTCATTAGTGAAGTCCATACAAGATTGTACATATTTTTCGGCAACTAATATGTTTTTGGATCATGTATAATTCACAAAAGTGCTAAAATTTTGAATATTTCTTGAATATTTTCAGGCAAGGTATTATTTCCAACAACTAATATCAGGAGTTAGCTATTGCCATTCTATGGTATTATACTTTTATCGTTTAATTCTACATCTTATTAGTCAATCTTCTATACCTTAATTAAGGCTTTTTTCTTTCTTTTTTTTTTTCAAAATGTAGCAAATTTGTCATAGAGATCTTAAGCTGGAAAACACACTGTTAGACGGCAATCCCAAACCACGTCTCAAAATCTGTGACTTCGGCTACTCTAAGGTAAGTCACACCCTACACATCAATCATTATAGCTAGTCGCGGTTATTGTCATACCATGTATATCACGGTCATAAAAATTATGATTAGTTAGGACCGACCGTAATTAAATGATCAGCAAATGAATTACACTTGTATGTAAATTAACTGATAATTAACTATGTATAGTAACTGAAATAATGAACAGTCAGCAGTGCTACATTCTCAACCAAAATCAACGGTTGGAACACCAGCCTATATAGCCCCAGAGGTCCTATCAAGAAAAGAATATGATGGAAAGGTAGTGTTGGTACATTGTCTTATTCTTTTCACTTTTAATTACAGCCATTAATACGGAGTATTTTCTAGTACTCTCAATTACAAACTTTTTATACATTCAATTCATTTATGAAATACAGATTGCAGATGTTTGGTCTTGTGGAGTTACTCTCTATGTCATGCTGGTTGGAGCTTATCCTTTTGAAGATCCCGAGGATCCTAGAAATTTCAAAAACACAATAGCTGTATGTGTTTATGTATTTGTACTTGTAATTTTAGATAAAATATTACTCACTGAGTCCCTTATTTTATTTTGGGTGAATACAATAAAAAGTAACATTGGTTGAAAAATAAAACAAATAACAAGTGAATGATAGAAATAAGTGGTTAAGTTGAGGAGAGAAAATAAGTTTGTGAATGAGATTTAAAGAAAGAAATGGGGTTCATTGCCAAAGAAGGAAAATGTGCGAAATGAATAGAACAAACTAAAATGAAAATAGGTATAAATTGAGAGGGACAGAGGGAGTACAATCTTAATTAGAGAGGCCGGAATATATTATACTTTTATAGTTGTATCTGTATAAACGTAATGCAATTGTCTCTATGAGAGACATCTCTCAAACTCAATCCATTAAAGCTTAATGCGTACTTTTACTCTATTTTTTTCTTTATAGACCGACCCAATTAGAGATAGTCTCTCACAACAATTTGTGATTGTCAATACTTTGGTTTATATTTAGACATGATTTATCTAATGGTTGATATTAATGACAGAGGATACTCAGTGTACATTACTCCATTCCTGATTATGTTCGCGTCTCCAAGGATTGTAACCATCTTCTCTCTCGCATATTTGTCGCCAACCCTGAAAAGGTACTTTTATATGTACACTTACAAAATTAGTTAGTTCGCCACTTAAATCAAATATTTATTTACATATATACAATAATTAGTTATCACACGCCAAATTAGTTTTAATCTATTAAGATAGTGTTTGGTAAAATAGAATTCATATGAAAATAGAGAATTTAAATTTGATATTCAAGTTTAAGAATTGTAAATGACATCTAAACACTTGAAATTTACAAATTTTTATATTTAACCAATTTTACATTACTATTGAACTTCTATGTAGAATTGATTTAATTCCACATTTTTAAATTCAAGATTTGACAAACATAATATTTGGGCCAATTTAAATATTAATTTGAAAATAAATTTCATGTTTTCAAACCTACAATAAAATTAATTTTGTCTAGCTAGTTGAAATTTTATAATTTTAGTCAAAGATTACATGACTTAACGATAGTAACTTACTAAAACACTATTAAACTAAAACATCGTATAAATTAGTTAAAGGCAGAATAAAAATACATTATTTAATTTCTAAACGCGACCCTTAGACATAAGATAAATATAAATAGAAAACATATAGATAAATAAAATAAAATAAAATAAGCAAATAAAAAAGAAATCTAAAAAAAACTGAACCTAATGACCTTCCGAAAGTACAAAAACATAGTTTGTAGGTACGGGCCACGGGCTATTCTATGATCATTAACAATCTTTTGTTAATTTTCCTATTATAATACGAACTTTTAATTAACATGAATAATACCAACTTTGAGGGTTTTTTTTCTAGAATAATACCAACTTTAGTTAATTAACTAATTTACTAAATTTTTTTGTCATATAATTACCTATAGTTTGTTTTTTAACATATTAGGTATATTGCAGGAAAACACCCCCATAAGTTGGTATTATTTATGATTAATCAAAAGTTGGTATTATTGTAGGAAAATAAGCAAAAAGTTGTATTATTCCTGATAATTTTTCCTTCATTTTAAGTAAATTAAACTAAAACATTATTAAGACAAACTAGTAATTAAGGCTCATTAATTTAAGAGGCCTCGTTGTATGACATTTAGACAGCTTGCACATGCCAATTTAGATTAATTATTATTATGTGATTAACGATGGAGAGTATGATTAATGGTAGAGGATAAGTATAGAAGAAATAAAGAAACACCCATGGTTTCTAAAAGATCTACCAGAAGAATACAAAGAGGATGGAGTAGAGGAGACATTAAATGCAAAGGAAACAGAAGTATCATCCCAAAGTGAAGAGGAAATATTAAGCATTATACAAGAAGCTAGGATTCCGGCTGTTCATCATGGGACCACACTTGTTGGTGGAGATGCTCTCTTCTTGGGTGGAAGTTTGGATTTCGACGACAGCGAGCTTGATGCTGACCTTGATGATTTGGAAATGTGCGATGATTTTGTGTGTGCCGGCCTATAATATTATATACTATTCAAAAATTTGTTTTGAATAATCTCGTTTATTGTCCCTCTGTTGTGAGTAATCTATACAATTGATTATTTCTAAATAATCCAACCTTAGTATAATTTTTTGCTGACAACACCCAGTAACACATTTTATCCTTGGCTATTGTAAGTTCTTTCCGTCAAAGAGGAGTATGGGTAAACCAAGGAAGAAGCATAAGGAGGAAAAAAAGTAAGTGTAACGACTAGTGGGTAATGTGACAAGAGTGTTGTCAATAAAAAATATATAAAGGTTGAATTATTTAAAAATATCAATAATAGGAATTATTCACAAGAAATGAGTAATGAGTGAATTATTTATGATAATTTTTCCTCTAAGAACACACTGAGTTACACATAAGTTAATTTGTGATCAATAAATTCCATTGCTGAAATTAGAAGGGCTAACATTTAACAAACTGAAAAGGGATATATCGGAGCTTTTGGTTGGTGTGATCTAGCAGAGCGATGTATGTAGATAATACTTCTACTATAGATGTTTATTTTATGGACCCTACCAAGATTTGGTTGATTATTATTATTATTATTATTATTATTATTATTATTATTTATTATATTATATGAAGTATAAAATTGTGCAATACCCACTAGATTGGGTTGAATGGTTAGCAATACAAAAGGTGCATGATAATAATTGTTTGGCCAATGAATATTGACTGAAATTATTAACTAATTTGACTAGCAATAAATATTGTACGATTTTTAACTCTTGTACTAGTTGTTTAAGTCATGTATTGTGGTGATGTTGGTAATAATTAGTTGGATTTATATAAGAGAAAAATTAGATTAAAATGAAAAAATAGTAATATGGTCTTTTATTTGACATAAAGATTAAAGTGAATTTTTCATTTGATAAAAGTTATCGACGTTATGACTTTTTAATGTATGATCGATCAAAGAGTTAAAAGATTTAGCCAATAAAAAATCAACCAAAAAATCATTTGTGAGTAGGGATTTGATTTATCGTAAGTGCAAGTATTAATCAAGTCCATATACATGTTTGGTTCTAATCTATTTAAACAATGTTATCAATAATAAATTTCAATTTTGTCTCCACTATTTTGTCTATATGTATATTTACTGTAACTTTGGATGAGAATTGAAAACAATAATAGTTACTGTCTATTTGTTGTAAGTGGTCCCACATCAATGAATATAATTGTCATTAATTTTATCAATTTCGTTGTGACCAATAGTTGACGATGAAATTTGCCGACTCAAACTGCAAGTCGTTATCAACCACTAGAATAAATTACTTGGGGTCATGGGGTGGATCATATACTTATAATATAATATTGGAGCTTGTGATTGAATCTTCTAAAATAATAGTCATCTGTTACAATCATTTTGCTTTCTTAGTTTTTGTAAGGGAGATTAAAAAATTAGATATCATATTCATTTACTTTTTCTGTTCTATTATACTCGCTATATTTCACTTTTTACGTATTTTAATGCGTTATTTTATTTATTTTTATGTTTAATTATATAAATCTAAAAATTATAAAAAGTTAATATTATGATAGTATGTGATTAGACGATTCAAACAAGATCCTACTTGACTATATTTTTACTTACACATTAGTCGCAATATTTAAAATAAGCTTGAACGATGAATAGTGCACATAATCAAAATGTAGCGAGTATTTCAGAACGGAGGATTTAAAAGTCTTGGAAATTTTCAAGTGTCATTTTCTAAAGAGGCATGCATGGCAAATGAAAAATATAATTGAATGTGAAATGATTACATGTCATATTGAGTAGTATATTAAAGTCTTGGAAAATTCAAGAGTCATCTTCTAAGAGGCATGACAAATAGAAAAATAGCATTGAATGTAAAATGATTACATGTCATATTAAGTAATCTTTTTAGTAATAGTATGACTAAAAATGGTAAATGAATTGAAACATATGATTAGAACAATTAGGAATATAAATATAGTAAAATTTTTGACTTAATGGATGTCTTGGGACGAAAATAAGATCAAAAGATTATGTTAAGTAAATAATAGTTGATTACATGATAATATTTATCTAATTTAGAATATAATATTTTTTGTTTAAGTTTGAAGCTAAATTAGGTAAAGCATTTGTGTGATATACTATAGTAATTCTCTTTAGTTAACTTAATTAGAATTTAATATGTTCAATTGAATGAAAAAAAGTTATGTATTAGGTAAATAATTAAAAAAAAAAGACAATAATTATATTTTGATTTAAAAAAGTCATGTATTTGGTAAATTTAATAACAATAGTATACAGTACTTACATTATTATTTGAAACTGTTTTTTTATATATATTTTGCATTGACAAATTCGTGCATTGCACGAATTTCAATTTCTATACTAGTATATTATATTTCCTTTATCTTATAATTTTAGCTATATTTCCTTTTTGGGATAAGAAACCTATTTTCTATCTACTATTATAAATAACGCAATTTCAAACTCTCATTTCACATATTTCTTTCTCTTCCCTAATTTAAATCATTCACTATATGATCACAAATAAAAAAAATTATTTTTAAAAACATAAAACACAAATAAGACTATAATTTTGAGACGAATTAAGGACGTAGCAGGTTAATTAATTGAGACAGAAAAACAATACTCATATATAGTTGGTTTGATTTGTTTTGGTGAATTGCTAATGGCTCACTACCATGTACTTAAGGAACTGATTATATCAGATAGCTGTTGATACAATTATTTTTTAAAATGATGGTTCACAACCATTAATTATAAGTAGTTATCCGTTGACAGTCGTATCATCATTATACAATATACTAATTGAGAAACCACTTTGATATGTGGCATATGTGTAGAATGAAAAGTTGGGGATTTCTAATTATTTGTCACGTGTCACTTTAAATGATCATATTCCTGAATCATTTTTTTGTTATCTGTGTTGGAAATGTGACTTTAATTTTATAAATCAAACATATAAAATAAAGCTACAAGTTTGTAGTAGAAAACCAAATTACATATGACAAGTTCAAACCTTTGCTTAGCATACACCAAATGCAATCTTGATCATCGGGAATCACCATATATCGATCATAGTAACAAGAAGATTTTGTTGGATCTTGATATTAATTCTAGGCGAGATGCTCTTTCCTAAAACATCATTTCCTCCCTACTACGGCGCTTGGGAATAAACCGGAAATATATTCTGAGATACAAAGAATCACACTAATCTCCTAGCACATGGAAATTAGAATGACATAAGAAAAACTTAAATGGAAGGAAATATGGAAATACACAATCAAGGATTGCAAGTTCTTGATTGAAATACTCAAGAAGAGAAGAAAATCAGAAAATAAGGATGTGTAAAATAACACACAAGCATTCTATATTTATAGAAAAGCTCACACTATTTCATGAAGCAAAATGTCGCTCCATGAAGGACAAGGTTGATCCGTGAAACCCGAGACCGATTCATGAATCAAAGTCGCTTTCCACTCAACCCATATATCTCGGGAAACATGATTATAATAACCATATAAACCATTGGTGGTTATATATTAACCAACAAAACAAAACAGAGCAAGAAAGAAGACGAACTCGCACGAAGAACAGGGATGCGCGGGCCGCCTAATTCTCTGCAGGGTGCGGACTTGCTTCTGACAGACTCCGCATGCTGCGTAAAACTCCGCGGGTTGCGCACTCTGTTCTGTCACATTTTTCCTTTCCTTTAAAAAGCATACTTTGGGATATTATAAATTAATTTAATTTAATTATTTATTTAATATAATTAATTAAACCATTCCGATAACCACTATACACTCTAAATTCCAATAATCTGCTCAATTCTATTATCTCAATTATCATTTACTCTAAAGTCTTCATTGCTAATTTTTAGCTTTGATTAAATTATTAGTATAAAACATCCTTACCTCTCCCTCATATTCAATACTTATTTTCACAATTCAAATCATAAGACTTTAACTCTTTGTATTTACATATAAATCATGTGGGACTAATTTTGAATTATCTACTTTGATCAAGTATGTAATTTTTTTTAATATAATTGTGAAATGCCTTTTTTATATCTAAATAATTAATAATTATGTTAAGAAAAAATTATCAAAATAATTAAATTACTATATATATAAAAATTTAAAAATCTCATGCATTGCACAATTTTATTAATTTAAAAAATTATCAAAATAATTAAATTAGTATAATTACTAGTAAATATTAATTAGACTATCGTTTACACAATTTTATTTTCAATTATTAAGATACTAATTAGCTCCAACTATTCATTCTTTGTATTCAATTACGAGTATTATTATCAATTAATAACAAAGAAATTACTTATAAGGGATATAAGACTAAAAGAGAGTAGGGACGAATCTAAGTTCTTGGGATTCTTATGGATCTAGATTCAAATTCACAATGAAATATTTAATTTTTTTTTATTTTTGAATATTTTTATGGAAATAACTTTAAAAAGCGGATAAAATATTTAAAATAAACTTCAAAACTAACAATTGGGTTATTGACTAAATGTCAAACTCAAGTCAAAAGTGTAAGCTGGATGTGAAACTAGACTATCACACTACCTAAACTTATATTTGAATATTCTAAACTAAAATAATCTGTTATATTATTTATTAATTTATATGTTAGACTATTATAGACGTAATAATATGTAAACTTGTGCTATGTACGAATTTTTTTAATGAAAATATATACAAGTATGTAATCAGAACACATATATGTAATTGTACATTATATTTTTGCCAATCTCTATGGTTTTTGCATACGTTGCTGATGATGATTTTCAAAGAGTAGCAATAATTGAATTTCCCTACATTAACAAAAAAATACTAATGAATTTAGTATATATGTACATGAAATACAAAATATCAAATCTGGAAAAATAAAATTAATAGTACAATTTGTAAGGAAAAGACCTTCAAAATCATATGCAAAGAGTTTGTTTCCCCTCTATCAAATAACTCCCAAATATGAGCTATTTTGCCTTAATATTCCAATTACGTCCATCTCCTTTAATTTCTTGAATAAAATAAAGACCCATTGAATTTTCTATGTAAATGAATCATACATTATACATATTAATAAAAACGATGGAAAATGACAAGTGTCATCATTAGGAAGCCTTGATAAATATAAAATTATTTTAGTGAATTATAGTTGCTTATATGACAATATTCACCTAATTTAGAATCAGATTCTTTAACATTTAAACTAAAATAGGTAAAGTATTTATTTAATTTATTAAAGCTATTTTATATACATAATATAGAATTTGATATATTTAATTGAATAAAAAAAATGATGTATCCGATGAATAATTTTTTAAAAAATTAGTATTGAATTTTTGCTTTAAAAAATCATGTATTCGATAAATTAAAATTATATTTTCATATATTTTATACTCATAAATCGTGCATTGCACGAGTTTCTATACTAGTATTATTATAAAAATGAGTCAATCAACATTGATATTTATAATGTTCAATAGTGTATGCATATCATTAACTTGCCATAAAAATCCATTCATTTGAGACAAAATTTATATTACATAATAATTAATACTTCCTCTATTTCCTAATATTCTTCCTATTTAGAATATTCTATTTTGAAAAGAGAAATTGGATTAAGATTTTTAAGACATACATAGCTCATAAAATATATCCATGTGAGATCTTGTTAGATAAAGACACTAATATAAATTTTAATGTTTGGGGCATGATAAAAACCGCAATGAAGTTGGTGTTATTACGTATGAAGACTATGAACAAGCATCTAAGGATGTTGTTGAGGTGTGTAGGAAGACGATAGGATTATAGAATGAATATTGTATATGGATAGAGATTTTGAGGTCATAAGTGCTTATGCACAATAAGTGCGGATTCAAAAACGAATTATAAAGATTTTATGGGAGAATGAGGATCTAGATGATATGGTGCAAAAATACCAACGACGAGAATTTGTATATCAGAAGGAATTTGAATGAACCCTTCGAGGTAAGTCGTAGAGCAGTGGCAATGGCTACAAAAGTCAACATGAAGATCATGGCTTTGGAACTAAGAATGAACAACTTTATTCCTTTTTGAAGTTTACAACTTCATACGATTTGTTGGTTGGTAATAATAAAGTTATTTAGTGAATTAAATACAATTTAAATTGACTACTTTTTGACGAGAAAGATAGATAGAGGTAATTGCTTAAGTTATAAGAATTTCATAGTTATCTAGAACGCGAGTCGCCTCAGCATTTGGCAACCAAGGTCATACGTTGCAAAACGTTGATCGTTAAGTGATCCAAAAATAGGCTAGAGAAGAGAGGATAGAATAAGGCTTATAGTAAGAAATATGAATAGTAGCTGCGCCTTCTTCTTCTAATTTGAAGGAGTAGCAAAAATGGGAAGAGGCCATGAGGGGAAGTGGGCAACTCAAATTCATGATTAGAAAATAGAGGAAAATTGAGAGTGAAATATCTAATAGAGGAGACAGAAAAGGAATATACACTTAAGTTATGGGGAAGAATGGTCGGCCAAACATGCTCTATCAACCTAGTGGAGAATGAGGTTGTGGTTGCTGAGGTACATCCTATCCTTAAATGTTCAAAATTGAAGGATTTTTCTTGTCTTCTGTTGATCAAAGCTTTGGACATTGATGTTTAATATAAGCACCTTAAAAAAAGTTACTTTTTTTATGGTTGCTTCTTTAATTTATCTATGTGGGTTGTAATTTAGTAATAAAACTTTTATGCATGACGTGCAAAAATCGCAATGGAGAATGTCTAGGGATAGTATTTTCGCAAGAGAGGTCAAACAGAGCCACTAACTCATGTATATGTAGATAGGTTTTTGATGTGCGAAAATTGCATCCATAATATGTGCTTATATTAGAGTGTATAATGTCTCTAAAGAAGCAAAGTCTAAAGTTGAAAAAGACAGAAAATTTAATAAAAACAGATTGCCCTTTCTGTTGTTGTGCCATCACAATTTTTCCTTAAGGATCGTGATCGCCAATTTTGCAAAGGATTCCTTTTTCTTCCCAACCATTGAACATTTTGGGATTTCCTTAAAAAATGACTACATGATGAAAAGGGGAGGTAAACACCTCACTCAAGGATCACTAATATAAGATTTAAGTGTATGTTTGTGTTGTGTCAAATATAGGAACCAAATATGCAAGTGTAATAATGAATGACAAAAATAAGTAAATAATCAAGACAAATAATTTAAGTTGGTTCACCAATCTTGGTCTACATCCACCATCTAGCCTAGGATTATATTCATATGTGTTTAAAGGAGAAATACAAAACTTGAAGACATTACAATAGAGGTAAGTGTAATGGAAGAGAGGAGCTACTTAGAGAGTATTTTACATAAGCAAGAGGGTAGCTCTAATATGTGAGACTTTGGTGCATTATATGAGGGCCTAAATCTCTTGTATATATAGCCAATAATAGTGCATAAATGTTAAAATAATCTAGGAAAATCTAGGATAAAAATATCTAAAGAATTAAAAAATAAAAATATCCTAGATATTGTAATAGAAATTGCTAGAAACGTAATTACAAAATAAAATTATCTTAGATATTAGTTTAGAACTTCCTAAAAAATATAATTAAAAATTAAAAATATCTAAGATATTTAGTAAGGGTGTACCAAATTGAGTCCTATAAATAGGCATATCATGTATTTCTCCATTCAAGTAATACAAGTGGAAATTACCAATATTCAATCATCCGCTCTTGTTCTACCCAAACAAATTCCTCCCCAACTACAAATATTACTCAACTAAAACAAGCTATTTCCTACATTTGGTATCAGAGCTATAAACATACCCAACTAAAAAATCAAAACCCTTAATTTTATAAACCCTGCTGGTTAAAAATAAAATAAAATAAAATAAAATAAAATAAAAAATAAAATACCCAATGACCAATAACATTGCAAATTTTCCAATACCAATTTTTGGGGGAGAGAATCATGATTTTTGGAAGATAAAAATGAAGACATTATTAAGATCGCATGGTTTATGGAAATACGTGGATGAAGGGTACCAAGAATATAAAGATGAAAGCAGTTTGAGTGATTCGCAAAAGAAAAGGCTTGACACAGAAAGAATGCAGGATGCCAAGGCCTTATATTTAATACAAAATGCACTTGCAAATTCGATTTTTCCAAGAATATTAAGGGTCGATACAGCGAAGGAGGAATGGGAGATATTACAACAAGAGTTTCAAGCAGATAACAAGGTGAGAAGTATTAAACTTCAATCTTTAAGAGGTGATTTTGAAAATTTAAAAATGAAAAAAGGAGAATTAAGGAAAGATTATTTTTCAAGAGTAATTGAAATCGTAAATCAAATGAAGTCATATGGAGAAAATATATCAGATGTAAAAATTGTTAAGAAAATATTATTAACATTGAAAAATATGATGATATTGTGGTCATAATTGAAGAAACAAAAGACTTATCAAAAATTTCAGTTGAACAACTTATGGGATTTTTAGAATCCCATGAACAAAGAAAAAATAGACAAACTAATGAGGAAAGTGAAGAGACTGCTCTTCAAGCAAAATTTAATATGAAGTATAAAAATAATGTAATGAAGAGAAATAATGAAAATAGAGAAGAAAACACAATGGAAAATAAATGTTCAGAGACTAAAATGTTTTGTGAAATTTGTAAGCGTACTAACCATTTTAGTGGAGATTGTTACTTTAAAGGAAAACCACAATGTTGGGTGTGCAAGAGGTTCGGTAATATTGGTGAAAATTGTAGGAGTAAGAAAAAATGAAGAAATTGCACAATTTGGTGAAGAAAACAAATATGAGACAATATTTTGAATTTCGCTAATGGCAAGGACATTAGCAGAGACGGTTGGTGACTGAGCACCAATAACTAAAAATTTCGGAGAAAAAAATATATATTTTTGGAGAATGACTGGTGACATGAGCACAGTCTACAAGAAGAAATGCTAGCAAATTAAAGACGCTTGGTAACAAGGGTACCAATAAGAAGACGTAAGAAGAAAAATGTATGACAATTGACAACTGGCGACAAGGGCACTAGAAAAGATTATTCAACCTACGAGAAACGACATCACTATATCCGTGAGCTGGTGAACAAGAAAGAGATCGAATTGCAGTTTTGCAAGATGGGGGAGCAGCTGGCAGACATTTTCACAAAATCCATATGAACTGATCGATTTATCGAGTTCAGAAGACAACTTAGAATCCAAGATTTTTCAGATTAGGGGGAGTGTTAAAATAATCTAGAAAAATCTAGGATAAAAATATCTAAAGAATTAAAAAATAAAAATATCCTAGATATTGTAATAGAAATTGCTAGAAAAGCAATTAAAAAATAAAATTATCTAAGATATTAGTTTAGAACTTCCTAGAAAATATAATTAAAAATTAAAAATATCTAAGATATTTAGTAAAGGTGTACCAAATTGAGTCCTATAAATAGGCATATCATGTATTTCTCCATTCAAGTAATACAAGTGGAAATTACCAATATTCAATCATCCATTCTTGTTCTACCCAAACAAATTCCTCCCCAACTACAAAAATTACTCAACTAAAACAAGTTATTTCCTACATTGGGGCAGCAACTGAATTGGAACAAGAGAGTTCAGCAGCAGCTTCCAGAGACCTCAAAAAACACCAAATGACCTTTGCTCGACCTAGTGCTCGGGTCGAGCCACCAGTCGAGCAGCTGGTCAGAACATGCCAGCCTACTGCTGTCCCATTTCTTTCCTCTTCTATGCTTGTTTCGGTCTCCCATGCTTTTACAACTTTAACCTAGGACTGAAACCTTCTATTCTTGGCTTTCACATGTGAAGATTTGCACCCATACAATCTTGCTTTTTGGATTCCCAACAAACCAAATCACAAACATGTGATATGTATTGTCCTCTTCTTACCTTTACTAATTATAATGATTAATTACCTTAATCATGTCTTGATTACTTGGTAAACATAAGTCACCCATAATCTTAACACATGACGTTTTGGATGTGGGTTTTTTTTAGTACCTCTCATTTTATTGTATCATTATTGATTTTCATGTAATTGGTATTTAGTTCTGTTGAAAGAATATTGTGACTTGAGTGCACAATCAAGTCTATCCATTAATGTTTGTGCATAGAGAAGGAATCCTATGGATGAATTAAGATGGGTGATAAAGTAGGACTTAATATGTGTGTTGATGATGGTGTTTCAAGTGTTGGTGATCGATGCATTAAGTTATGGGTATTGATGGAGACTTAAACATGGTTGTTAAATAGAGCATGATGAACGAGGGTTAATGAGGAAATGAAACAGATTTTTTGATTCTGTTCGAGGTGCCTTGTTCAAGGCACTCAATGAAGAAGCCTTGCCTAATTCGAGCATTAATATCAGTAGCAGACATTAGCATCAGTTGTGTTGTGCTTGGACAAGCACCAAAATGGCTCGAACGAGCACACTAAAGTCGGGCCTGCTCGAATGAGCAGGTTTGGCTGGCTCACTTTGGATTCTGTTTTTCGTCTCTTGAACTTCTTGAAGCTGGTCATTTTGTAATTAATCTTAGCTTTAAGTGTGGAGTCTCATTTAATGTAATTACCCTCTATAAATAGGGAGCTCATAATTAGAGTATTGGAGCCTTTATTGTCGTCTTTCACAAACGTTCTCCTTTTCCTAGTGGATCCGAATATCAGACTCACAGTTATCTTACTCTGAATGTTGCATTTGTGTGAGCTAGCTTGACTATCTACCATGGTAATCAAAACTTTAAGAGCCTGGCCAAAGTAGTTTCTAACCTGGCCAGACTTGAGGCACTTGTTGAATCTTAAATTCAAGCAAAACTATCGCAGTTATACAGGAAAACTATGGTGCAACTGGACAATTGCTTCATAAAGAGGAAGAATGTGCTGAAGCAAGCAACTAGACGATACTTCGAAAGCAAACTTGTGTGAAAAGCAATTTCAATAGAGGAAAAAGAAACATTTGCTGGTTCTTTGGACAATGACCTTAGTAATACACTATAAGAGGAAGGATCAAAGGATCAACAAGGAGCTGGAAGTAAAGAAACCGATTCGAAAAAGTTAAGGTGGCAAATGGGAAAAATAAGATGATGTTTCACAAGTAGTCAGTTATCTCTGTTGACTCTAAACTTCCTAAATGTTTTGGTTGGCATGTGAATTTCTGAATACCCTCGGGGGTAATGCTCTACTAAGCTGATTGAAAGTGAGTTGAGCTTTAGGTAAGTCAGTTCAGATAGAAGTCAGTGAGTCGATTCTTTCTATGGTGTACGCTTGCTTTTAACTAGGTGACTAAACATTATATTACTTTCGGGTGAAATCTTTAAGCTTTTACCGAGACATTTTCTATTTTGAAAACTTATTCTATATTGGATTTTTTTTAATGAATCACAGGAAAGGAAGACTTTAAAGGATGGGTCATCCACAACATGTAGATATCATATATAATCTGTTGGATTTTCCCTACTACTTTCGTACATAACCAAGCAAATTGTCCCCGCGCTCCTTGTTTATTTCAAGCATTTCTTACAATACAAATCGATCAAACCTTGAACTGTGATGTAGTGTTGTAGGTTTAAAAAAATGTTTGTTTGATGTACTCTCATTATGATCACTTGTTACATATTGCCAATAGAAGCTCTGATTTTGTCTTTCATGTCGTTGCTTGCAGCTGACTAGGTATCATCCACTCTTAGCCAAGTTGATTCATCCACGATAACAATTGTTGTTGGAAGGGGAGGTCGAATTCAAAAGTGATGGTGACATTGCTCGGCTGTCAAGATCTGCTTCAAAGACTTGATATTAGCGCATGCAAATTGGTAATATTTCTCAGACAACTGAACCCCCAAAAGGTGAAGCGAACGGAGGTGCTTCTAGCCTGAGGTACACTGACATGAAGGTAGAAGGTCAGAATTGGTTGAGATGAAGGAAGAGACGACTATGGACATGTAGGTAACCGATATCTCTCCTTTTTCCCCCTCTTGCCATGTTTGTTTCTCATATTTGAGGGAATCACAGTTTCGTGATATTGTATCTTAACTTGTACTAAGATATATGTACAAAACTAGTTCTATACATCTTCACATTATGCAAGACCTTTAAAAAGTTTTCGATATAATTGTAAATGACTCCTTATTATTAAGGAAAACGAAGGCGCATATTGTATCATAAACTAGGTGATACCCAATGGCCAAGATTTGAGATCCTGTTATGTCACTACAGTGGTCCTTGGCTGTAAGCCTGTAACTACTCTCTCAACAAAATAGCCTGTCATGTGAGATCTAGCAGAATAGCAGTACATGGTTGTCTTGTGATATTTGTTTGAATGAGTTGGACTTGGCCATAACTAGACCAGTCAAAAATTGACTCGAAAACCCAACCGAAAACATTTTGATTCTAACTCAAAATTTTGGCTCGTAACTTAAAATTTACTTAATTAAAAAACCAAGAAAAGGGTCAAACACGACTTAAACCCGAGTCCAACCATTTTGACCCGCTTCCCTAATTTTGTCGAGTTTTGTAGTTCCTCGGTAGCAACTTTTGGTTTGGACTTATTACATTTTTTGTTGATTTTTATGAACTTTTATTTCTATATTATAGCCTTAAAAGCAGTATAATAGTCCTTATTTATATAAAATATTTTTTATTTATATATATTTTTGGTCAATCCAAACTGATCAGAAACAGAAATGACCCAATCTAAAAAGTCCAATAATTGACGGTTTGGATCGGTCTAGTCACAACCCATATAGCCGTGTAACTTAAACCCAGAGCGAAGAAAGGGACACAATTTTGTTGTCCTTGATCTACTGAGTCATGACTCATGTGGTCCTTCTTCAACTGTCGGTATTCACTATTTAATAGTCGGTCAATCTCAATCCATTTCCTGCTGATTATTGACAGCCTTGTTCAGCTTTCTTTTTGGTTTTATTCATGACTTTAGGGAATGAATGATATTCACATTTTCTGTACTACTCATTTTATATTTACTTCTATTGTTATTTCAAATTATGTAAAAAATAAGTAAAATAAAAAAATTTACTCCTATTATTAATTGAATTTTTTTTATTTATTTTACGTTATTTAAAATAATAGTGGAAGAGTTTTTTCAACTGAATAATGAGAATATAAAATGAAAAGACAGAGACAACACAGAGAACCATTATATTGGAATTGCCATAATTAATTTGGGTGATTCTACCAAAAATAAGAGACTTGACATATTCACACTATTCAAATAAAATCAAAATGTTCCACAATGTCATACTCCATAATTTTTTGATTAAATATCAAATTTTACTACATTGTTTAGAAATCAGGCATGTTGAATAAGGTAAAACCATAAGAACAAGCGATTGAAGAAACGATATAAATGCCACACTTATCGACTTCCAATTTCTATGAAATACGAAACATAACTATATCATCTGAAGACTAGTTATGCCTATACCTCCGAGCTTTGTTTTTTCATTCCGAATTCAGCAACCATCAACACTCCTTCATTGTCCAAAAACACCTCCCCAATCTTCGTTCGCAAATATAGTATCGAACTAGCAATCAAAAGGCAAGACATAAAATGATAGAAGGATCAAGACATGACCAAAATTTTACAAGAATGTTATGAACTACAACACACTCCTTTCTTAGCTGGGATTTCTTGGGCAGGGCCAGGAACTAAGATCTGCTTTCCGGGTAATAACGCAGCATTGCCGTTACTCTGATCTTCATTGGCAGCCAAGGTTTTCCTGTTTACAATATTGAAAATCTCGGTTAAGACCGTAATAAAAGCTGTTTCCACATTTGTTGCTTCGAGAGCTGAAGTCTCGAGAAAGAAAAGGCCTTCCTTTTCAGCGAACTCTTTAGCGTCCTCCGTTGCAACTGCCCGTTGATCCTCAAGATCAGATTTGTTTCCAACAAGCATGATGACGATGTTCTTGTCAGCATGGCCTCGTAACTCATCCAGCCAACGTGGTATGTGCTCAAATGTTTGGCGTTTTGTTATGTCATAAACCAATAATGCACCAACTGCACCTCTGTAATATGCACTTGTGACAGCTCTGTACCTGTTGGCATTTCCATGTTGTGTTAATGAAGCATTCCAAACTGGCTATTTTAATTCAAAATAAAGTGTCAAGACCTCAGACTAAACCCATGACAGACTTTAATGGTTAAAACTAGACAAATACTCGAGGTGAAATTCGAGGTGAAATGAAGTGCCTATTCAACAAAGGTCATGACATAAAATCAATCCAAAGCAGGATGATCTACTTCAAAAATAAGGCAATTCCATTATGTTCTCATATACTGGTCGTACACCAGTGTTTTGTAAAGGCCGTTACATTTTCAGCCAAAATGAAAGATCTCCAGACGAAAAAATGAGTGAAAAATATCACATTAATGTTTAGATTACATGTTGAAGGAACATAAAGCTCAATAAGAAAGTGAATCACACATGAAATCTGTTTCAGATACTCTCAATGTAGTAATTACAGAGCGACTGGGTGAGAAACAGAGACGCGGTTTTCAATACTCCATGAACATTATACTCCCATACACTACACTCAGAACTCAATGAACTCTTTTGAGATACACCGCACCTTCTTGGATAAATTGTAGTCACCTGGAACATCTGTATGGTTATAACGAAGTAGAATGGATGTATGGACGATTTGCTATATTAAAACTCAAATACATAACCAGGGTATTATCATCAACACCAAAAGGGTTCCACAAAACTACTAATGCAAGAATTTCTTACAACTTTCTTTTGCCAATTTGACCACTTACAGGCATAATGAATAAGAAACGTAGTTATAAACTACGATTGTTAAGGAACCATCACAAATAAAAGCTTAATCTAATGATTTGAACTCCCTAAACTCTATCTATACGATTCTACTACACACAAATGATCACTTCAACTTTTCAACAATAACTAGTTAATCTTCTCAACCAGAATCTTAAACTAACAATTGTAATTAACCGAGATACTTTATACTATACTCAAATAAATACGGTTCAATAATTCTACTATACACAAATGATCACCTCAACTTTTCATTGATAACTAGGTAATTTTCTCAACCAAAAACTTAAGCTAATAACTGTAACCCTCGATTTGTTATAGTATGCTCACACAATACGATTCTACTATACACAAATGATCCCTCTAACTTTTCAACAACTAGGTAATCCTGGTTGATTCATTCGAAACACAACACACTTCATTTCTTTAACATTCATTATTAACCTCAAATCCATCATCAATCCTAGTTTTAATAAAGCAATCTAAACCTAATAATTCATTACCATAAACTACCTCAAGTTCTCTTAAAATTCAAACGGTATAAATAGAATTACCAAAGTCACGATTTCAAATCAGCTAGCTTGTATGCTTCTATCAATGTAAACAAGATCAATTCCAACAAACATAAACATCAAATTTCTTGAACTAATTACGAAAATAATCAAATCAAACTATATTCAATAACTAAAATTTAAATCCATGAATCTAATGTATAAAAAGAAGTAGGAATTTACCGTTCTTGGCCAGCAGTATCCCAGATCTGAGCTTTGACACTTTTATGCTGAATGACTAGAGTTCGAGTCTGAAATTCAACACCAATAGTAGCTTTTGAATCCAAACTAAACTCATCTCTTGCAAACCTAGCCAAAATCTGAGACTTTCCCACTGCTGAATCTCCTATAAGCACTACCTTAAACACATAGTCCACCTTTTGGCTTGAATCTCCATAGCCCGCCATGTTTCCTTGTTTCTCTCTCCTCACTTAGTTGATGGAAAACTTGCTGCTACTTAGTGGGTTGGAACAAGAGAAAATTTAAGGGGTAGATCTTGAAGTGGGAAAGAAAAATGGTGCAAACTTTTCTGTGAGTTTCAATTTTTGGTAAGAATGAGTTGTGTGATTTGAGGAAAGTGTGAATTGATTTGGGGGGAGATTTTTAGAGGGGTGTGTAAGAATGTAAATGAATGTTTTTCTTGGAATTTTATAATTATTACAATTATTTTTTATTTTTCTTTTGGGAAAACAAAAGGAAAGTTGAGTAAAATTGTGGGATAATCAATGTCCATGGAGAAATTACGAAACAATGTGGAGCACAGCCTTTTATTGGCTGTAGTTAACACCTCTCTATATTTGATGTAGAAACGGCAATGGATCTTGGAGTCTACTGATTTTGAAATTTTAAGGCTTATTAAATTATCGAGAAAATTTTAAAGGATGAAGAATTTTTTGTTTGAATAACAAAACAGGAGAGGAGAGATTTGGAACGGATGAATTTGGAGTGAAAACATAAACAAATTGTTAGAGATTGAGCAAAAGAATCAAAACAGAAAAGAGAAAGATTGAGAGAATCCCATTTCCTTCAAGAATTGATCAAATACAAGGTGTGTGGGTACATATATATACACATGTCAAAAGCAAGAATGAGTTTGTTACAGCTGTAACAAACTTCTAACTAATTAATAATAAAGAATAAAAAGGCTATACAAGAACCTAATCAGAACATTCTTTTGTCACACTGATCTCACGTGCTTTTAAGAAACAAAATAAAAAAGGAATCCTTTAAGACAAAGCTTCTGCATAAGGCTTGCAAGGTTCTGATGGGCAGCTTCTGATCTTTTACTCTTGAGCTTGCTTCTGTCAGTACACACCATACACTTGAACATCTTCTGATTGCACACACTTCTCTTGAATGTTTCCTATCCTTCTGACTGTATGGGAGTTTAGTTGAACATCATTTTCTGCCTTCTGATAATCTGACAGTAGCTTAGCCATCTGCATAGTGTCCACTATCTGCATAATGTCCACTATCTTCAATACCCCCCCTCAAACTAGGATGGGGGAAAGACATTCCTAGTTTGCTAATCAACTCATTGAAAGGAGCAGAGGGTAGAATCTTTGTGAGGATGTCAGCTAATTGGTGTTTAGTTGGTAAGTATGAAAGCTCTAATAGTCCTTCCAAGACTTTATCCCTAGTGAAGTGACAGTCCACTTCTATATGTTTTGTTCTGTCATGAAAAACAAGATTTTTTGCAATGTAGAGTGAGGATTGGTTGTCACATTGTAGTGTAATAGGTTTAAGGTTATCAACACCCATTTCAGACAACAACCTAACTATCCATGTAACCTCAGCCGCTGCAGCAGCCATAGCTCTGTATTTAGCCTTAGAGCTTGATCTGGATACAGTACCTTGTTTTTTTGATTTCCAAGAAACAGGAGATTTGCCCAAGAAAAGAATATATCCAGTGATAGACCTTCTAGAATCAACACTAGAAGCCCAATCACTGTCAGAGAATGCCTGTAAAACAATGTCCTTACCCCCAGAAAGTACTATTCCTTGCCCACAAGTAGAGTGCACATAGTTGTGAGTGTGTTGAAGGGCATGCCAGTGGGAATCTCTAGGTTGTTGCATAAACTGGCTTAATGTTTGTACTGTGTATGAGAGATCAGGCCTAGTATTGGTTAGATAATTCAATTTGCCAATGAGGCTCCTATAAGGAGTTGGATCAGACAAAAGTTTTCCTTCAAGAGCTGACAACTTCAAATTCAAGGGAAGGGGTGTTACTACCCTTTTAAAATGACTTATTTTGCTCTCTGTTAGCAATTCCTTAGTATATTTATGTTGGTGTAGGACAAGATCATCACTAGTATATAAAACTTCAATACCTAGGAAGTAATTTAGCCTTCCTAGGTCTTTGATACTAAAAGTATTATCCAGATGTTGTTTGACCTTATTGATTTCAAAATTGTTATTACCTGTTATGATGATGTCATCTACGTAAATAACAATGAGGGTCATGTCATTCTCTTTCTTTTTTATGAAAAGAGAATAATCATTTTTTGATTGATAATAGTCTAAAGTTAGGAGTTCATTAGCAAGATTGGCAACCCATTGCCTTGAAGCTTACTTTAATCCATATAAAGACTTAGGTAATTTGCAAACTTAGTTAGTTGTTTCATAGTATCCAGGAGGTGGTTTCATGTAGACATCTTCCTTGAGGTCTCCATGCAAAAAAGCATTGTTGACATCAAGTTGGTTTAATGTCCATCCCCTACTTACTGCTATAGCAACTAAACACCTAATTGTGGTCATTTTGACCACAGGTGAGAATGTTTCATCATAGTCCACCCCATATTTTTGATTATAACCTTTTGCCACAAGTCTTGCCTTATATCTTTCAAGGTCCCCATTAGCCTTATATTTGACTTTGAAAACCCACTTTGATCCTATGGCTTTCTTTCCTTTAGGAAGATCCACCATGCTCCAAGTTTTATTCTTTTCAAGAGCTTGTATCTCCTTGTCCATAGCTTCCCTCCATTTGGGGTTTTGCATGGCTAAAAGGTGAGTTGTAGGCTCATGATGCAACTTTGGAGTATGAGATGTTGAAGCTTCATAATTAACTAGTCCACACCAATGTGTATCAGCCTTAAGACAGTGGTAGTCTTGTAAGTATGTAGGCTTTTTGGTTATTCTTTGTGACCTTCGGTCAGAAGGTCTAACTTCAAAATGTGTTCTGTCTTGATCTTGTGAGTCATGATCACTTGTAGTGTCAGTGATATCATTTTTGCAAGACTCTTGAATGTGTGTATCACTTGACAAAATAAAAGGATCTATGATATCTTCATCATAATTGGTACAAACAGGTAAAAATATTTGCTTTTTGATTGTAGTCCCTTTTGTTTGTTTCTTATATTGATAAGGGATGTGATGCTCATGAAATGTTACATCTTTTGATACTACAACACATTGTCTCAAGGTTATATACTTTATAACCCTTTTTTCCTAGATAATATCCAATGAAAACTCCCTTTTGGGCTCTTTCCATGAATTTATGTCTATTTTTCTTGAGTGTGCTTACAAAACATAAGCAACCAAACACCTTTAGGTGTGTAAAATCTGGCTTCTTGCCAAATAGCATTTCATAAGGAGTTTTTCCTTTTAAAACTGTTAGAGGCATTCTGTTTATAAGGTGGACTGCACATTGTGCACAGTCCCCCCAGAAGCTCACAGGTAAATTTTCTTGAAATTGCAATGATCTAGTTGTCTCCATAATGTGCTTTTGTTTTCTTTCAACTAACCCATTCTGTTGGGGTGTTTCTGGACAGCTAGATTCATGCCTTATTCCTTTTTGGGTGTAAAATGCTGTAGCTTTTCCATCAGTTAGCTCCTTAGCATTATCAGTTCTCACAGCTTTGATTTTTAGTTCTAATTGATTCTCAATATAGTTCACAAATTGCATGAAAATGTTTGTAAAGTCTGATTTGTGCTTAACTAAGAAAATCCAAGTCATCCTACTGTAATCATCTACAATAGTGATAAAATAGAACAATTTGATCTAGTTGGGTTCCTAAAGGGCCCCCATACATCAATGTGCAAAAGTTTCAAGTATTTATTGGTTCTTGAAAAAGACTTAGGGTACACATTTTTTGTCTATTTTGCTTGTGGACAGATAGTGCATACAATGTTGTCATGAACAATCTTTCCATTCATATCAGGAAACAATAGATGCAATTTGTACATAGGTAAGTGACCTAATCTTAAACGTCACAATTTGGCTTTATTAACTAGAGAATCATTAGCAGAGACTATATTTGTTTTACAAGTTTTCTGGTGATCTTTGTCAGAGGGATGGACATCTTTCATGTTTATGCCTTGATCTTGTAAGACATATAATCCATTCTTGGATTTACCAAGAAGCCAAGATTTCTTCTTCAGTGCTTCCTGAACATAACACCCACCATTATTGAAGAAAACAAAATAGTTATTATCTGTAATCAACTTATTCACAACAATCAAATTGAACTTGAAAGTAGGCATATATAGCAGATTATGTAAAATTAGACCATTGCTAAGTTTTACAGTGCCTATATACTTCATATTTATTTTTCTACCATCAGGTACTGTGATGACATGCTCCTTAGAGGTAATTTCTCTATAACTTGAAAAAATATGCAATAAATGGCACATGTGGTCAGATGTACCACTATCAACTATCCAATCATGCATTTTATGAGATGAAAAACAGTAGGTACCTGTAAGTTGTGAAGTATTTGCATGTGTCTTGTTGTTAGAACTTAGTTGCTGGTTTAAAATTTCAAGAAGCTGTTGGTACTGGGTAGATGTGAGCTTGGCTATTACTAAACCTTCCTTTGTGGCAGTATCTTGCACAAGATTTGCAGCAGATCTATCATTCCCCCTCTTCCATGTGTTGCCTTTGAATGTTGGTGGATACCCAATTATCTTCTAGCACCTATCCTTGGTGTGGCCTCTGATCTTGCAATGATCACAATACAATTGTTCTTGGCCTTCCCATATTCTGCATTACTCTTGTTAGGTGCCCTTTCTTGAAACTTCCTCTTATCCACTCTATAGGCCATTGAATCAGCACTCAAGTCAAGATGTGTCTCCTCTTGCAGGAGAATCCTATAAGCTTGTGCTGAAGTGGGGAGCTCAGTCATCATTAACATATTTGAACGAACTTGCCCAAATTTTTTGTCAAGTCTCATTAAGAAACTAATGACCCTGTTATTTTGTTGCATCTTGTTACATTTCTTTGCTATTTCACAAGTACAAGAGTTTGCTGCAGTGCAAGAACAAACAGGAACTCATCCCATAAGGTTTTGATTTTGGTAAAAGATTCTGAAATTTTCATGTTTGGGGTTTGAACTAGATTATTCAACTCTTCTAGTAGAGAATATAGTTAGGCATTGAAACTCTGACCATACCTCTCATTAAGTTCATTCCAGATTTCCCTTGCTGTTTTGTATGAGAGAATGCTTTTGGCTATGCTATCATCAAGAACAACAATGATCCATCCCATAACAACATTATTAACCCTATTCCATGCTCTTGCTGCTGTGGTTTGGGTTGGTCTTGGTAAAGATCCATCCACAAAACCTAGTTTGTTCTTCCCACTTAAAGTTATAACCATCACTCTCTTCCAATCCACGAAGCCATTGCCTGAGAAGGTTATGTTGACCAATTTCTGTCCTGTATCCGATGGATGCAAGTAGTAAGGTGATCCAACATTCATTGTTGAATGTTGGATCAAGGTTTGTGGGAGTATTTTGTGTATTGTTTTGATTTACCATTTTTTAGCAGAAAAGGAATCAAGAATCAGACAAAATGATAATCAAGAAAGCAAGAACACAAGGGTTTATCTTAGAATATGGGAAGGGAAGAAGAGGAAAAAAAATCAAAAAAGCCTTAATGGCTCTGATACCATGTTAGAGATTGAGCAAAAGAATCAAAATAGAAAAGAGAAAGATTGAGAGAATCTCATTTCTTTTAAGAATTGATCAAATACAAGGTGTGTGGGTACATATATATACACATGTCAAAAGCAAGAATGAGTTTGTTACAGCTGTAACAAACTTCTAACTAATTAATAATAAAGAATAAAAAGGCTATACAAGAACCTAATCAGAACATTCTTTTGTTACACTGATCTCACGTGCTTTTAAGAAACAAAATAAAAAAGGAATCCTTTAAGACAAAGCTTCTGCATAAGGCTAGCAAGGTTCTGATGGGCAGCTTCTGATCTTTTACTCTTGAGCTTGTTTCTGTCAGTACACACCACACACTTGAACATCTTCTGATGGCACACACTTCTCTTGAATGTTTCCTATTCTTCTAACTGCATGGGAGTTTAGTTGAACATCATCTTCTGCCTTCTGATAATCTGATAGTAGCTTAGCCATCTGCATAGTGTCCACTATCTGCATAATGTCCACTATCTTCAATACAAATTTTGTTAAACATACAATCTCTCATAAAGTGGAAAATTTTGGAGGCAAAAACTCATTTTTGTATTTTTTTATTTTTTCATTCTCTTTCCTTCTAAACAAACAATAGATACTCTTCCTCATTGTCGATCTCCTTTTTTTTTCTCTTTTTTCTTTTCTTTTCCTTTCCTTTTTTTCTGTTTTCTCTCCTAATTTACTATGTAAACATAGAGATAAAGAAAAAACTATAAGATTACATTTTAAACTTCTGTTTGAGAGTAAAATCGTCCGCTTTCCACTAGTTCTTCCTGTGAAGGGAGTATAAGTATAGATTGTCCGTCAACTTCCCTCACCTAGACCCTGCTCTCAAGCGAGATATTGGGTTTGATGATGATGATTACATTTTTAACATAAGTAATGCATCTCATGGATCACTTTAGTCCTATAGATATTCGCATTCTTAGGGTGAAAAGATTTACAAAATCATGTTTTAATAGACATCCATAAGTACTTATCATAGTTTTCAAAAAAATAAAAAAGAGCAAACTACATTAAAAATTCCTAACTATGCGCGGTTTAAATACAAAACTCTCAATAATTGATTAATATTTAAAACTCTCAACTTTAGGTCTATTTTAAATTCAAATTCCAAGATGACTTATAACCAGATAAGTTGGTTTTAGTAGAGAAGTAGTGGGACCCAATTGTATTTATTAATCACCTCACCTCCGTTGACCTTACACGACCCTTCATGTACCCCTCATTTTTACAAAAATGGTAACTGGTTAAACATGTTATGAAATTGTATAAGTGCTTTAAAATTAAAATGGGCATAAAGTTGAGAATTTTGAATAATAATCAATAGTTAAGAGTTTTATATTAAAACTGCGAATAATTAGAAGTTTTAAAAGTAATTTTCCCAATAAAAAATTAATGTTGATATATTAATCAGTGGTATTAATCACATTGGTCCTAATAACTCAAAAAGATGTAACAAAAGATGTTTAGATAGTGAGAGCTATTTCAAAATAAGTAAAACATATAAGTACAATCTTTTGAATTTAGGAAAATTTACCAAGAATAATCCCAACTATCACCCGTTGGCCAAAAATAATCGCAACTATTGATTATTTTTTAACAATCCTAACTATTGATCGCATTTGCTGAAAACAGTCCTACTCTCTCCATGACCGGCTGCAGCAGGTATTTGTGATTAATTTTTTTTTTTACCTTTTTTTTAATTCACCTTCATCAAATAAGAAGTCTTTCATCCTCATTCCATCTTCTTCTTCATTCATTCTTCCTCCATTAACAAACCCTAAAACTCTCTTTAAAAAACTTCACTCATGCTTAAGCTCTAAAAGCTTCATTCTTTTAAGATCCAATGAATTCCTCTTCTTCTTTTAAGTATTCAGACCCTAATCCCAAATATAGGGTTTGTTAATGGAGGAAGAATGAGTGAAATGGAGGAAGTTTTTTAAAGAGAGTTTTAGGGTTTGTTAATGGAGGAAGATTGAACGAAGAAGAAGATGGAATGAGGATGAAGAGCTTCTTATTTGATGAAGGTGAATTAAAAAAAAGGTAAAAAAAAATTAATCACAAATACCTGTTGCAGCCGACCATGGAGAGAGTGGGACTGTTTTCAGCAAATTCGATCAATAGTTAGGATTATTAAAAAATAATCAATAATTGGGATTATTTTTGGCCAACGGGTAATAGTTGAGATTATTCTTGACAAATTTTCCTTGAATTTATCATTAAATTTCAAATGCATGTTTAAATTAAATGTCTACTTTCAAATCAATCTTAAAAATTAAAACTCATTAAATCATAGGAGTAATGAATATAACTATATATTTATTTTCATGAAATATACAATTCAAAGCCACTATTTATCTCTAAGGTAACATATGCTTCCCATTTTTCACTTAACATAAAATTTAATACGAGTACATTCAATCTTAACTTGAAATTGCAGATAGTATTTAAATGTGACAATTATTAATTATTAATTATTGAATAAATATTTTTTAACTCGTATCATAGTTAAATAAACTGCATATAATTATATGTTGGACAAACTTTTTTATATTTGTATAATTATTAGTTATGCTAAGAAAATATTATCAAAATAGTTAAATTAACACACTATAAAAAAAAGGTTTAATTGTGGCATTCATAATAGCCAACTTTTAACATTTATAAATGTCACCAAAAAAGTTGGTGACATTTGGTAGGAGCCATCGCAAAATTGCATGTCACAACAAAAATTGTGACGGTTTATGAATGTCACAATAATTGCGACACCTTAAATTGTCACATTAATTATGACATGTATAAATGTCAAAATTTTAGAACAGTTGTGAGTCTTGTGACACCTAAGTGTGTCATAATAGTTATGTTGTTTCTTCTTATAATATTGTTAATTCATGAAAATAGTAACACTTGGGATGATTGCATTTAATTTTTAAATACCAATTAAAGAAAATAGCTTTTACATTTATAAAAAATATGAAATAAAAAGACAAATAATTAACAATCTAAAATCCTATATATTTATCTCAATGTATTCAACCTCCAAACAAATATTCAATACAATCAAAAAGTAAAATTGTATAATTAACTTGTACATCATGATAAACATTTTAAAAGACACATCTAGGTATAAAACAAATAACATTGTAAAGCTTCAATTTTTCTCCTTTTGTTTAATCACATAGCTCACTATTATCCCTGCTTTGCCTTTAATTTGGAATCTAAAAAAAATTGTATAAATAACACTACAATTATTAATTAAATTGATTAATAACTAAAAATAGCAAAATTTACAATAAAAAATAATTGGCAAAGTCCTTAGTTGTAAAAAATGAAAGAGTATTACAGTAGCATGACATGGGCAACAACAAATAAACTGCTAAAGTGTTCACCAACTACTTAGTTGTAAAAAACACAAATGAAAGAGTATTACCTATTTGATCTTTGATTTGGAATCTACAAAAAAAAATATAAATAACACAATTATTAATTAAATTGATTAATAACTAAAAATAGCAAAATTTACAATAAAAAATAATCGGCAAAGTCCTTAGTTGTAAAAAATGAAAGAGTATTACAGTAGCATGACATGGGGCAACAACAAATACATTGCTAAAGTGTTCACCAACTACTTAGTTGTAAAAAACACAAATGAAAGAGTATTACCTATTTGATCTTTAATGTTTTGAGTGTACTAAAATACTTATAAAAAAATATTAAATGATACAATGTTCATTTAGATTGTATATCAAGGAGACAAATTAAACCTGTGGCCGACAATATAACCTCATCACCTCCGAAATACTCTTTCAAGAACTGTTCGACCATGTCATTAGCCTATTCCAACACACCATATATATTCAACCCAAGAATAAACTCAATCAAATTCATCAAAAAAAATAGAACTCACCATAAGAAATAAAGTTGAAATGCGGAACATTGTCGTTGATAACAGGAAAAAAAAAAGAGGGATACAAGTATAATTACCATCTAATTCAAGTGAACTCAAAATTATGTATTAGTATTCAAGAAATGCCAAAACAACACCAAGATACATGTTATTGTAGTTGTCGTCGTCGTCATTTGTCAGATGTACTACGTTCAACATTATGACCAAAAGTGTGAGACATTGGATTTATTCCTAGAATATTAATCAAGCAAATAACAAATAAAAATGAAATGTAAAGCAAAGCACTATGATTCCAGGATTTGTAATTTGAAAATAAATAATAAAGAAACGAACCTTTGTTTGCTTGCAAGAGCATTTAGAGAAAAGACAATAGTAGATGGGTTATTTTGGTTAATAAAGAAGAAACAAGGAGGAATGAACTGAATACATATATATCACAGGCGGTAATAAAATTTAGACTTCAAAATTTTGGCGGAAAATCAAAAAAAAAAACTGCTGTTTTATTTATACCCTAGATATACGACCAGTCTTCTGAGAGACCGTCTTTCTGAAAGACGTCTCTCAGGCCCAATTCATTAAAGCTTATTTCCTACATTTACTCTATATTTTCTCTAATGGGCCAATCTCTCAAAGAGACAGTCTCTCACAATAATTTGTGATATATAGTTTATTTAAAAAATAATTATTTTCCAACAATGGATTTAAAATATAATTTTCTTAAATAAAAATACAGAAATAACAAATCAAATACAAATTTTAATTAGTGAATGACTAATGAAAATTTAAAAACAGATCTGAGTGCAAATGACTAACATCATCGAAAATTCTTCAAGATTTTGATTTGATAATCAAAAAAAAATGTGTTGGACGATTTTTTGATGTTCAATTTTTCCTCTAATCAAACGACATTTTTTGATAGATGAATAAAACTCTAATTGAGCTTCAATAATTCCTCTAATTAAACTATCAATTAAAGGGGCATGTTCAATTGAATAAACCCTAAAACCCTAAATCTATTTTCTAAAAACTCCAATTGTTCAATCAAAATAAACGATAAATGAAGAAGAAACTGATCTTTCAAGAATACCAATCCCACAAATGTGAGAGCAGTAATTGGAATTGATGTAGGAGGAATAGAGGGAAGAAGATGATTAGGAGGAAGAACCACAAACTGATCTTTCAAGAAAGATGAGTCGCATGTTGCCTCCCTTAATCATGTAACTGTAATTTTTTTAAAGCAATCATGTAATTCGAATTGATGTAGGAGGAATATGCTTTAATTAATTGCAAGCCTAACTTATTGATTCATATATTTGACTACATGTCTTTATTTTATTATATATTAAAAAGAATAATTTTGTTAATTTTTTAATTACACTTTAATCATAATGGGTAAAAGTAATTAATTTTTTATTTTATTTGTTTGAGATTGCGATGCTTATAGGTGTCACATTTTGATATACGACACTTATAAATGTCGTAATTTGATACAATGACAATTATAAATGTCACAATTTGAAATAGCAACACTTATAAATGTCATTGGTACTTTTTAGACTAGCGACATTTTAAGATGGTGTCGCAAATTTTATGTCACAATTGGAGCTTTTTTTGTAGTGACAGATAGTGCCCGTGCGATGCACGACTATATCAAATTTTCACATACTTGTATATTGTAGTCATTTCGTTTCACTCTAAATAGTTGTATACATTACGTACATCATACAATACTATAAATGTCTTGGAAAATTCCAAGTGTCATCATTTAAAAGAAGCATGACAATATTTATCAAATTTAGAATCTAATATTTTTTGTTTAAGTTTGAAGTTAAATTAGGTAAAGTATTTGTATGATATACTATAGTAACTCTATTTTGTAACTTAGAATTTAATATGTTTAATTGAACGAAAAAAAGTTATGTATCAGGTAAATAATTAAAATAAACGTCAATAATTATGTTTTGATTTAAAAAATCATGTATTTGGTAAATTTAATAACGATAGTATACATTACTTACATTATTATTTGAAACTGTTGTTATATATATTTCGCACTAACAAATTCGTGCATTGCACGAGTTTCTATACTAGTTATATCATATTTTGCATTGTGCACAATATAATTATATTTATACTATTATTTTTTTATTTTGGATAAAAGAGCAAATGGTTCATACCCTGAGCACAATACGAAAATTATGAGTTTTTTAATTACAAAAATAACATACCCATTTTTACTACAAAAATAACTATTAACATTAATTTATAGAAGTATTGAATATTAAGACAATAACACACTTTAAAATCAAATATAAATACATAGAAATATGTAAAATTATTTTATTAGTTTAAAAGACAAAGATAATTTTTTCTCATAAAAAATATAAGTGACTCATATAAAGATAGTCACAACCTAAATTATATTAAAAATTAATCATTGCATTTAAGTAACCAGGACTATAAATATCAAAAATAAATCCTAACAAAACTATATTATGTTTTAACCATCTCAAAATATCTAATACACTAAATAATATTCATTTGATAAATAACGTTGAAAACATTATATAAATAATTGAAATAAATGAAATATGATATATAGTTTTCTTATACGTTAAATAAGATTTGACCTCAAAACTAAAAAAATAATTAATAAGAATAATAATATACTTAAAGATAATCATTGTTGAAATATAGTGACTCGAACAAGTCATTATATGAGATGAAGATCTGGAAAATGGAAAACATGGGTCGTGAGGCAGAAGGTTGTGCGCGGGCTGCGGAGTGCTATACGGGGCGCAGGGTACGGTGTATTACGCGGGGCGCGGAGTGTCTTGTGTTTTGGTCAGAAAGCAGGACGCGAGCCGCAGAGAAATTGGATATTCTGACGGTTTTTGCGGGAAGTTGGTTTTCTCCACACTTTTGACTAGTTATTCTTGGTTTTTGACGGTTTTTTTTTTTGTATTTCTTAACCTATTTCTTTTTATTATGAGGTATACTATATAAAGACTACATGTAATTAGAGTTAGGGCATACAATACAAAGTGAGGAAAATTAAGAGAGAAAAAGTTTGGAGAGCCATTATAGTGGCCAGTGGCGGATCTTGACTAATTTACTAACGGGGGCCAAGTTTTTCCCACCAAGTTAATATTAAAAAATATTAGCTTATAATAAAATAAAGTTTGCAATACAAATATTATTTTTTAATATCATCTAAAAAATCTAAAGCAAATTATTACACTTTAATACATTAATGTCATGTCTTGATATTTGAAATGAAACTATAATAATGCTCTACGTTCTCTCAACAATTTAAAATCATCAATGATAGACTTTGTGCTAAAACATTCAGAAATATTTCTCTCTATGTATATAACTAAACTATGTTGCGTGCAAGGACCTTCTCCAATGTGTACAAGAAAAGCACAATTTTTCCCATCATTCACTTTCTTCCAATTTCTAAAACCAATTCTGGTGAAGACTTCATTACGAGAATTTGGTGTTTCATAGTATAAATAGCATGGTAAACAAAATGCGGCATCCTTGGAATGTGAGTACTCTAACCAATTAGGAAATTTATCAAACCAAGTACGTTGAAAACGAAGATGATGTGTTTTATGATCGTCAAATGGATAACTTTTCAAGTGAGGTTGATAGGGCTTTAAGATCTTATAACTTCGTCTTATTTCATCTCGTTTTCCAATAGGATATTGCCACATTGGTGGACGTAACCCTAGGTCGCGTTCTAAAGAATTAATATCAATATTATCCATGTCAATATTTTGCACGGTAGAATTTTCTTCTTGTATTCTATTTGAAATATTGTCTTCATTGGAAGGTGAAACTGTTACATCCTTCAATTCGTCTTTTTTATTTTACTAGGGTCTTCGCTAATATTTCCACCGGATGCACTATGATCTTTTCCGACACTTTTCTTTTATTTAAAATGAGGTAATGTGTTTTTGTTTACCCATCGATTGCCTAGATGGAACAATTTTTAATTTATCAAATAAACATTGATATGTGCATATAAAAAAATAATTATACGAAAAATATCAAAATAGAATTAATAAAATTAGAAAAGTAAATCCATTCTTGAATTCACAATAATATATAGAATATTAAATCTCTAATTTTGTTTTCAATTATTAGAAAGTATGATAAATAAATTAAAGAACCAATTAGTACAATGACTATCTACAAAATAAAAGTTTCAAATGTTTAGTGAACATACCTAATGATGATAATACTTTGTAGAGTAGTATTGATAATCAAGAATCAAGAACAAACTTTTGAAGACTATTGATATTGAAGCTACAAGCAGCAGTGACCTACAGCTAGATGTAGGATTATATTTTAAAATATATGGGGGGGCCCAAGTTAAAGAAAATGATTTAGTATTTTAGCTTGGGTGGCGTGGCCCCTTTGGGCCTTACTTATAATCCGCCGCTGGTAGTGGCTTCTTGTTCATCTTGTAATCTCTCAGTTTATAGTGAAAATTTTATTCTCAGTGCTTGTGGATGTAGCTATCACATTGATAGTGAGCCACGTTAAATTTCACGGTGTGATTTTCTATGTTTGTTTGAATCTTTATTACATTTTGTTGTTGTTTTTCGATCTTTGCTTCCGCTGTCGCACAACAATTATAATAACAATGACATCGTCATTAAATTTTAGAAGGAAATTTTTTAATGAAAAAGCAACACACATAAACAATTTCAAAAAGTGATGATATCAATAGAATTATAGATAGATTATATATATATATATATATATATATATATATATATATATATATATATATATATATTATATATATATATATATATATATATATATATATATATATAATATATATATATATATATATATATATATATATATATATATATATATATATATATATATATATATATATATATATATATATATATACATATATATATATATATATAGAAATGGGATCATGTGAGGACACATCCCTTATGTGAGAACACTAATAATATGTGAGGACTTATTAGAACCGTCAGATCAATTAATCTAACGGTCATAATATAATCCATCAACAACAAATTTTTTTAAATTCTTAAACACGACAAATTCATTTTCGATTTTCGCTCAATCTTCAAATTTCATCATCGGTTCTACAATCTTCAGTTTTTGCTTAATCTTCATCATCAGATCTACAATTAATTCATCGTTTTGCTTCGTTAATGTGAGTTCTTTAATCTTCACAAGTTCTACTCCTGTTTCTTTTTTATTTTCTTAGTATTATCGTTTTTTTGTTTTTGATTTGATTTGCTGTTTTCATTTTCGTTAATCGTTTATTTATTGTATGTTTGCTCTTTTGATTTTCTTCAATCGTTTTTCTACTCTTGTTTCTTTCTGATTTTCTTTGCTTTTTTAAGCATGAAAATCTTACTTAACTACAACATTCTAAGATAAGGTGAAATTAAAATGCTACTTTGTGATCCTAGGGGTGGAGGTAGGTTCTTCAGAAGCCAATACGGAAGGATAAATACAAAACCTTTTGTGTATGCTAAACGAAATTGAATAAAATATGCATACTGCCTAATTTCACACAATTCTCATTAATTACTCTGATACTAATTCAGAAAAAAAGGCTTATGTCTCAAGCATAAGCTCTTGAGCAACTTATTCCCAACTGCAACTATTACTCACTATATCAAGAACAAGGCAGTTCTCTACAGATGAGAATGACGATCTATGCAGTATTTGCCATGATCCTGGGGATCTTTTATGTTGTGATGTCTGTCCAAGATCATTTCATTTAGGTGTGTTGTGTGTGTCTAATTAATACCCTGATGTAGCTTAAATGTAAAATGCTACATGCTTGTCTTGCTACTCATCTATGAAAATTGTATCATTGATTTTCGGTATGGCATTCTTTAGTATCTCATAATCTAGGTTATAATAAGTTTTAGGGAAAACAAAACTTATTGCCAAACTACCATCAAAACAACCACCAATCAGTGATACTGGTCACTGCATATCTAAAATATCTTCTCAAGTTTCACCAAACAAGCGCCTCTTCAAGTGAGTTGAAAACACAAAGGGTTTTACCTTGCTTTGCATATGCTACAAAGAGATTCAAAGTTACATTTAAAACATTTGCATCTCTTCCTAATGTATGCCGCCCATACTAAAAAACATGCATCAAAAATCAATTTAAACCACAGAAACATCTCATCAAGGAATACATGGCAGTTGAATATCATACTTTCACTCACAATAAGGTCAACTTAAATATTGTACTTTTATTCGAGAAATCAGGTTTCCTGCAGCTCGTTTACTCGAGCTCTGCAATGACGGCTAATTGTCACAGTGATGAGCCAAGACAGTAAAAATAACACCCTCAATGTAATACTGATATGCTGCTAAACACTCTTTCTTTTGCATCTGCTGCCGTATTTATGGGGTTCCTTTGATTGACAAATGTGCACCTAATTATTTGCTCATTTGACAAATGAGCACCTAATTATTTGCTCATTTGTCAAATGAGCATCTATGTTTTTGTTCATATGAAAAATGAATATCTATGTTTTTGCTCATTTGTATTAAATTACCAACTAATTATTTACTTTTTATGTAATAGGTTTTATCTCTGATTATGAGCTTATAGTTAGTCAGGAAGTAAGGTATCTATGTTTTTGCTCATTTGTATTAAATTACCAAGTAGGCAGAGATACAATCAAATTCTTATAGTTAGTCAGGAAGTAAGGTATCCGTCCAAGAAAGATTAGAAGATATTATACGTATTGTCAAACTTATATGTTCCACTTGAATGGGCTTAGACGAGCTTATATTCTGCAATTCTATCTATATATATGCCCTTCATACTCTATTGTGTCTTGTGTTTATGCAAATGATTAGGCTCTTATATTTCTGTAATTGTTACTCCTTACTCCGTATCTATTTAGGTATTTAATGATCGTGAAGAACCTGCTTCTCTTTTCCTTCTTACTTTTCTAGTTGCTATCGCTGTTTCCTAGTTTTGACTATTAAACTGGCTGCTGAAACATGTTCTGTGTCTTTAAGTATCTGTAATACTTTCAAATTAGACTTTCCACATAGTCAGTAGGATTGCAACACTCACTCATTATACATCTGAGGCGCATTTATTCATATATGCCCCCCTGATACTTGTTATATGTGCTTGCAGGATGAAAAGGAGTAAATAAAGATTGAACGAAAGCAATTTCGTATTTTGAGGAACGCAAAAGAATCCAAATATGGCTACAAGCTTGTTGTAAATGTTTCTACGACCTTCACGTAACAAGCTTTATTTCTCCTACTCAAATCAACATTTTAACTTTCATAGTAAGATGCAACTTTCTAAACCTTTTACCTCAGTAGTTGTATTCTTTTGTGATTTGAAAACAATTAAGATTTGGGATTTTGTTTAATTGCAAGATAGTTTATCAATTTTTAGGGCAGTTATAATTTGAGTAAAGAAAATAATTGATCTGGGATTTGAAAATAATTGATTGTTTATTTCACAAATGATCAAAGAAATACTTGTTGATTTAATGAATGATTAAAGAAAATGTTTGCTCATTTGACAAATCAGCAATTAACTTTTTGCTTTATTTGACAAATGAGCAACAAAGTTTTTGCTTATTTGTTAAATTAGCAACTAAGTATTTGCTCATTTGACAAATGAGCACCTAATTATTTGCTCATTTGACAAATGAGCAACTATGTGCTCATTTGCTATATGAGTAAAAAATTACTTGTTCATATTAGTTTGAATGTTTTAGAAGAAATGTTTGCTTATTCAACAAATGAGCAATTAAAAAATATTGCATATTGTTTGCTCGTTTCATATTAGTTTGAAGTTTTTAGAATTTTTGATCATTTGATAAATGAACAAAGAATAGTTGCTCATTTGATAAATGAGCAAACAAAACAAAGAAATATTGTTTGCTCGTTTAATAAATGAACAAAGAATAGTTGCTACAATGTGTTAATTCTGCTGTGTTTGCTATTTCATGTTGGGTTGCATGTTCTATTTTTGAGTGTTCTGGGTTAGAAAGAATAAGATGTGAAGTGTTGGCTGCTGTGTTGGTTCCACAGTCATTGATGATGTTCTTTCAAAGCTTGTGAGCCTGATGATGTTGTTGCCTTATGTGCTGATTGTGGTATGCTTGCAAAGCTGTTCTGACCTACTGCTATGTTGCACACTGATCAACTATGTTTGCTGCTGCTAAGGGGCTGAACGTGTTGGTTCTTCTTTTATTTTTGATGGTGTTGCTCATTTGTAAAAAAATTCAATTTACTCATTTTATACGACGTTTCTCATTTCATATTCAATTTGCTCATTTGTTATTTACTCTTTTCATTTACATTCATCTTATTTATGTATTTTTTTAGGATTGCCTTTTTCAATACGAACGTGATCATGCTCAAGAAAGGAATAAAATGCTTTATGAGGTTGTGGAGTTGAAATTCAGCTAAACAATTATCCCAAAGAAAGATATTGACCTTTTCTTTTTCCCAGTATTTGAAAAGGATCATTATTATCTGATATGTTTTAACACCACCACAGACTGTGGTATAAGCGAGGTTATTGATTATGGTGAAGGTCCTAGAGAAAATAAGAAATTGCTTAAAAATCTGGTACGTCATCTGCCACTTTTTCTTCATCATCAATATGCTCATTGATGCTTGTCATGTTATTACCTGATTCCTTATTCATGGCTCCTCTCATTATATCAGTGGTACTCTAACACACAAACGCTCACGCACACAAACTCACAAACGCACACACATACACTGGTACACACACACAGGCGCGCAACACACACATAAGCATACATACAACCTGTAATAAAATTTGAAATCAGTATCTAGAATCAAAATTGTGTAATGTGTGGGTAGGTGGCAGTAACGACTCATGATTTTGTTAGATTATTTTAGAAAATGTATTTGAGTTTAGTTGTTCATCTTAATCTTGTTCTGCTTGTTCTAACTATATTTGTTCCATTTGTTTTTGTTTTGATTTTAACTTATTTGTTCTTTTTCAGAAAAGTGCATGTTCATATTTCATGAATGGTGAAGGACGAAGTGTTGTTCGGTTAAAATAGATCAAGTCTATGGAGTTTGTTCTGGTTAATTTACCATGAAATTCAGGTTTAAAGAAAAATAATGTAAGTCTTTCACATTTCATGCTTGTTGTTGCAACTTATAGTCTTTCACATTTAAAGAAAAATAATGTATTGTGATTTTGTAATATAGCACATTTGCCTACTAAAATAATTCAATGCTATAGTTATATTTGCCTACAAAAAACCATACAATTGCTATATTTACCTATAAAAACCATATAATAGCATATTTGCCTACTAAAATAATTCAATGCTCATTTGGAAAATGAGCAAATAATTGAATGCTCATTTGTCAAATGAGCTTATAACTCGATACAAATAATTGAATGCTCATTTCTGAAATGAGCAAATAAGTCCATGCTTATTTGTGAAACAACAAATAATGTATTGTGATTGCAATTTTTATAATTTCTCATTTATGGAATGAGAATTTTGCACTTTTTAGGTTACAATTTGTGAGCAGCTTTTTGATATACATTCATGAAGCCATTACTTACCATATACTTAATTTGAATTATTGTTACATTTTTTCTCATCGCAGGACATAATCAATGAAAATTTTCGTTTGAAGTATACCCTCTCAATTATTTAAAAGTCAAGTAAATATTGTCAAACTTGTTAAATAAGTTATCCAAAAGAAAAAAAAGGCTAAGGAAGCAAGTGATTCTGAATAAAGCTAGGGCAACAATAAAAGAGCAATTAACGGAGAGAATTGAAGACTGAAATTGATCAATTATTCAAAGTTTTTGTATAAAACAATATAAGTGTTAGTTTGAATGAGCAACTAACTATTTGCTCATTTGACAAATGAGCAACTAAGTTTTTGTGGATTTGTTAAATTAACAACTAAGTATTTGCTCACTTGACAAATGAGCACCTAATTATTTGCTCATTTGACAAATGAGCACCTAATTATTTGCTCATTTGACAAATGGCAACTAACTATTTGTTCATTTGCTATATGAGTAAAAAATTGCTTGTTCAGATTAGTTTGAATGTTTTCGGAGAAATGTTTGCTTATTCGACAAATGAGCAACTAAAAAATATTGCATATTGTTTGCTTATTTCATATTAGTTTGTATGTTTTAGAATATTTGCTGATTTGATAAATGAACAAAGAATAGTTGCTCATTTGGTAAATGAAATGGTCTCATATAAGAGATGGTCTCACCTAAGGGGATGGTCTCACTGGATCCTGGCCCTATATATATATAATTTCATTTATGAAAAATAGAAATTGCCAAAGTAGAAAAGTAAGTATCCATTTAATGCGCTCGGAAATCGGTTTCCATATTATGGTAAAATACTCTTCCCTTTGCCATTTATTAAATTAACAATAAAGTATCTTAACATCACAGTAGCTGGTTTGCCCGAGTGGTTAAGGGGGCAGACTTAAGATCTGCTGCACTCAAAGTGCGCGTGGGTTCGAACCCCACAGCCAGCATCTTTAATTTTTAAAGTCAATTGCAATAAGTTTACTGTTTGTTATATACTGTTTATTTTCTAACGTATATAAATTGACTGTACAATGAAAACACTGTAGCATTTTTGCTTTGAGTACTTTTCTCGAACTTTAGTTGTTTTGTTAGACAAAATGGTAACACGGTTGCCCACTTAGTCGTTACAAGGTTAATTAATGAAAAGGTTGTATTGATCCTTTTCTCTAAGGTCTTTTCAAATTTCAAACCTTAGTAAGCTTGATTTATAAATATTGTCAGGTTTATCTAAAACAATTATTGATGGCTACATTAGCCGCAAGGACCGAAACCTCTTTTAAGGGTGTCGTCCTTTTAAGTAGTGCTTTAACTTTTGTAACTTGTTAGATTATGTTAGATTTGAGTTTTTCTGGATTAATGCCACATGAATCAAACTCAGTTTCGTCTAGAGGTGGAATTCTGTTACAATTTATATAAAGTCAGGTCAATATTAACTTCGGGTTGGTTATATTATGAGTCGTTTGGGTTAAATTCAGGTCAATTATATCGTGTTCAAGCTAAATTCGACTTGGAAAATCTTGGAGTCTTGTTGTTATGAATTCAGAGTAACTTTAGGCGATATATATTTAACCCAGACAAATCTGATAGTAACTCATGTTAAGTTCAAACAAAACTCATGTGATCCATTGAAAATTTTGACTAAAATTCAAGTGTCTACTCTGATCAGATAAATTAATATTATGGTTCAACTTGGTGATTTTTTTGACGTTTTTACGTTTTTTTTTTTTTAAATTTATTTTGATTTGTAAATTTCATGTCAATTAATATCTTTTTTTTTTTGAATTTTTTTATGTTTTTTCATGATATCTTTCTGATTTTGTTAATGTTAGTTCATGATAAATTTTTTGGGTTTCGAAATTAGGGTTTTTGTTAATGTGAGTTCATGATAAATTAATATATGGTTCAAGTTTTTTATTTTATTTGACGTTTTTACGTTTTTTAAAATTTTTTGATTTGTAAATCAAATGTCAATTAATATCTGTTTTTTTTTTGAAATTTTTATGTATTTTTTTCATAATATGTTTCTGATTTTATCTTACATATATGGAGAAAATATGATGCTTTGTAAATTTATCTGATTTTTTAGATGTTAATGTATATTATAGGAAAAAATATTAGTACATGCTGATATTGTTCACTTTTATTTGTACATCATGATACGGGTGAAATTTTATGGTTTAGATGAGATTGATTTTAGTTGAAGTTAATATTAGGGTTTCATATGTGTATAGAAAACATGGACAACAGCTCTTCTCAATGGGTTGATGAAATGTTGATGAATAATTCGACAAGCTTTAATAATGAACAAAACAGAAATGAAGTAAACCCTAATAGTATAGATGAGAGTACATAAAATATTCAGGCTGCTTCTGTGAACAATATAGAAGTGGCTGCTCGGAATGATCCTCGTCCAGATCTACCATGGTTAACAAGCATCGACAAGTAAATATTTTCATAATCTTGTTAATTAGAATCAGATTTTTTTATTATTTAAATTTTACTATGGATTAATTTTTTATTATTATAAGCTTCGATTCGGTGGAGGGAAGCACAATTGCGAGTAAGATTACAACTACCTTTCACTACAGACAAGATGTAGAAGGTAGTTGTTGGAAGGGTGTCACTAAAGTCACTAAAGATTTTTACTTTGATGAGTTTAAGATAAAATAACAACATAATTCGATGTTTTTATATTTTTAAAATAATTTAATACAAAAGAATTATCTAATGAGGTATTTATGTGTTTAGAAATCATACAAATGGGAAGAAAGGCATGGGAAGAAAAAGCCGCAAAGCGGTATTCTGATATGCTCACTAAGGCGCGCCAAAAGATGAAGACCTCGCCTAATTATAAGCCAGCTTCCGTTAGTAGTGATACTTGGGCGCAATGGAAGATCGATTGGGAACGTCCAGAAAACAAAGCTCTTTCGGCTCGAAACTCCGCTAATCGACGTGGAGGACGAGACAAAGCTGAAGCTACCCATATTGGAGGCTCAGTCCCGCATGCAAAAACTATGCGGGATTTGGTAAATATTTAACATTATGTTGAATTGGTTTATATTTATTGGTAAATTTTAACCTATTTTTGTTTTTTCAGGAAAAATCCAAGGGTCAAAAACTCACACCTTACGAAATTTTTACAAAAACTCATGGGGTGTTTGACGCTGAATCTGGAAATTGCTCCCAGTGGACAAACACAAAATCGCAAATCGTTTATGTAATACTTTTATATACTTTTAATTTTTTATATTTTTATTTTCAATTAATAACTTTTATAATTCTAATTGATTTTTTTGTTTTATTGAGCATCCAACCGGCGACCCAAATCAAATGTGGTTGGATGCTGTCAATAATGTTGATCCGGGAAAAGAGAAAAAAAAAGCAAGAAGGTGTTTGGGGTTGGGTCCGCTTCCCAAATTATTTATCCGTCAGAGCCGTCGCGTGTTCCGTCCATTTCTCAGCCGGATTTTATGGCTATCATTGAAGAAAAAATTAAAGAATTAGAGGCACGACAATTAGTGTTTAACAACCGATTAGAGGAAGGGTTGCGTTTGGGAAACTCAGCCAATGCGTATGAGATTCACCGAACTAGGGATGGTCACGGGTCATGGACCCTGTTGGACCCGCCTCAGACCCGCCCCTTTTTTAAGGGTCTTGGTCTTATTTTTTGAGACCTATCGGATCCGGGTCGGATCTGGATCTAAAAAATAATTGGCGGGTCCGGGTCGGGGTCCAATATCCGGACCCTAGACCCGCCCCTCGGACCCTTAAAAATATTAAATTGTCCATTTTTATTTGTCTTTTACGTATGAATTTTGTCCCCAACACTTATTTTCTTTTCATATAATCATAATATATATAAATAATATATATGCTACTTGTTAAGTGGTAACCCAATTACCCTTATTTCATAGTGTTTATAATAGAATTTAAGCGTATATGAGTGACGCTATGCGAGTTTAGATGTTAAATTAATATTAAATATTTGTAAAATACGATAATAACTCTCTTACAAGTATACGACAAATATAATGACTTACAAGTGTTTCAAATTTGACAAATCAAAGAGACTTTTTTTAGACCCACGAAAGACCCATTAAGGACCCTAGACCCATCAGATTCAGAGGGTCTGGATCCGGGTCTGAAAATTTTGGACCCTTAGGGTCTGGATCCGGGTCTGGATCTCAAAAAATTAAAAGGGTCCGGGTCTGGGTCTGGTTGGACCTGCTCCAGACCAGCCCCATGACCATCCCTACACCGAACGTCGTCCAACCAATTAATTTTAGAACGAGAAGCTTACAGAAAGCTTCTTCAACAACATAATTTGTATCAACCCTTCCCCCCACCTCCCAATCAGTAGATGTATTTATGTATCTTACTTTTGAATTTATGCTAATTTTGTGATTATCTTTTTATTTATTTGTTTAATTGGTTAAGTTTTGCTTAATATTGCAATATATATATATATATATATATATATATATATATATATAATATATATATATATATATATATATATATATATATATATATTATATATATATATATATATATATATATATATATATATATATATATATATATATATATATATATATATATATATATGCGGGATGGATCAAATTAGAAGGGTCTTGAAAATTAAAAGGATAAGAACGATTCTACACCATTGATTTCACTAAAATAAAAAAACTTATGGTCACGATTGAGTCAAAAACACATAATTGTAAAAGTAACTATATTACACAGAAAAGTAACTATGACAAAAAATTTTAAGTGTTCTTTTTTTATAACATAGTATCCTTTTTTGTATATATAGTAACTAAAAAAAATCAAACAAAATCCTTCTCATCCTTCTCATTTTAAAATCCTTCTTATTTGATCCTGAATCTATATATATATATATATATATATATATATATATATATATATATATATATATATATATATATATATATATAATATTATATATATATATATATATATATATATATATATATATATATATATATATATATATATTACTTAATTTTTATTGGTTTATTTTTATTATATATCAAATACATTTATATATATATATATATATATATATATATATATATATATATATATATATATATATATATATATATATATATATATATATAATACGCAAAAAGAAATTACAATAAATTTTTAGATTTAGGCTGGCGACGAGGTGACGACAAACAGTTGACGCATCTCAGTTTACATTGGGCGACGGGTTGGCGACGACTCTTCTGGACGCCCCTCAGCTTTTTCAGGTGGCTACGAGATGGCGACGCACTGGCTGGACGCCACTTCTTTTTGTCAGAATTATATTTGGTGTCAAGCTTTTGTGTCGCCAGTTGGACGCCATATGTTTGACCAAAAAAGGCGACGAATTATCGTTTATTTCTTATTTAGCGTCCAATAATTTAGCGTCCACCCTAGGGCTCGTCGCCAGCCCGTCGCTAGGTCCACTTTTTGACTATTTAGCTTCCAAATGGCGATGGAATTGATAGTCGCCATTTTATTATTTTTTGTAGTGTGAATTCACTTAAAGCCTATTACCATATAAGAGTCAACCACGACTCAAGGTATTTTCACATTTGTTGAGCTTTTTAAAGTACATAGCACTTTTACTTCTTCATCATCATCATACCCAATGTATCCCGCTCATATAAAACTATGATTAGGGTCTGGGAAGGGAAGAAGGACGACAACTCATACCCATAAAGGAGAGTACAATCAAATAGTCACCGGCTCCAATAACACTTTTACTTCTAATTTTCTTAAAAACAATATTAAAATACATATGATTTCAGCAATATCATTAATTTTGCCTTAGCTTTTCATGATTTACTAATATAGGATTATATTATACTAGAATAGAAACCCATGCAATGCACGGATTTTTAAATACGTAATATTTTAATGAATTTTAGACGAACGATAATATTAACTGAAGGTGCGTAATAAAGTATTTACATACGTATATTGTAATTAAAAAAGAATTAAGTATAAAGAAACACAAAATAGGTTGTTAATAAAGAGTTTATAGAAAATTAATTTATTATTGAAGATGTAATTTAATGATGGAGAGGTTACTATAGATATACCATTTCTCTTGAATGTAATTTAAGCTCATGGTTATTATTGAAAATATTATTCACCAACACTTAAGTTTGAGAAAAGAGAAATGGTATGAGCAAATAATTAGGTTGGTCAAATGGTGTATTTAAATTGTAATTCATGCATTGAAGTGAAACTAAATTTTTATTTTTGTAAAGAAATAATTATGTTATATAAAAATTGATTGCTTCTCACATTCAAATTGAATGATTTATTGACTGATTTTATATTCTTGCCATTAAAATGAAACCAAATTTTTCTTTTTGTAAAGGAATAATAATTGATTGATTTAAAATTCCTGCAAGTGAAATCAAATTGGATGATTTATTGACTGATTTAAAATTCCCGCTATTAAAGTGAAACCAGATGATTTATTCACTGATTTAAAATTCCTGTCATTAAAGTGTAAGCAAATTTTTTGACTGATTTCAAATTTCTTCCTTTAAAATTTCTGCCATTAAAGTGAAACCAAAATGGATGATTTATCGACTGATTTAAAATTCCTGTCATTAAATGGCTATTTATTATTGTAAATATGGCAAGTGTATAAATGCTTATTATTCAAATTCTAATATTACTGGCCAATAAAAAATGACAAATGACAATCTCTCATTAAATCTACTTTTTTCTATTATACAACAAAGTTAATATTATGTATGATTATGGAGTATTATATGCTCCTCATTAATCCTTCCTTTTACAAAAGCACTTTGAACCTTAGTTAGCTATACAAAATTAAAGCTCCCAAGCTAGACATGTAAGGAACCTTATTTAGTTACTTGTTCATTAGCTTTTTAACAAAGATCAAACGATTAAAAACTATTCGGCAAATCATTTAGGTTATGTTTGGGAACTAGCATTTCATTTTAAATTAATGATTTCAATTATGAAATCATGAAGGTAGAATTTGAGAACGACACAGTTTGGGAGGTCATTCTCAAATCTTCATCTTTAAACTATTTTGATAACAATTGTGGATTTGACTCAAATCCAAATTTGAAATTCTATTATTTGCCAAACACTAATTTTGTATCAAATCTATATTTTCAAATGAAATCATCATTCCCAAACATAGCTTAGTTTATTTTGTGACATTTATATTAATTATTGAACATGATCAGCATCCACCAATTATGTAAACTTTGAATAATTTTTTGGTATTTTTCATTAACTCGAAGACGCAAACATCTCGGACTTGGAAGTTGTAACTTATTATCCTTAACAAATGTTTTCCAACCCCTGGTTGTTTTCATTTCATTTCGCTTTCTTATAATTTTCACTTCCCACGTTTACCGGTCAGAATTTGAAGAACGGCGTCGTTTTGTTTAACGTACTTGGCAATAATACAGTCGTTAACAGACATAAATTTATGTGCAACTTTTTCTAAACTAAACAAACAAGAAAAAAAAAAAACTTAGTTATCCCAATGCAATGGGTATTAATAGAAAATAAAATATATTTGACTGGTGAATTGGATTTTAGTACATCTTAATATCTATTAATAGTTTAGTACGTAGTTGATAGATTATGTTATGGATACATGTAGCGCAACTCAACAAATATATGTAGGAAAATGATATATCGAAATCTTGTATTTTATTTGTATAATTGAATAGTATTATTTTTGCTTTAAAAATATAAAAATAAAATTATACTTTATTGGTTTACCATTTATTTTTTTTATAAGTTAAAATAATTATATAAAATATTAATTATTTTTTAAGTTTTAAATTAGATTCTCTTGTAAAGTTAAAGTTAATAATAATAAAGAGAATTTGTTAATTTTTAGGAAAAATTATAAAAAACCACCTAATCTAAACACTCTTTTTAAAAAAACTACCTTATATAAATTTTTTTGCAAAAAGCTACCTTATATAATACAATTCTTTGCAAAAGACTACCTATTACTCAATTTCGTAGTTGACTAGCATAATTAACGGTTGACCAGCACCTGCCTTTCACGTGACTTCTTTAACGGTTGAAATGTCGAGTAACAACACAGCACACAAATAAAACCCCAATTCATTTCTTCTCTCTTCTACAAGTAAAACCCTAAACTCAAATTCATCATCTCTTCCTAATTCATTCAAGATATCTCTATTTCAATTGCTTACTAATGTTTTCCCTTTCTTCAACAGCAACATCGAAACCCTAAACCCACATGATATGGTATATGCACTAATGCATATACAATCAGTATGTTTATTAGGGATCTTCTGATGTGTATTGAACTTAATATTCATTGCTCATTGTTGTTTGAACTTAATGTATTGTAGAAGAGATGATGAATTTGAATTCCACACCCACATTGCAGAAGGGACGATGAACTTAATGTTTGAACTATTAATGTATTGTAGAAGAGAGGATAAAACCCTAAACCCACCTGTTATGGTCTATAAAACTCTCCTTGCAAATGGAGCTCCACACCCACATTTCTCGGACTTCGATGTTGCTGTTGAAGAAGGGAAAAACATTAGTAAGCAATTAAAATAGAGATATCTTGAATGAATTAGGGAAAGATGATGAATTTGAGTTTAGAGTTTTACCTGTAGAAGAGAGAAAAAATGAATTGGGGTTTTATTTGTGTGTTGTGTTGTTACTCGACATTTCAATGAAGGAGAAGGTGGGTTTTAAAGAAGTCACGTGAAAGGCAGGTGCTGGTCGACTGTTAATTATGCCAGTCAACTAACGAAATTGAGTAATTGATAGTCTTTTGCGAAGAATTGTATTATATAAGGTAGTTTTTTACAAAAAATTTATATAAGGTAGTTTTTTAAAAAAGAATGTATAGATTAGGTGTTATAACTTTTCCTAATTTTTATGTAGAAACCCAATTAAGGCGGTAATATCATTACCCACATACATCTCAATTTATTAATATTTCAATGTCAATAATTGACTTTCAAATAACTTTTATGACTAATTGAATTCCTTTATGCTATGTTTGGGAATGATGATTTCATTTGGAAATCTAGCATTGGTTCAAATTAAGTGTTTGGCAAATCAAAAAACTTCAAATTTGAATTTGAGTGAATTTCACCTTTGTTTCCAAAGTAGTTAAAATGGAGAATTTGAGAATGACTTGTCAAACCTTGTCATTCTCAAATTCTCCATTTATGATTCCATAATTGAAATTAAGAAATTGAAATGAAATATATGTTCCCAAACGTAACCTTAAGATTTTTTAATGATTTTACAACAAATTATTAGTATAGAAATAAAACTGATATTGTTTGGATTAAAGCATTAGCATTATTGTTATTATAGAAGAGCTAGAAAAAACTTGGAATATTAAGGTATACCACGTTAAACACTTCATTTCCACGATTCTTCATGAATTCCTTGGTATTTCCTACCAAAACATTATCACTATGAATGTCTAATTAGAGATTGATTATACAAGTTTATTTCAAGTTTGAATTTTCGACCTTAATCTAACTCATTATTAGGTCAGTCGATTTCAATTCAAACCTCTCTTTTTTAGTTAGGTTTAGATTAAATTAGCAAGTTGGATCAACTTTTATCAGATGAGATGAAAAAGTGTATTTTAAATGGTGAAACATTGTGAAGAACAAATGTGGAAAGGATTTTTTTTGCCATATTAGTGCAATACTAGGGAAATTGAAGACAATTTGGGGCAAAAGTGGAACAAAAAGTGGAACGTGCAAAGGATTTTTTTTCCCATATCGTGTGTTTTTTTGCTTACTTTATTTATATTTGAATTAATTGTGAATTACAACCTTAATGTTTATGCGTTTTGCGAATTACAGCCATGATGTTTTTTTTTTTTGCGAATTACAGACACCATGTTTTAAAAGTGAACACCATTTCGGCCAAATGACCGGTTATGACCGTTGACCACCTAAATTACCTTTGACTTTCCATTTTTTTTATTTTACTTTTTTTGAGTTTTTTTTTTTCTTTTTTCATTTAATTTTTTCTTTTCCATTCTCTCTCCTTCTCCTTCCCCAATTACCTCCTTCTTTTTCATTTTTTTCATCTTCTTCATCCCTATACTTTTTCAAAGTCTCCATTATTGTTTTTTATGAATACTTCAAAGTTTCCATTTACTTTTTTTTTCTTTTTTTTTTAATTCTTCTTTCTGCAATTATTTTTCTTTCTCCTCTTTCTTCTTCCCCAATTACCTCCATTCTTTTCTCCTCCCCCATTGTTACACATCAAAGCTTTGAATTTTTTTTTTTGATTTCATTCAATTCCATGGGCTTCCATGCTCAACCATTTTCGAGCAGCCTGCAAATTTCAAGGTAAACCAAAAGTACAACAGCCATAGACATCAAAAAACCTTTTTTTCAATATCTGATTTACCTTGAAAAACAAAACAGCCATTCATCTTCTACATTTGAGTTTCACAAGAAACAGCCCATAAATCTCCCTCTTTGCCTTCGATTTTGAGGGAGCGAAATAGCACACAACAGAGGGCTTCTTGCCTTATTTGGATCCGAAAATCAGCAATTACCTTGTTTTTTGGTCTCCAATAACGCACAAGAATAACATTAGATATAATTTCCTCTTCTTTTCTTTGATTTTCGAGCATATTTGCAGCATCCATAACCTTCGTTCCTTTTGAAACTTGGAACAACATATTTTCGAGCATATTATGGAGGTGTCGATTGAAAATTTTAGATAAAGTTTTCATGGTGGATTAAGTTAAATGTAAGGGGAAGAAAAAACTCACAAAAATTAAAAATTAAAAGTCACTAAATAGAGTTTCAACGAATTAAATATTAAAGGATGAAATTGAATGAGAAAAAAAAATTTAAAGCTTTGATGTGTAACAATGGAGGAGGAGAAAAGAATGGAGGTTGTTACAGGTCAAATATCTCGTATACTTGCCTTGTCAAAAATACCCCTAGTCAAAGGTCAAAGTCAATATATAAGTCAACGCCTAAACTACCTCTTCCAATAACTACCCATTACTCCTAAAGTAACCACCCGCTACTCCCATCTACACAAGCATGATCATCATGAACTACCATGAATGAGGTAACTACCTCCACAATATTTCTATAAATACTTCATTTATCTACATGAAGAAGACACAATTCTACTCTTATGCAAAAACTTACACTTATTACATCTATGATTCCTGGTCTGACTTAAGCATCGAAGGGCTTCCCGGGACATCAGCCCCAGGTTTAGTCTTCTTTGTGGTTGCAGCTACACCACTCGCGGCGGTCAGATCATCTCACTTCCCTTAATTTGAAGGTACTTCCTACCTAAAATCTTTTTTATAAATTCGACCGTTTCTTAGCAGAAACAGAGGTAATTGGGGAATAAGAAAGAGGAGAGAGAAAAATAATTGGGGAAAGAAGAATTTAAAAAAAAGGAAAAAAAATAAATAGAGACTTTGAAGTATTCATAAAATAATAGAGACTTTGAAGAAGAATATGGACGAAGAAGATGAAAAAATGAAGAAGGAGGTAATTGGGGAAGAAGAATGAGAGCGAATGGAAAAGAAAAAATTAAATGAAAAAAGAAAAAAAAAGTAAAAAAAAGTAAAATCAGAAATATGGAAAGTCAAAGGTAATTTAGATGGTCAACGGTCATAATTGGTCATTTGGCCGAAATGGTGTTCACTTTTAAAACATGATGGCTGTAATTCGCAAAAAAAAAAAATCATAGCTGTAGTTCACAAAACGTATAAACATTAAGGCTGTAATTCACAATTAATTCTTTATATTTTATCTGTCAATCTCTCCGTCTCTCCTTTTCTCTTCGATATTACTCCCATTCATTACTTTCATATTTGTGAGTATGAAACTCTTCTTCTTTTTTCACATAAATCAAACATTGGTCTAATAAGTGATAATCTCTGTATCCTCTTTAAAAAGTGGATAAATGTTGAAAAAGTTGTGATAAATGATAATAGAGAATAATTTGTGTATATTAAATTAATAATTAAAATGCACATATGAGATTAAATGAAAGTGGTGGACCATCATCAAAATATAAAAATGATGCAAATTAAGGAGGACGAACTAAAATGAAAAATGTTGCAAATTCAATGGGACGGATGAAATATAAGTTAGTGTCAATTTTAAAGAGCATATGTGTTGCATTGTATCTAACCAAAGAGCTCTCGAATAAATGTAGTCTGTGACGGATCCAGGATGCAAAATCACCGGTAATACTAAAAAAGCAAGTGCTAAGGAAATTTTATGAAAATTTAGCAAATGTTTTTTTGTATAATTAACCTAAAATTTTTCATTACGGCATGAGTACAACCAAAATAATATACATAATAATATCACAACAATACCATAGTCTAACCTTAAAAAGTAATTAAAACCAGGCCTCTATAATTATTCTCGTTGAATTCTCATATTTTATAATCGTTGTAAAATTACATTAAGACTAACCTTAAAAAGTAATGATAAAACTATCATTCAATTATAATATCTCATAGTCTCATACTATAAACTTCATTTTTGTTAAACATTTTTTTATAAAATTTATTGATTGTTTTAACTTGTCTATCACCATGGGAAGAAGCCTACTGATTTCAAAAGCAAGATAATAATTGCAAATTATAAATCAATCAAATAAAAATTTGGTTGGTCCATTGGTGAAACAATTTGAGATTGCAAATTAAACAAGTAAAATAAGATTAAGAAGGCTTAAATAAGATTTAGGCTCTCTTAAAAAAAAAATAAAAAAATGTAAGATTTAGGCTAATTTATATTGAAAAGAATATTATAATAGCTTTATTAAATAAAATGACCAACACAAATATGGTAGAAGAAAAATAATTATCAATACATTTTGAAGAGATGCAAGCAAACTTAGAATTTTTGCTTACAAAATTAACGGTAACACATGCTACTCCTGGTTATCAGTTATCAGTTATCACATACATCCGCCAATAAATGTAGTGAGGCTGGCTATAACCATATAAATTGGTCTCTTGATATTCTTTAACATTGTAATGTACCCTTTCTTCTTTTTTTCTCTCCGGGATTCACAGTAAGGGGAGGGAAGGAAATGTTAAGAGGAAGGGCAACGAAAATTAAACTAGAACACTCTTGGTAAAAGTGAACTCTCGATGAAAGTAGTACATGCGTATGTGATAGATCATTCAAGTGATAGTACATGTTCCAATTGACATAAAATTAATACTCAAGTAACAATCATTTCTACTTTTATTTGCATGGATATAGAAATATTTTTAAATGATTGATACTACACATATATACTTCCTCTGTTTCATTATATTTGCTACATTTCACTTTTTACGCATTTCAATGTGTTATTGTGTTTATTTATATGTTGAATTATACAAATCCAAAAATTTTAAAAAGTTAATATTACGAAAATATGCGATTAGACGATTCAAACAAGATCCACATGACTATATTTTTACTTACACATTAGTCGTAATAAATAAAATAAGTTTAAACGATGAAAATAGGAGGATGAAAATTGAAAACAAGTACTCCCTCCGTTCTTTTACTTTCTTCCACCTTACTATAACGGGTAGTTTCAAAAGTTCTTCCACTTTAGAATACTTTCTATTTTTAGAAAGTTTCCATTTCATTTTTACACCTTAAAACCCCACTTTCCTTACTTCACACTACTATTTAATTATTTTCTCTCTCATACTCTCAATACAATTATTACTTTATACTACTATTTAATTATTTTTTCTCTCATACTTTCAATACAATCATTACTTCACACTACTATTTAATTAAAATAATACCCACTACAACCCAAAAATTCTATGTACCTTAATACTTCCTCCGTTCCATATTAGTTGCACCATTTGCTTTTTCACACTCTCCAATGTACGAATTTAATCTTTAATATCTCTAATCATACATATTAAAAAATTATAAAAACTCAAAATTAATAAACTTTGAATCGAGACGATTCAAACAAGATTTCGTATGACTATGTTTTAACTTTTAGATCACCGACAATATAAAAGTCAATTTGCTTAATGAACAGTATCGCAGTCAACAATGTTGCAAGTTGAATACTAGTTTATGAAGATCAGGTCTAGGGGAGGCAAGGATCAATTTGAAAAACTTGGGAAAGCAGTAAGCTGTTGTTTTTTTTTTTTAAGATTTTTTATTTAAATGGATTTTTTTTTTGAGAATTGATATCAACTTTTTGGTTAAAGAATTAATTAATTGCTCATGGCAAAAGTATAGCTCCTTCTTTTAATGGTCAATTAATTATGTCAGGTCAGTGTATTAATACAGGAATACTATCATCAATAAATTTGTGTACCACTGTCCACTTATTACTTGTTTGCAATATTTTGGTTGATGATTCAAGATACGTTTTGGTGCATCCCTTTGACAAACTTCAAAGTTTTTTAAATGTTTATTTTTAATTTTAGAGGTTTTGCCTATCATCAATTCTTGTTAGGTAACATTTATAATTGGACTGACTTATTATATTGAAAAAAGTATTTAGAAAATATAGTGTAAGTACTGCACGCTTACTTGGTAGGACTCGGTAGGGTTTTAGAATACCTTAAGTAGGAATTTAAGGTACGTTAGGTAGGGGTTTACAGTATGTAAAGTAGGCATTTCGTAACATTAAGTAGGTATTTAGTGTACCTCAAGTAGACATTTCATCCATTAAAAGGGCACAATTCAATTAAGCATATACTTATTTTTGCGAATAATTTAATTTTTTTTAGTAAAATTTTGATGCTCTGTGTATATTAGTAGATTTATCTTTTTGTTTCCACATGAAAGATCCAAAAAGGAATCACTTGTGAGTAGTGAGAATGTAAATATACTCTTTACATCATCGCTAATTTGGTAATCTTGATTCAAAATAAGTGCTTTTTAAAGAAGTACGTTGACTAGTTGGTCGCCTTATTTACTTGTCATTTACTAGACCTAGCAAGGTATACTTCCATATATACGCGTATTACGTTCAAAGAAAAGTCAAGGAAAATATTTCTTTTTCCGCAACAAAAGTTTTCGTAATTATTTTGTCATAAAAGGATATTATGGTTAAGATAAGGCACTAAAACACTTCTCTTATGCAAAAACACTAGTAATCTCTAGTTAATGGTTCATTAGCTAACCATTCACAACACTTCAATGTGAAGTTTGAGCTTAGTCCTGCGCCTTCGCCTTCGCCTTCACTTGCGCCTGCGCCATGTTTTGAACACCTTGAGCATCGGTTTCAGCGTCACCACGAACACGAATAATGTGAACTTTGAACAATAGCGTGCAACTCTTCATCAATTCCAGGACACAAATATCTCCAACTTGTAACTTGTTATCTTTAGCAAATTTTGGCCAACCTCTACTCATTTTCATTCCGTTTGAATCACTCCCACCAATTTTCACTTGCCAAGTTTCACCACCCACATTTTTAAAGACCACGTCGTTGTCTTTATTAGTAAAGTACTTCTTCGCAAACGGCAGTGCTACATTCTGCACTACCCAAACAACATATATAACTTGTTACCTTACATTCAGAAATGAAGTTCGTTAGATGGTCGATATTAAGGGTGTGTTTAGATGGAAGAAAATGAAGGGAAGGAAGGGGAGAGATTCAGAGGGAGAAACAATCTCTTGTTTGGATAGCAGAATGGAAGGAAAGGGATTTGAAAGGGAGAAAATTGGAAGAATTTGATAGATATTTTTTTATCAAGGTTCCAATCTCTCCAAAGTGGGAAAGATGTGAAGGGAAACTCTCATCTTCCTTCCTTTCCTTTCCGTTTCTTTCCATACAAACAAGAGCTTAATCCCTTTCATTTCTCTTCCCTTTCTTTCCCTTCACTTTCATTCCCTTCTCTCCCTTTCTTTTCTCTCCAAAATTGTTATCCAAACATAGTGTAAATGGTGGGAATGATAATAAAGAATTAGTACAAAATTTTCTTGACAATTTTATTTAATTTGTCATGCTTGTTCTTCTTCAATTATCTTATTTTATTCACATTCATTCCAATGCATTATCATTTAAAAATGTAGTATTGGGTGAGAATGGAAAATTGTGGAAAAAAATATATTTATGATCAAAGTTTTATTACCATAGGAAAGACTCGATGCATTTCGTAAAAATTTACAATACAGTCTTTTTTATTAACATTTTTTTGTACCAGCAACTAAACAGACTTTTTAGATATTAAACAGTAATTTACATACAAAATTAAGTATTTTATCATACAACTTAAAAATAAGAAGAAAAAAAAAATTTATAAAATGTTTTTCGGTCGTCACATAATTATCAATGCTAAAGGTTTAATTATTCAACTTTATATTATTGTGATTGTGATTAAGAATTTAACATTATTATACTATTACTAGGATTATACCCATGCTATGCACGGTTCATATTTTTGTTTATTAAATTATAGGAGTTCATAATATGTAGGACCTTTGACCAAAATTTATCAAAGCCATCATAAAAAATCTTTTACCACTACTTGGATAAGCTTGATAGTTATCAATTAAGCATTATCAAATTTGTACTAAATGTAATCATAATATATAATAATACTTCAAATGCTAATGACACTTTAATAGATATTATGATTATATATTTCCTCAAAATTGAATGCTAAAATTAAATTTTAGAAAGAAACACTAAAATTAGTAAACTCAAATATACGTTATTAATAATCATTAAAAGTAATAGTAGTTGAAAAATCTTCAATAGTACCATATAATGGTGTTATATACTTACATGTGTGTTTTGTTTGTGTGTGTTTTGTTTGTGTGTAATACATACTAAAAAGGTATATTTGATTACTCTTTTGTTGTGAATTTATAATAGTACATTGCATTAGGAAATATAAAGAAAAGAGCTAAAAATAATTATCTAACATTTATAAGTCTTACATTATTTAATAACATCTAGTACAATTGATTAATAAAGTGACACTTGACACATATGTTTTTGAATTAGTAAATATATATATATATATATATATATATATATATATATATATATATATATATATATATATATATATATATATATATATATATATATATATATATATATATATATATATATATGATATGATGATTATGATATTTTTTATTTCAAATATCTCATTATAGTCGACCCATAAATAAAGGCTTCCCTTTTTCTGTCATCAATCATGTAATATGTATGATATACTTCATATTAGTCTATAAATTAGTGACTAATTATCAAACAAAGGAGAAATATTTTTTATTTCAAATATCTCATTTGTTTTTTTCACTTTTATCAATGTACTAATTTAATATTTAACAATGATAATTAAAATATAACTAAAAATTATAAAAACTAAATATTAATAAAATAAATTAAAAATATCATTACTTAGTTACTTAAACAAAATGATTATGAAAAAATATCGAACTATCTCTACCAACCACTGATCCAAAAACCAAACAACTAGTCATTATTATAAGGCTATAAATGAGTATTAATTAGGAAAATCATTGGCGTTTATAATATGGTCACTCTTTCGTCTCGTCTGTGTAAAAGTATTATAAATCTTTTTGGATAAGAGTAAAAAGGTAAAAAGAAGGTAGAGGACACTCCCAGTATCCCGCGCAAGGCAGGGTCTGGGTGGGGTTTTGTTTTTCCTGAAAGATGCGGACAAATCATACCCGTTCTCCCAAGAAGAGAGTGCAGAGAGATGCGCGCAGTCAAGAAACCCCCAATTGATACCTACGCCCAGTAGGAATCAAACCTCAAACCTTTTGCTCCACATGCAGATGTTCTATCCATTGAGCCACAAGCGCTTTTGATCAAAATTAGATATATCAGAAAAATTAAACTCCTCAGAATAACAGAACCATAAGCCGTGGCTTATGGTACTCTTGTGAAGAGTCGATCTTGTTAACAAGATCAAAATATTGGAAAAATAATAATAATTTTACCTCCATTTTTGTGTTTGATATTGGTGTTGAACATAGTTGGCTTGGGTAATGAGTTATAATATTTTTTAGGATGAAAAAGTGTGTAATCAATCTCAGAAGTGGTCATATCAAAGATATGAACATCAAAATGGGAACTTCCTTTAAAGATGAACATCAAAAAATGGCCATGAGATATTGAGTAGGATGCTACGAATTCCATCCACCCATTCTTCAACCATACCTTTCCATTTTCTCTTTTTAGCTTTACTTTATATTGTTCACCATTTGGAACATTAAGGTATACCTCATCCAACACTTCATTTCCATGATTTTTCATGAATTCCCTAGGTATTTCCTGCACAAGTTTTCATTACGATTTACGAATACAAGTTAAATGTATAAGAAATTTGAAAAACGTAAACAAGAACGAAAAGAAGTAACCTATTTACAAAATTGAATGAAGTTCACTACTGATAATCAATTTGTACTTTGTAGTAGTATGAGTTACTTTTCAAGTTTATAATCGGGTATACTTTCTTGTCATTTTCTAATGTGGGACAACTTATTTTTGGCAATATTGGACACGTTAGCACTCTTCTCACATGTAATAGTCCTTAGAATACTAGCGTCTAGTAGGGTTACAATATTGAAAATGAATATCCAATTAAAGGCCTGTAAAGTTGTGCTTAGATCAAATGTTTAGTTATAAAGGCCCGAAAATAAATTGAGCTCTAATATCACGTTGGAATTTAAGAAATGAGAGTGAGCAATCTAAACAATGAAGAAGAATATGTTAATCACTTACAAGCTTGAATGGGGTTCAATACCAAACAAGTAGGACATGCAAAGCTTATTAAACCAATGATAAATCCCATTCATAAACCAAAATTGGCGAGTTTTGATTGAGATTTTTAACCCAAATAAGTAAAAATCAATCCAAACTTTTCAATTTATTAAATGATCTACTTTGTTAATATGAAAATGAACTGATGATTTCAGTTAGGACACATATATATATATATTAAAATCTAAACTTATGTAATATATTCCTATTTGCCAACTTAGTAATAAATAGGTAAACATATCAATCATATAGATTATCACAAAGAATATCACTACAACATAATTTGCTTTTAGTGGGATATATTTAGTGACATTTAATTTAAATGCCGCTATTTTAAATTTCTTATAGTGTAAATAGAGGATTTAGTGACATTTATTAGAGCCTTTAGTGGCATATTAAAAAGTCACACTAAAGCTTTTAGCGACATAGGATCTAGTGACATTTCTCACAAATGCCACTATAGACTATCGTGACAATTGACATATGTCACTAAAGACCAAATTACTTGTCGCTAAATCACTTTATGGTGGAACTTAAAATAAAAACTAATAATTATTACACTAAAAATATGAATTAATGGCATTTTTTTAATGTCACTAAATCCAATGTCGCAAAAGGCTAAATTTGTTGTAGTGTATAATATTATATGATATATTTACTTAATAATGATTTGTATAATATACATAAGTTGCAATCTAAAATTCCAAAATTGAGCCCAACAAAAAAGTTTTTATTTTGAAATCCCTCAAATGAGAAATGAAAAATTATAAAAGCCTAAATTAATTAAGTATTTGTGGTCTATTTACTTATTAAGTGACTTTGCATTTTCATTTTAGAATTTTCAATTTTTTCAAATTAGTATTAGTTGATGGCATTGAATAAATTTTGAAGTAATATTTGATTCCTTTCCCCTCCCTCATGTCTATTTTAATTATCAACATGAAGTTGAAAAAAATTTTGAAGGTCCTGTGCAATTTCAAATATTATGATATTTCTTTTAACAACTTTGTAGTTTTAGACACTAAATATATATTACGTAATTTAATATTGAGACCTCCAAATTTTTCGGAGGTCCTGTGCAATGAAACATGCGGAACATGCTCAGAACCTCCCTTAAACATGATACCATTTATTACAAGAATTAAAATTGATAATAATGCATCAATATAAAATTGTGAAAAGTACATCATAAAGTAAGTTTAGTAGTGAAACCAAAACTCAATTTGAAAAAGGAGGTGGGTTGGAAATTCTCTTCCAACTTGTTAGTGAGTTTTAGGGGTCAGAAGGGAGTTAGTAGACAATTTATTAATGTCATCACTTATACTTAAAGATTGAAATAACCTTATATTTAATAGTAAAGATAGATACAAGTACTTTTATTTGATATCATTAATATTTCTTACACAATCAAACATTTCTGCTTTTATTTGCATGGATATGAAACAACCAAATAACTCTCGAGTAAATGTGGTCTTTTGAGGTGCTCTAAGGATGTAATGATCAATTATTTCTTCTCCTGCTTCCTATTGATTTGGTCAAGTCATCATAAATGTTTCATTTCTATTTTGAGTAAGTTAATTTTAATAATTTATCCCTACTGAACTTAACTTTTTTACACCTTTACACATATTAACCCCATTTTACACCTATCAAAATTTAAAAACTGTACATTTTTTTCTTACACATGTAGCCCTATTTGACTTCCTAAAAAATGGTAACAAAATTAAACGAGACACTGAAGTAGAATAGAAAGAAGTACTTTTTTTTTCTTAATTTTTGGAGAAGTTGAGGAAAAAGAAAAATCAAAGGAGGAACAATGGAATTAAGCTAGATTTCTCCTAGTAAAAGTGGTATTTGCTGATAAAAGTGATATGTTATTACTCAAATAAAACTGATTATACTCAAATACTCTATTTATGCTTCTCTTTGCATGGATATTGAAATACTTCTATTTTTAAAACTTAGTCCCTCTGATTCTTTTATATTGTCCCATTTAATTTTTGATATCACTTTTAATTTGTCTTATATTCTTAATCTAAACGTCAAAATATAATTAAGTGGGATCTTGTTTGATTTATTTCAATGTAAATTTAATTAATATCAAATTTTTATAATTTTTAATTATGCAGAATAAGAGGTATTCATGGGTTGGGCCCTCATTTTAAGCCCTTATCCAGAACGTTTTTAGAAACGTTTTGTAAGGGTCTAGTCAAAATGGATCGGGTCAAAAATAGGCTTTCCTGTAATTTAAATAAAGTGGACTATAAAAGGGCTTAATAAGGGACAAAAATGGGCCTTTATAAGTAACATAATTGATAGATAATTTAAATATTATAAATAACAATGTCAATTGGGATTATTAATATTTTTTAAATTTAATTAATATAATGATAATTTAATGACTATAAATTGATTAATAAATGGCGATTAAAAATAAATTTTAGTAATAAATAGGTCGGGTTTGCCAGGCCAGACTTTTAAACCTTGGCCAATTTAAAGTCCATATTAAGTTTAGGACACTTATCCAACCTGGCTCTTATCCGACTCATTGAACACCCCAGTTATGATTAGAGGTGTTCAACGGGGCGGGTCGATCCAACGGGTCAAGGGTCGAATCACATTTTAACGGGTCATTAGCGGGCCTTGGTGTAAAGGGTCGGGTCGGGTCGGATAATTATAAAAATTAATTGCAAAAAAAAATTTGCCACTTTTTTAAAAATTTTTAAATGATATTATTATAAACATAAGTAGATCAACCCAACGGGTCATAAAATATAATAAAAAAAATTATTTTTATTAACTTTTAGAAAATGGGTCAAAGTGGGTCGGATTTAAACGGGCTTGACCCGCCCTGCCCCGTTTAACATTTGACACGACCCGCCCCGACCCGGCCCATTTAAATTTTGACCCGTCCCGCCCCGTTGAACGCCTCTAGTTATGATCAATTAAAAGTTGAGTGAATAATTGACAAATTTATTAAGGAGAAAAAATGTACACAAAATGAAAGTAAAAATAAATAAAGTAAAAGGCATGAATTGGAAATAGGAGGATGAAAAAGTAGTAGATTGTGAATACCAGTTTATGAAGATCAGGTCTAGGAGAAGCAAGGATCAATTTGAAAAACTTGGGAAAGCAGGATGCTCCATCATTATCATCATCTACCATGGTCATGATCCTGCCTCTTGTTTTTTTGGTTGAAGAGTTAATTGCATTACTCCACCCTTAGTAGCTAGCTCCTTCTTTTAATGGGGGATCAATTATGGTCAATAATATACATAAATACACCCTCTACTACTCTAGCTCTAAGAGATTACTCTAAGTAGCGTGTTCAAAATTAGTTTTTCAAATCAGATCTCATAAAAGCAATTGGTCAAATTACTTACTTGAATCAGCTATTATTTATTAGTCATTTGTAAAACATCTAATACTTTTATAAAAATACTTTCTCATATTTTAATATCTCATGTGGTTTTGCATCTTAACTTATACATGATATTCATTCATATTTTGAATATTTTATTTAAAATTGTTGTCTTAGCCTATCTATTATTCATGCCCGATAAATTCAGCTTGACGGACAACCTGCCAATGATCGGCTAAGAATTTCACCTTTCATGCTAAGTCGAAACATATTGATGTGAGGTATCATTGGATTCGTGATGTTCTTGCTGTGAAGTCACTTGCTTTGGAGAAGATTTATACCAATGACAATGGTGCCGAGATGTTGACTAAGGCCTTACATCGTGGGAAGCTTGAGATTTGTCGGGATAGCAATCTGATAGAGGACTTTTTGGTCGTTTCTAAAGCCTCTAATCAAACAAAATTTATAAACACCCTTAACTATAACTACACAAGTGTAGTGGCAAGTAGGGGGTCGATCCACAGGGAGACGAGTGTGAGACTTAGGGCCTCTTTAGGTGTTGGGATATCATGTGAGAAAGATTGGTGATGGGCTAGACTACAACTACAACTATGAAAGAAACAAACAAAGAAACATTGGGGTAGGGTCTAACTCGTGTGCAACGGACTTTATATAGTTAAATTAGGGTTTACTTTGATTTGATCGCAAAGGTGTGGAATCATAAACGAAGAGCGATCCGATCCTGGATCAGGCTTGGGATCGCCTCCGAGAATCCCGTTCCCATCACTCTCGTGAGTGAGAACAAGACCTCGATTTTGACCTCGATGTCTTCCAAAACACCTGAAATAACGTCGAAACAACCCGAAGACAAGAACAAGGTAAAATCACGTGTAATGTGCATAAAAACGATTAAAAAACGCGAGACTTGACATTAAAATGAAGAGATAAATGTGCTCAAAACCGAGCACATCAACTCCCCCAAGCTAAACCTTTGCTAGTCCCTAGCAAAGAGACTAGGTAGGATAACATGAAAGCACGGGGCAACAAAACAACTAAGCTACAAAAACAAAACTAAACTACAAAAATCAATAAAACCTAAGACTCACTTTCATAGGAATCACGGTCGCACTTAGCACGTATGACAAGCCCTTTAAACCTCAAGGTCTCCCAAAGAGGACGAGTAAGGTCTCGTGAGGGTTTTTCAGAAGGAGACCCACAAATCCAATGCAAAGCAAATGCAAGGATGCAAATTATATGCTACTAAAAGCTATGATGTAAAATCTAAATGTGATGCGATGCAAGGTGAGTGGAAATCAAAGCAATGCGAGCTGTGCACGAGCAAAACTCTTCCTTAGCCATGAGTGTGCAAGTACAATGGTCTCAATAGAGCGCAATACCGAGAAGAATGACCAATTCCACAAACTCAAGATCACTAGGGTAAGCAAAAACACAGGGTATGCCACCCACTACCTAAAGAGGCCCTAAGTCTCACACTCGTCTCCCTGTGGATCGACCCCCTACTTGCCACTACACTTGTGTAGTTATAGTTAAGGGTGTTTATAAATTTTGTTTGATTAGAGGCTTTAGAAACGACCAAAAAGTCCTCTATCACAATCACCTCCACATAGTTGTGAGGGGGAGTTTTTTGGGATTTTTGGGTCCCTTCCTATGTGGAGAAACCTATTTTATGTGGAGTATAAATATCCACTTTTTATAACCCATGTGGGGTCACAATTTTTAGCTTCCTTGAGAAGCTTAGGGTGTATACATTTTCTCCTCTTTCATAAGACAAATCATCTTCTTTGAAAGTGAAAAAGTGAGAGAAACACAAAAGATTAGAGAGGGAAGCAGCCAGCCCGTATAACACTTGCACAGTCCCACGAAAAAGCTATTTCTCGAAGTTTCAACTGTTGGATCGTCCTATAATTTTAGCAACCTATTGGGGACACATAGGGCTTCATTTTGGACGGTTGGATCGTCGTTTTGAGCTTTGGTTCGTCAGTTATAGCCTCTGGATAGAAGCTGTTCTTTTGAGTCATTTCTTTCTTTTTGTTTTTCAATTGTTGATTATTATGGTTTGTTCTTGGGTAGTTTGAGGAACTTTTGGAGAACTTTGGATTGGTTTGTGTAACCTCCTTTTCATCTTAATAAGAGAATTTTTGGTGGACTCCTAAAGTCCCGTGGTTTTTACTCCTCACACCGAAGTGGTTTTCCACGTAAAAATCTTGTGTCTTTGCCCTTGATTATTACTTGCTTTTGTCTTGTTTGATTGCTGATTTTAGTGTGGTTTATTGGTGATATTTGAGTGTGTTGAATTGGTGTTTTGGTGAATTAATTTGTTTGGATTATTTCCGCTATTTGTATGTTATCAATTTGTGTAATTGATAGCTATTGGAGATGTTCTTACCCATCAATATCCTGGTTGGATTAGGTGACCAACTTATCAAACCTTTAACACAAAAAAAAAATCCTCATTTGATCATAATTCATATAAATGAATCGTAGTTTGCTAAACAAGCTATAGCAGCTCCAAAATATATATTACTCCCTCCTATGCAGCTTAAGTGTCCCATTTGACTTTTCACGGTTTTTAAGGTGAGTCAAAATGGGACCCATTGGGTAGGAGAGAGTGTGATATTATGGGTGTTTAATGAAAAGATTAGTGAATTAATAATTTCCTAATAAAATTGGAAGAACAAGCTTAACTACCAAATCAAAGAAAACAAAATCAAACCAGAAAACTGAACACCAACATCTGAACAAAAATTAAAACAATTACCCATCTAAATATAAAGAAATCAAACCATTGAAAAATCGTTTTTTTGATCTGGTTAAATTTCCCCACAAATCAAAAATTGAAAACTAAAATAGTTTTCTGGTTAAATTTCCCCACAAAATCAAACCCATCTAAATACAAAATCAAACCCAGATCATTTATTACCCAGATCAAAAATTACCCATCTAAATACAAAATCAAACCCAGATCAAAAATTACCCATCTAGTTTACACAAATTGAAAAATAAAATACAAAATCAAACCCAGATAAAAAATTACCCATCTAAATTACCCAATTTTATCAAAATACGAACAGTGATGAAGACGAAGAACAATAGTGAACCCAGAAAAAAATTACCCAGATCTGGAGGGACGCCATTTTTCCAGAAAAAAAGACGCCATTTTTGAGGGAGAGGACGAATGTGTGTTCTTGAGTGTTCTTGAGGGACGCCATTTTTCCAGAAAAAAGACTCCATTTTTCAGGAGTGATGAAGAGAAACCCAGATCTGGGTTTGAAGATGAATGAGTGTTCTTGAGGGAGAGGATGAATGAGTGTTCTTAAGTGTTCTTGAGGGACGCCATTTTTCCAGAAAAAAAACGCCATTTTTGGGTTTGAAGATGCTTGAGTGTTCTTGAGGGAGAGGATGAATGAGTGTTCTTGAGGGTTCTTGAGGGAGATGAAGATGAGAGGGATGAACAATGAAGATGAGAGGGATGAACAATGAAGATGATAGGGTGGGAGTGTGGGACACGTTTTAATTAGAGGGAAATGGGAATGGGTAAAGTAAAATAAGGGTGTAATTAGGTTAGATTAATTAAATATTTGGGAAAAAATTAGATAGTTTTAATAAGGTTAAAAAGTAAATAGGTAAAGTATATAAGGGTATAAGGGTAAAAAATCCATGCCAAAAAAGGAAATGGGACATTTGAGGTGACTTGACCCAAAATGGAAATGGGACACTTGTGCTGAATAGGAGGGAGTAATATATAAATATAATGATGGTGATATATAGTATTAATTCAGCCACGCACGGTCTTTTTTAAAAGAAATTAATTTTTTTATTTCGTGGTATTATATTTTTAATATAGACAATTTTTAAATTATTTGTACTTCTTATCTTATATAAAGCTTCATATTATGTTTGCTATCTAAGCATCATGATCGAAAAAATTTTTTTTGTTATACTTCCTCCGTTCCATTTTATTTGCAACACCTATCGTTTTTGGAAGTTTCATATTACTTGCAATATTACTATTTTTGGCAAAACTAATTTACTTATTTTATCCTCACTTCATTCCTACCCCACTATCACCATCAATCATACATCATCCCATTAATTATTTAATATACACACAAGTCACAACCACTATCTACTTATAATAATTTTTTTATTTCTACCCCACATATAACCATCAACCATACATCATCCCTACTTTTACCATACTGATTTGACGGCCCTTAAAAAATGTGTCAAACCCAATGGTGCAACTAAAGCGGAACAGAGGAAGTACAAGAGTAAAGTTGTTTACATTTGATTTCTCTAAACTCCGTTCAAGTGGGAGCCACTTACGATCTGTTTGATTGTTGTTACCAAACAGTAGTAATGAGAATGTTTGTAGTGTAATTTTTATAAAATGTACAATTTCATTTATTTCTATGGTCATAAAATTAAATATTGATCATAAAATTTTTTATGTTGACAACTTTTCATTACAACTTAATACCGTACTATCTTTTTAAATAATAAAGTCTTGAAATGAAACATATGGATACATTTTCTACCAAAATTACATCATCATCATCATACCCAGTGTATCGTACTCATAGAAAACTAAGGTCAGGGTCCGGGGAAGGAAGAAAGACGGAAGCTCATACCATAGAGGAGAGTTCGATCAAAGAGTCCCTCAGCTCGAGAAAGATCTTCAAAGAGAGAAAATCCTGCAACTTACAAGTATAAGAAATCGAATACGTACAATACAAATAACTAAAATAAAGATAAAAGGAAAATAGGTAAAGAGCGATAATTAAAGGCAATGAACAATAACAAATGATGGATAAAAGGGACGGGTTTAGTAATCTAAGACATGGATAAGATGCCGCCAACTACCCTATCCTTATTCAGGTCTTTGAAAAGATGTAATTCACATACGAATATATTATTCACCATCAAAATTCCCTTCAACAGAATCAAACCCAAATCCTAACTACTCTTATAAGCTCAATTATAGAAGATATTAGAGTTTAATAACATAATAGTCTCTTGCTTTGATTAAAAAAAAAATGTTAGGCTAACAATTACATTAGAATTTCTCCCTTTACGTCTATTTCTCCATCCAATCTCACCAATTCCTCTTGTAGATGCAACATTGGTACTTAACCTCGAAGGTTGTTAGTAAGTAAGTGGTAGCCATTTTGGTTGTTGACCTCTAATTACGAATACAACGTAACTTCTATTTATTGTCTTATTATCAAAGCAATGAGATATGTTGGTTGTTGGTCACCATCTAATAACCCAACTTCACCTTCCTTTCTTAACCCTCAAATCTCACTTTTCTTCTCCATGCTACAAATACAAATTCATCAACTAAATTCGAGTCGGGTTAGGCTAGAGAATTTTTACAGATACATGTAAAGGGGTGAGAACTGAACTGGCATTGTCACAGACTCACAAGGGTAAAAGAAAAAACCTTCGACTAATGGGGCTTTCCAATGATTCCTCATTTTCGTCGTGGTGTAATGAAGTTGAAGAAGATGGAGATGATGTGCATGGAGTCCTTACAAGTGATCAAATAAGGCCGGTTCGAGATGTACATGCTTCAATGTTAGTAAGGATGGCAATGAGAATATCAAGAGCAAAGTGGTTTACATTTCTTAGAAGGGTTTTTCACTACCAAAATGGATCAAGATCTCACCTTGGAGAAAATCCTTTTAATTCATTTGGTTGGATGATGGTTGAATTGTTAACACTTGTTGTTCAAATTTGTATGACTTTGATCACCCTTTTTGTTTCAAAGGAAGAAAGGCCTGTTTGGCCTATGAGAATATGGATTGTTGGGTATGATTTTGGTTGTGTTATGAGTCTTCTTATCTTGTATTGGAGGTATAAACATTACCATTTGGGACAAGGAGATGATGGGGTTAACTTACTTGATTTGGAACAACAAGGAACCAATGCACATGCAAGGTAATTCTATTATAAGCTCCTTTCCTCGCTATAAATTTGCTATACAACAGGTAAAAACTTATTTTAATTTACTTTATATAGAAAGTTAAAAGAGCTACTCTTGTGAAAATCTACATCTCGGTATGACAACATCAAACAAAGAGTTCATATTCTCATAATATGTGCGATGAACTATCTAACCTATGAATAAGACAAGTCTCTCGGTGACACTGTCTAAAAAGAAGGAGGAATGCTTGACTAGATGTCTATCACATTATAACTTTATCAACAAAAAGTTTTGGCATATTACAAATCATAATTTACTTGATTACATTTGAGGAACTAGAATCATCAAACTTCATATAGTTTGTTCATGAATTAACTTTTATACTTGATCACCTTAATGGAATGCTTAATGCTATAAATGTTTACTTCATCATGTATACATATTAAAGTAACAATTTTAATGTCTTATAGGAAATTCAGAGTTATAAGCAAAGTGAGTAGTTGTTTAAACCTTTCAATTTTAAAAAACCTTAATATTTTTTATATATTTAATAATATTTATACATCAATGTTGCTCTTATGAAAATTAAATACATCATTATTTACATACTTTAAAAGTGAAATATTTTTGCAGTCTCTTCATTAAATATAAATTGATTATTGAAAATATGAGATTATTTATTTATTTTATGTTGGAGTGCCTATGTATTACCCACATGTGAGTTGTCCTACATCGGAGAAAGAGAAGAGTATGCATCCCTTTATAAACTCAAGGAGTAACTCATACTTTATCACCAATTGTTTTTAATAGTGAACTTTCTTTGGGTTTATGAGTAGACTACTTAATCTCCTCTTTATTTGGCTTGCTTAGGCCCATTTTCTAAATTCTATCATGGTATCAGAGCCCGATTTGTTGTTGGGCCTTTATTCTGGGCATTTAGTCTTACCACTGGTTGAGGGGCCTTTAATTGGATGTTCATTCCCAATAGGTTTGTAACCCTTCCGGTGGGCTAAAATTCTAAGGACACTCACATGTGAGGGAAGTGTTGAAGTGCCTATGTGTTACCCACATGTGAGTTGTCCCACATCGGAGAAAGAGAAAAGTATGCATCACTTTATAAACTCAAGGAGTAACTCCTAATTTTACCAATTGGTTTTAGTAGTGAATCTTCTTTGGGTTTATGAGTGGACTACTTCTTTTCCTCTTTGTTTGGGTTGCCTAGACCCAATTTCTAAATTCTATCATTTATAGTTGTACGATAAGGCCATGTTTGATGTTTGGCATAGGGTCCCATAAAAAAGACACGAGGGCTCATTCATACCATTGAAAATATTCTTCGATAATGTTTTATATTTATGTTTCACCTTGGATCTCTCATCTCTTTTTAAGTGTCAACAATTATAACCATCCTTATTTTTTGGTATATCTAGCAGGGGCTGGCATTTGGTGAAGCGAAGCAGGGCATCACTAGACCTGTTCTTCGCAATGTGGTTTGTAATGGGCAATGTGTGGGTGTTCGACACAAGATTTCGATCATTTAATCGAGCTCCTCGACTTTACATGATGTGTACAACCATATTGGCTTGGAATGCCTTAACTTATTCATTTCCTTTACTTCTTTTTCTTTTGTTGTGCATTTGTGTTCCATTAGTTAGCAGCTTCATTGGCTATAATATGAGCTTGGGTTATGCTGAAAAAGGTGCCTCTCATGACCAAATTTCCCAATTACCAAGCTGGAGATATAAATTGGTTGAAACCTCACTAGATGCTCACACTTCCTCCCCTGTTAAGGAAAATCCTGTAAGTTTTCCCTCGTTATTAGAACATATCCTGAGACTTCAACCATCATATAACATATCAAATAACCAATTCAACAAAAGCTTAAGCTAATATAATCCAACTTTCGTTATCACGCAAATGCACTTATTTTCTATTTAATTCTTTTGTAGTCACTATCTTTTTTGATCTTATCCATAAATTCAGTATGATTTTTCATCTATTTCACTTATTAATTCGCTCCATGAATTTTATTGTTTTTAATAATGATTGTCTTAAAAAAAATAATATTTGCAGGAGTGTTGCATATGCTTATCAAAATACAAGGATAAGGAAGAAATAAGGCAACTGAGGTGTAGTCATATATTCCACAAAACATGTGTGGATCAATGGCTCAAAATTATATCCTGCTGTCCTTTGTGTAAAAAAGGATTAGATACGTAGGATTAGTATAATTGTAAATAACGAACTGAAGCAATACTAACCAGCAAAACAATTGTTCAACGTACATATTGAAAGGAACGATGTCACCTATTTTGGATATTATAAAATTATATATATAAATATTGTACAGTCTGCATGTTGAAGGATCTTGTAATATACTTCCTCCCTTGCTACATTTCTATTATTGATACTATTCATCGTTTAAGCTTATTTTATATATTGCGGTTAATGTGTAAAAAAAATATAGTCAAGTGAAATCTTATTTGAATTGTGTAATCGCCTACTTTCATCATATTAACTTTTTATAATTTTTAGACGTATATAATTTAATATATAAATGATCGAAATAACGCATTGAATTGCGTAAAAAGTAAAACGTAGCAAGTATAACAGAGGAACTAGTATTTCCTCTTATTATGATTAAATATCATGTGTTAAGCTTATGAAATGTGTTGTGGAACTCCTAATTTTAACCCTAAGCTAACAAATAAAAGAGAAAAAAAGGTTCAGAAAAAAAATTTATCTCAGTTAGAGTTAGTATTACTTTTCCCAGATGAAAACCTACATTCGATTCTCGTTGTCCCACAATATAAAGTTCAAATCAAACTTAATGATCCGATTTTCATCCGACCTTATAACCGAACTCAATTTAACCCGACTTGAAAATAAATTTACAATTATGTAAAAACAATATAGAGACAAGATCCAATTTTGAACTAACCCAAAATACCTAATCCAAAATCGACCGGTGAGCTAAACAAACACCCAGGCCCGTCGCTGGACCAGGGCTACTGGGGCAACCGCCCTGGGCCCCCAAAAAAAAGTCCACGTTACTATTTGCTAATATTCAGAAAATAGAATTAAAAAAAAAATTTAATTGAAAAAAGTTTGTCGGTTTGTCCTCCTCAAGACCTCAACACGCGCCGTTTCAGTTTCCCATTATTACTTCTTTCCCCTAATTTCAATCGTAATAAAATGTCTTTTTCTTATCTTTTCTTTTTTTGCATACCCAAAAATTTCAAATTTTTTTGATATTTCATGTGAAATAGGGTCCCAATTTACATCTTTGCCCCGGGCCACTGAAATCTCAAAAACGGCGCTGCAAACACCTCTACCACATGACAACAACTAACTGTTATTTCAACCTGCAGAAAGTGAAATGGTAGACATTTTCATAATTTACTTCCGTTACAAACAACACAATTATGTAAAAAAAGTATGAATATTGTTAAATTAAACACAATTATACACCAATTAGTAATATATGTGACATTGTCTATTCATAAAGCCTATTGAATTCTTTTACTAGGCAATCTTCAAGCCCCATATCTACATTACCTAATCAACTATCAAATGGAAATAAGAATATAAAGTTGCTTTACAAGAAATTCATATCAACCTACCATTTAAGGAGATGAAAAGCTAGCTTCTGTACTGTAAATCCCAAATTCACTCAAGCTATAATTAATCCTTTCATCTTCCCACTTTACAATCTCTCGTGCATACTTCAACGCAGCATCGACACTGTCGGGTTCCAGTCCCTTTACGGATGACACGAACAACTTCCGACCAGTTAGATCGAAGTAAAGTTTCTTGAACTTGACAGCAATATAGTGGAAACCCAACTGGCCAAGAGAGGGATTATGGTTGATACTCCTGGTCCGGCTATTGCTGTTCTTGCTATTTTGGCTAATAACGGGTTGGAAATCCTCGAACCATTCACATTCAGAAAGAGGGGTTTGTTCGATTTTTTCGTCGAAGAGATCAAATTTGTTTAAAATCAAAAGGAAGTCCATTTGTTCAAAGGTTGGATGAGTAACAATACTTTCAAAGAGCTTTTTGCTAAGTAACATCTTGTTCATTGGTGCTTCGACATCATCATATGAGATTTGGTCATAGTCGGTAAGTGATACACAAAATATCACAAGCCTAACATCTTCCAACATCTCGAGCCATTTGCAGTTTTCTGCAACTCGTCTTGCTTGTAATCTGATAAGTTGGTACCTGAATTCCACGACAAAGGTAAGAGTAATATCACAGCTCAGAACACATCATCATCATATCCAGTATATCCCACTCATAGAAAATACAATTAGGTTCTAAGCGGGGAGCTGGGTTACGGCAGACCATACCCTTACAAGTGTAAAAATGTGTAAAGATTTTCAGACAGGTACATTGATTGATCCCCCAATCCCTTGCTAGTATAAAAAACCACAAGAGCGAATGTGGCTTATTAAACCATGTGCACTTTTTTATGTAAGTTGTAGCTAGCTGGTGATATTTGCTACCGATGGTCAATCAAAAACAATCTACTTATTATCACTAATTAAGGTAATGTTGCGTACATTTGACCCCTCTAAACCCCAATAAGTGGGAGTTGCTTAATGGCGTCTGGGTAATGGAACGTGAATATCTAGCAGTGACACAATGTTACCGAACTACTCTTCATTGGTTACTTGTACAAAATCTCTACCTCTGATCTAGCAATAGAATTGGAGGCTTACCTAGGCAAAGAACCTTGTTGGTCAGTAGCATCGATGTCATCATCAACTGATCGAGGAAATGAGAATTCTACACAAGCAAGGCCATTAGATGAGATCACTCCTTCTGCATATAAAATATCCAAATTTGACGGCTCATAATTTGGTTGAAGTATATCAACAACCTGAATCAAGAGATAATTCCATTAATAATCTATAGGATTCTAGGATGCAAGCAAAACATAAAAATCATCCACAATTGCTGGTTCTAGACGAGGGAATATTCATAGTCCCATGTGTGTCGTTTGAGTCTTGATAAGGACAAGAGACTAAGTAAGCTTACCCGCTCCAAAAAATAACAAGCAACGTTAGGTAACATTTCAAGTTCACTTCTTCGATCATAAGTGGCTTGAATGGCTGCAGTGTTCCATAATTCCTCGACCAACGGTGCATATTCACGAGTTGCAGCTGGGAAAACTGCTTCCAGATTACCAGAAGCCATTGTCTTGAGAAGCCAATCAGAAAATTCTTTCAGCCTTGGGCAGATAGAATATCTTTTCATCTGATCATTACCTTCAACACTCTTGTCTGAAAATAGGAAGTCATTTTTCAGCAAGTATTTTCAAGTGTTAAGTAAATCTATAAACCGATGAAAATCAAAAGCTTAGCGCTGACAAGTTGCAAATCCAGCCTCCTCTATAAGACGGAAAAAAGACTGAGGAATATGTGGTCTAACAAAGCAGGCAAAGAAACACTACCTTGTTCGAAATACGGACTAGAAGGCTGCTCCATCAGATTCGTTGAAATCTCTTCTGCAAAACGCTCCCGGCCCTCGAGAAGTATTCCAAGGTAACAATACACGTTGCCTTGAATCATCAACTTAATTTTCTCTCTCTCATCTTCCGAAAAAGGTGTGTCTTTGTAAAGAATTTTGGCCTGAAACAATCAAAGAACAATGAACTAGAAAACATACTCCCAAAATACAACCGTAATACAGACTAGAAAATACCAAAATATGGTGCCGAGGAAATTAAACAGAAACTGATCAAAATGTAAGAGGTACCATCGTATCAAAAAAATACAGCAATCACCTCAACTATACTCTCTTCTCAGAGCCAAAAAAAAAATACAACATTGCACTCCCACTTGGGAGGGATTTAAATGGGTTAAATGTACGCAGCCTTGACCTTGTAAAAACAAAGAGGTCATTTCTGCTCTTCTCCCGGTCCCGAAGATATAAAACAAAAAAGTGCCTATTAGAGTATTGTTTAGAAGTATGATACTCAGCTCATCTTACTAGTATTAGAATAATAATAAATATCATAAGGATATTATTTTATTCTTCTTCTTGCATATACTTTGTACATATCTTCATCTTGTAATCTTCTTAGTTTTCATAACTAAATATCTCAGTATTATTTTAGCTTCTTAAAATTCATTTTGTAACGCTCTTTATATGGAATGCAATTTTATTGATATGATTCAAGGCAAATGTTTTAACTAGATCACTTTAACGTACAGCAGACCTGAAAACTCTTGTCGCAAACTTTCTTACAAGCCGCCACACAAAAAAGTAGACCTAATGAACGGAACCTATAGAAAATGACTAAACTATGAAACACGGTTAACAAAGAAATTAAGGATTGTTCGATTCAAGGTTGAGAAACGAAAGGAAGGACAAATAGCGCATCTAGTACCCCAAACGTGTTTGATCTCTAAACCTCATTACCCTAAGAACAAAAATGAGTTAAGACTGTTGACATTCCCAGAGAACCCATCTTCTAACTCAAGACTAAAACTTCCTACTACCTTAAGAAAGACACTTGGATGTCATAATTGCCTTCAAAGCATGAGGTTGAACAGTGGGAGTAAAGAGAACCTCCCCTACCCCCGCCCCACGCCCATAAAAATAAAAAATAAAAAGTTTTAAAAAAACTTTTTTCCACAGCGTAACACCAAGTTTATAAAATATTAACTCTAGTCTCTAGTAACATTAAAGTTTTTTCTGTTGCAAATTTTGTGAAGTTGAACTCAAGAGCTTCTTATGTCTATTCCTGATTCATTCCAAATTAGGACTTTTGAGGAACTTCCATTGGGGCTCAGAAGTTTTTCTAATGTAAGATATGTAATTGGCGATCCTAGATTTTGTAGATTTTTATCCAATGAAACCCCTAACAAAGAGAGCAAGTATTTTAATTGATTTCTGGGTAAAACCGGAAAAGTTGTGAGATTTCATCCATGTTTTGTGTTATTCAAGGTTTGGTTTATATTTGGATATAATGATTGTAGCTTATGAGAACTTTCAACCCAAGGAGAAACCTTAGTAAACTAGATTCCAACGTATCTTCTTTGAGTGGAATTTCTAAGGCTGAAGAACCCTAAAGTAAACATTCCAACTTTGGATGTCAAGACATCACCTTCCCTAAGGGACTAGGAGGAGTTATAGTACTACCTCCTATTCAATCCATTAGTCCCATTTGGTTTTTCACACTTGCCGAGACAATATTTTAACCTTTAATCAAAGTTGTTAAAATCGTGATTTTACTTAAAATCGTTTAGAGAGGTAGAATCTAATCGTAAAATCGTACGATTCAACAAATAAACCTAAAAATATTTAAAATATCTAATTTCTTATCATTATTATCCAATTCAAAAGTTTAAATTTATGAATTACAGTTTCTTTGACTTTGTATTTAAGAATATTACGGAAACTTATCAATAATTAATTTAAATCTTCATATCGATTAAGAAATTTATTTTTTAAAAAATTTCATGATGAAATATACGAAATTTATGTGTATATGTAAAAGAGATCAGTAAAATATGGTACATAAGAAAAATTAAAATAATTCATACTATATTAGTAGAATCGGATCGTTAAATCGTAGAATCGTAGAATCGTGTTACGATTTTACCTCTAAAAATTTTATTCCAACTAGAATCGTAAGATTCTACAATTTTAAGATTCTACTTGCGATTCAAATCGCTCGCTTGTTTTTGGATTGTAAAATCGTAGAATCGTAGATTAGAATTGCGATCTTAACATCCATGCCTTTAATATCTCTAATTGTTTTTAATTATAAATTATAAAAAGTAGATATTAATAATATTTGTATTGAGACAAATCAAACAAGATCCCACATGACTATGTTTTAACTTATAGATTAAGAATAAAATACAAATTAAAAGTGATAAGTAAATACTAAAAAAAAATCAATGGGACTAATGGGTAGAATAGGAGGGAATATAACGGATGCACGCGACTGTAGTGAAACAAGCAAAGGAAAAAATCTCGGAAACATTAAGTTGAATGAAAACCAACTATGGAGGGGGCTTTACAGTAGAAGAAGAATATCCTTTTTCTCTTTCTAAATCCTCTATCTAGTTCTAATTCAAGAAAGAAGATTAATTAGGGATTTTCCCTTTTGATTTTAGATTAGATAATGAAGATGGGATGAAGAACAAGCATAATAGGGACAAAATAAAGAGGATGGAGATGGAAAAACTAAGGGTAGCAATGTAAAATATATATATATATATATATATATATATATATATATATATATATATATATATATATATATATATATCCAATTCAGCTTAACGGAATTTTCCACGTTTCTTAATAAAATTCATATTGGACAAAAAAACTCAAGTATGTTGCTTTTTTGTAGACCAACGTTTTTTCTAACCGCTAGCAAAAGCCAAAAACACAATACTACCATACGAAAGTTCACTTTTCTAATAAAGGGAAATATTGACTTAACACTCAGCTCCCCACTTTCCAACTGAGCAGATATGATTTGATGCTTTTCTAAACACAAAATTATTGTTCACTCTAGCCCACGTGGGCAGTTACGTGTATCTAGTAATTTTATGCACTTCACATTATGATACTTGATGCCTTAAACCAATGAAGCATTCACCTAAATCCAAAGTTCCAAGCACAAGGACTCAAAAACCACAAATAATGCATACTCACTACTGAGCATCAAATTTCCCGGTTACCTAATGACTAAATTAACAAAAATACATAAGTCAAATAAAAGCTTATTCGTTGTAGACAATTACCTGCTTAAACAATGTACTTGTCCCTGCATCATTATATCCTACCAAAAGAAGTTTCTGAAGTGTCCTCTCCAAGTAATCTGAAATTGGTCTTTCGGAAACATATGTCACTTCTGTGGGAGTATTCTTAGATTTTGAAGGGACAGGTAGTGACAAGAAAGCACAGACCAACTTCATCCCCGCCTAAAGAGAGAATTATATCAATATCTAATTAAAGATTTTAATATAATTTAAAAAGGTATGGATGCAAGTATGCAAAGACAGCAGATGACTAGCACAAGACTCATACTTTGCCCCAGATGTAGCCTTTTGTATTCTTTTGTCCCTCCTCTTGATATGAACCATCATCATTCACCCAAAAGTGTGGATTCCCAGCACATTGGACTCCCGCCAACTGCAACATCCCACTAAATTTCTTTAAAAAACTACACATTGATATTGAGTGTGACAAGATTTTCACAATAGCTGATTCACTAACCTGCAACATCCGCAGCTCCGATTTCGTTATCTCTCGGCCATTTATAAAAACTTGGGTGTTTCCGTTACTAGCATCTGGTTTGATGGGATCCCCGACATTTAAATGAGGACTAATAATCTGTGAAGGCTTTTCTCCTTCCTGTAAATCAGGTCAACTTGTGGATTAGGATAAGGCAAAATACTCAAAATGATAAACAAATCAGACTGTTCGACATGTGGAAATATTTACCTTTCCCCAAAGACCAGATACTTTATCATACCAATAGTTTCCAGGTTTGATGTTCTTAGGTGGGTTCATACACGTCTGTAACAACAACAGCTCTTCAATACATAAAGGCTTTCCGTTTACACAAATGTATTCAGGTGGTAGCTGATTGATATCACAAAGCTTCTCGGCCTTCATTATTTGTCGAATCTCCAAATCATTTAACAGTCTCTTGAGTAGCTTGGAGCATTTTCCCAAGCTATCTCGCTTGGACTCATCAATGCAATATCCAATACATGTAATGCACTTTCTTCCTTCTGGCATCGAACCCATAGCCTTGAGGAGACAATTGCTACAATACTTTGCATTGCAAACAATACAAGCCTCCTTTTCGGTGAATCGATTTCCCTTAAGACAACGATAGCAGCCACTCTTCTTGGATTTAGGCATAACTTCCTTCTTCAGTCTTGGTCTTTGAGTCTCACGATCATTAAATTTCTCACGAGCATCATCAAACGAGTCAACGTTGCGAAAAGTCACAGCTGATCTCTTAACATCATGAGGCATACTTTTGCACTCCCCTGTTCTAAAAGAGGAAACTGAGGAAGACAAATATTCCATGCTCAAAACTGACTTTGTTGAACTCCAATCGCGACCATTCAAATCATCCTTATCAAGATTAACCTGGGATGGATCAGAGGCCATGGAGGCTTCTGAAACTACAGAGAGCTCTCGCAATTTCTCAAAACTCTCACAATATTCTGATGGGCATGAACTTCCACCTCTACCTACCAAATCACGCGAATGCTCATGGCTGATTGAAGAAGAAGCCAGCTCCGCTGAACTATTTATCAAACCTGACCAATCCCCTGATTCACCACGGCAATTTAAATCCTCTAATGTCCCTGAGCTGCACACTTCACCCATCCCTATACAGTCCTCAACACTTTTAACTCTTTCTTTACACACAACAACCGAAGTTGGCGATAGGGTAACTTCCGAATCCAATTCGACATCTCTCTCATTCTCACATACACTTATAATCCTATCATAATCGATCACTGACGTTGGGGACACGTTTGTACCAGATCCTACTTTATTTAGTTCTCTAGAAATGTTCTTGTTTAAAGCATCAGGAGCAAGAACAGGTTGAATAATTGGCAGTGAAATCTTTTCCGGGAATGGGATTTGAGTTACAACAGAAGCCAGGGGTATAGTCTCAACATTGATGGGAACAGCCCTAGGAATATCAAAGCTCACAGGAGGACCATTATACTCCATTGCAAAACCATATTCCACATCTTCAACCTCCATAACAGGACTAATAACCACTTCAGGCAACATTTCCCTAAATCTAAAAAATCATATACAAAACCCTAACTAATTTTCATACCCACCAGATAATTCCACAATTAAAGCACAAACCAAACATACCCACAACCAAATTCCTTCAAGAATTGATCTTTATAAGCATAAACTCAAGAATATGCTACTGTAGTGTAGAAAAACAAAAGGCTTTGCCTGAAAATTTAGCAATGGATAGCACATAGAAATTAAATCTAACTGAAAAACAGAAAAAAAATATAATAATAAAATAAAAAGATTTAAACTTTCACATTATAAATTATTTAAACCAAGAAAAATATAAAGAAAGATGGGAACTTTGGTACATACCTGAAGACTTAGAGAGAGAAAGAAAGACAGGTATCGAGAAACCCAAAGAGGGTGTCTGAAGAGTAGAGTTGGTAGTGTTGTGTAATGTGTGGGGTGGAGAAGAGGGAAATGTGTTTGGGAAAACCCAAAAAGAAAAGGATGAAAAAGACAGCATTTTTTATTTTTTTGACAGCCAAAAGAGGGAATATTAAGGGAACTAAGATGAAGAGAAGATGGGGTATAATTTCTTTATCTCTTTTTTCTAAGTATACATATTTGTTCTCATTAGTTGAGGTTATAGGTTATGTGCATGTTTAACATGTTTTTTTTTAGTAATTGTTAACATGTTTAACTGTACATAACTTTGAAAAATTAGGATCCTTGTCCCTTTTAAAGATATAAAATTGTTAGAAAAATATCATAATTTTTAAAACTGCACAGGATTATCAAAGCATTTGCCAATTTTTGCTCTGCTAGTGGTTCTATTAGCATTATTTCTATTTTAGTTATTTTAAGGAAGTATGAAAGTTCTCTATTTTTTCTGTAATAAAATGATATTAAATAAAAAGTTTAAATATTAAATGAAATTAAAACGAAATAAAAAGGCAGTAAAATTCATTTTCAAATTAAAGAATTAACATAATTTTAGTGTAAACTAGATAAAGTGAGGGACTAAATTTCTTTGGCTCTATATTTTTAATTTATAGTGAAAAATTTAGTTTTGTATTGTTTGTTGTTAAAGGATGGAATCTTTGATTTTCACTTTATTGTTGGTTGTCCTGTTTTTGAAAATTTGGAGGGTAGCTAAGTTGAAGGTGATGGGGGGGAAGATATCGTGTCAAGCATGTGAATTAAAAGTAGTGTTGTAATTTTTGTCTCTTTTATTGTTTTTTGGCTCGTTCTCATATAAAGTATATAACTCTTACAAGTATTTGAACTTTTAGATCTATTTAATAAACCTTAACCTTACTTGAGAGATGATACAACTATCATAATTTACTACAAATGAATAAAAACAAAACTCATTAGATACTCAGATATTTATTTTTGATGTTTGTGTTGAGTATATACATACGTCCTACTACCTTCGTGTTTATGAGAAAATATTATACTTCATCAGTTTCTAAATACTTGCTACATTTTATTTTTGGGCACTATTTATTGTTTAAGCTTATTTTATATATTGCGGCTAATATGTAAGTATTAATATAGTCAAGTGGGATCTTGTTTGAATCGTCTAATCGCATACTTTCATAATATAAACTTTTTATAATTTTTAAATGTGTATAATTCGACATATAAATGAACAAAATAGTACATTGCATTGCGTAAAAAAGTTAAATGTAGCAAGTATTATGGAACGGAGGAAGTATGACTTAAAAATATAAAAGTTTTTTAAGTTAAATAGTGCAAATTCAGAGGTAAAGGGAATAATTAATTTATACCTTACCCGTACGATGCACGGTTTTATTAAATTTTCTGACTTAAATTACATTAATTTATATAAATCATTACAACTATTAATAACACATTTCAAAATCAAAATTAACACAAAAATATGTAAAATAGTCATGAAAAGTATGATTTACCTACATAAAAATAGTCACAACCTGAATGATATCAGAACTAAGCATTACATGTAACCAATTGTATAAATAACAAAAAAAATCCTAATAAAAGTATATTATGTTTTAACTATCTTAAAATATCAAATACACTAAATAATACTGATTTAATAAATAGAATAAAAAAGATTTTATAAATAATTGAAAAAAAGAAATAAAATATATGATTTTCTAATACATTAAATGATGTGAGTACTAAAGTCAAATATAAAAAATTAGTAATAAAACAATGACATCATCATTGACTGTTAGAAGGAAAATTTTTAATAAGGTTATGACACGCAAGCATTTTTAAATAGTAATGATGTTAGCAGTGTTTTTTTTAGTAATAGTTTTAGAAGATAGATTTTTATTTTAATTGTCTCATTTACTTTTCTTCATTTCTTCTTTAATTAATATTATTATTTGGCTAACTAATTTATATACATCTTGAAAAAAGGTGTAAATCAAATAAAACAAACAAAGTGGTTTATTTCCAATATCTTATACTCCACTTTCAAATTATACATATACATATTGATATACTCGGTGGGATCTAAGATTCGGAGTTCCAGGGGCACCAACTAATGGAGGAAATTTTAGTAGAGTTTTATTTGTAAAATTAACAACTATTTTACCCTTACTTGCTTCAATTTAAATACAACATAAATGGAACAAAATAAATTAACTGACCTAATTAAAAAATGAGATATCATTTAAAAAAAAAATTTTTTTAAATGAGATAAAATAAAAAAAAAATTACACAAAATTACTAAAATAAGGAAGTATTTATCATCAAAAGACTTCAATATTAATTTTACACTTTTACTCTTACCAATAAAAAAGTCTACTTTAAATATTTTTGTAAAAAAATGCCTAAAAGCACGTGATCCCGTTTGTTCTAACATAGTTCCGACACAGCATATACTTCTAATTCTAAAGAAACATGGAATAAGTGAAAAATAGTGGAGGTAAGGGTTACACAACTTTACTCTTGATCAAGTATTAGTCTATCTAATAAATACTCCCTCTGTTATTTTAAGTTTGTCCACATTACTATAACGGGCAGTTTTAAAAGTTTGTTCTATTTAGAATATTTTTCTATTTTGGAAAGTTTTTATCTTCCATATACTCTCTTTATCTCCCATTTAACCCTCATTTCTCTCTCATAATACCAATACAATCATTAATTCACACCACTATTCTAATAAAATATAATACCCACTGTCTACAAAGATTCCACCTTTCTTAATTTGTGTGAAATCTTTAAATAGGACAATCAAAAAAGAACGGAGGGAGTAGTATTTTCTCGGTTTTTTTTGTCTATTATATATTTTAAGCCTTAATACCTCTAAGTATGCATCATAGAAAATTATAAAAATTATATATGAAAAACTTTACATCAAGAAAAATCCAATAATATCTCACATGAATTTATTTGCTCTTCAATACATACTTCAAAAATCTAATTTAAATTTCTCTCTCATAAAGTGGACAAACATAAAATGCACAAACAAAAATAACAGAGGAGGTAACGTTATGTATGTTACATTGTTATTCATAGAATATGATTAGCTATATACTCGTATGCACGGTTATAATAATTACAATATTTTACAAAATTAATTATACAATATTATATTTGATTATTAATTTAGTTTAAAATATATGTAAAAGAGTAATTTATATGGATAAAAATTAAGCAAATATTTAAATTTATATGCAATAATGTAAAATCTAGTATCGTTTTCCTAATTATATATTTTTTTAATAAAATAAACTATGTATCTAAATATTCTTAAAGGTGTTTTCATAATTGAAAATAGAGAATATCATTTAGTATCGTTTAAAAACATTTATCGGCTTTTTTGATAGAAAATCTATATCAACAAAATGTATCTTTTTTCAAAGGATCTTAATTACTAAAAATTACACATTTAAACGTGTTTGATGGGTTGATCTCGTGATAAGTTGTAGGGTGACAGTAACAACGAGCAAGATTTAGATAACACTTATTTTTTTAACAAAAAAAATTGCTATTAAAAAAGCTCATTTATTTCAAAAGTTCAATGTCATGTTGTATTGTTGTGTAACACTAATACACATGTGTTGACGCCCAAAGCGCACCAATGCGCCACATAGCTATGATGACTCCCCATTCCCCAAACTTCAATTATATGCCACAAAATAAGTGACGCCCATTGTCAATCTTTAGAGAAACTAGGGACGACAAAACTCGGCTCGCATTATACATACTCTGACTTTGCTCAGGATAAAAGTCGGACTTTTCTTTTCAGTCCACCTCCACTCGGAGTCGGATTATGCATACTCCATGTTTGCCCCGACTCGGAACTCTAACGGAGTCGAATTAATATCAAACAGTATCGTTGTGATATTATACTAATGGTTTTAAAGCATACAAAATTAACAAAATATATTTTTAAAATACAATATCACAATAAAATATGTACTTTGATTTCAAGTTTAACAAGAGAAATAATCCTATAACTACAATTTAACAAAATTTTCTCGCATTTTGATTTGGCGTATTTTATTTCTTTTGTTCTGATTTGTCGTATTCCGATTGATTAATCTAAATAAAAAATATCAAGTAGTTTATCAAAATTGAAAATTACAATTAGTATGAGAAAGAGCTTGAATTAATCATGTCTAGAGTTTTAAAGGAAACAAAATATTGGTATAAAAGTCAAATTCAAAGTCGGATTTCCTTCAGGGTCGGAATCAGGTCGGAGTGTCGGATTTTTAATAAGGTCCAACTCCGGTCCGTCTCTAACTCGGACTGGGATCATAAAGTCGGAGTCGGAGTCAGATGACTTTTTCCTCGGACTCGAATCGGATTATTTTCCTCGAATCGAGTCGGACTAAGGGTCGGATTCAGACTGAATTTCCATCCCTAGGAGAAACATATTAAAAATTTGAAGAAAATAAGTTCATTGGGGAAAAAAAATCTCAATATAAGCTTAGTAAAAAAGTATTTCCGAAAATAAGCGTCTCGTAGTCCAATGCTATTGTTTGGTTATGTTCGATGTTATCAACAACAGGCGATTACTTAACCTAACAGGGGCGATTGGGTTGATTTTGACTGTCGTTCACATTGGATGTTAATAGCCCGCCGTTAGTAGCAACAGTGATTGTTTTTGCGTATACCTTAATCTAAGCTTTTGTTCGTATATGGACCGCTATTACTAACAGTAGCTGATTCTTTTGCTGACTTTTGTTGACTTAACTTAAGTTATGACCGGTTGTTAATAACAACGAACACAACCAATTTTTAGCATTGGACTAGGAGTTGCTTATCTTGAGAAATAAGTTTTCCCAAATAAACTTATTTTCATCAAATTTTCAATATAAAGTATCGCCCAAGTTTGAGCGAGAAATATAAGACGACAATTATCGTGTCAAATTTTTTATTGATGTCCAAAATCCTTTTTCAAAGTGAAATAATCACCGAAAGATAGTCAGTTACAAATCAAATTATCAAGAGAATATACATTTTCAATATGACACAATGTTAACTCATCATACACCGTATACTAATCTAAACAAAATACATAATAATATACAAGAAAGACGCAATTAGATTAAACCTATATACACATAATTTTTGCATCATCGACAAACAATAATGATTGATCAAATAGTACTGCTCTACTGACCCTTTGAAATTGCTATTGATCATATACCATGTTGTGATGAAAGATGTTACTTTTAGTAACAAACTCAAAAGAACAGAACATAAGAGAACGGAAAGAGTAGTATCCAGTACTTGTACTTACCATTGCTATCTAAAGGTAAAAGAAAGGCCATGTCGACGTTTACTACTAGTGCAAGAAAGCACAGAATTAGGAACTTGTTCAGAAATCCTCCAAATTTTAATTGATTTATCCAAACTTCCACTGTACAAAACCCACCTTGCATGAATAGAATTAGTTTCAACATTAGCGACAACAGCTAAACACTTAACAGGTCCATTATGTCCACTTAAAACTGATAAACAAACATGATCTTCATTAGAAATCCTTTTCCAAACACAAATATTCATATCAGCAGAACCACTAAATATCATATTTCCAGCAGTAGCTAAACATAAAACTGCAAGTTTATGGCCATTAAGTGTCCCACCAGGAAATGTAAAGTCTCTTTTATACCAATAATTTACTTGTCCATTTGATGAACCACAATAAACCATAGCTGCTCCTTGATCTATTGCTAAAGCTGTTACTGCACATTCTTGTTTTACCAATGTTTGTGAAAAAAAATGTTTAGTTCCTTTTCCTTGTACTTCTCGGCGCCATATTTTTATTGATCCATCAGCTGAACCAGTAAAAACCAGGCCATCGAACCCAGAAACTACAGCGTTTACAGCATCGTCGTGTGCTGGGATCGATTCTAAACACTTGAAATTTGATATTCGCCACACTTTTACACTCCAATCCCATGAAGCGGAATATAAGTAATTACGATCATCACTTAAACTGAGCGATGATATTGCGTCCCAATGTCGTATCCATACTGCATTTCTATGCCTACCGATTTCTATATAACTACTTGGCTTGATAGATTTCTTTAAAAATGCTTTGAAGGATGGTAATGTTCCTATTCTTTTGTGTATACTTGGGTTTTTTGATGACATTTTCCAAACCCGAATTTTCCCATCTTGATGGCCTGTAAATATTTTATCATCTGATATTACAATCGATTTAACAAGACCGCTATTTGATTTAAACCCCGAGTATTCTCTTTGGTTTCTCCAAACCCGAATGTTCTTACTATCGGATCCGGTATATAGTAAATCCCCTGATGTTGCTAATGAATAAATATGTCCTTCTTCGCGTATTAATGAACCCATTAAGCAATTATAAGAATGTTCACCATTTGAGAACCCATCTTCGTATGACGGACCAGGCAATGCCATATGAGCCGACCATGGGGATCTTGTGTATGGTGAGGTAGAACCAATGTTATCTGTTGGTGAAGAGTTTGTCGAATCGATGTGGCTACTTCTACAAGATTCGAGTTGTTGACCTTCGTAATTGTTTTCATCACTTAATTCTTCTATTTGATGGCAACTATTCGACTTTGCAAACATCATATAATTTTTTTGATTCGAGGGTAAACTAGAGAATCTCTACAGGCAATAAGAAGAAGAGGATGAATATTTGAACATTACATTAATGTGTTTGATAGGATATAAAAGAACTTTATCCTTTGAATTATTTTAAATATGAAGGATACAAGGGAAAACTAAATGGAAAATTTTGGGGAAAACTTGTATATCATAAGAATGTTTGTTGTTGCATTTTTTGTTATATTATTATTGAGCATATGAATTAACAAGTTTAGAAAAATACTATGATAATTAAGGAATCGGCATTAATAATTTGTTATATTATTATTGGCATTAATATTGTAATTTGATGGAGAATGATAAAAGACAGATTATCTTGCATACAGCTATCGGGATTTGTGGATAGTTTTTCGCATAATATCACAAATATTAGGCAATGAAAATTAGGAAACATGATGTCATGTTTTCTTGTTACTATATAACTATGTTGCCCTTAATTTAGTTAATACTAAAAAAGGGATTTTCACTAATATCTCCTTAAAATCTTTATAGTTTGGAAGGAATTTATTAGTACTAGTATGATTTTAAACAATGACATAATTATATAATATCTTAATCAAATTGAAATTTATACATTTAGCTTTATAATCAATATAATCATAACAAATTAATAGTAGTCATGTTTCTCACTTCCCTTTAAAGTATACTACCCATCCCTTTAAATTAGTGAGAAAGAGAAATTGGGTGTTTCTATTAAAAAGACTAATTTTGTAGGACATGGAGTAATTAATTATAAACTATTAAAAACACAAAAAAATAAATAATCAAAAGTATACAATCCATTTGGGATCTCACCCAATCCACTAGTTCTTGATTCAATATTTATGTCAACTCAACCAATAGTGTCATTCATCAAGACTTCCAAGAACTTGCAACGATTCTCACTAATCAGCTTCAAGAGAAACTCACTTCCAATGCAGGAAATGAACAATCTCAGCCTCTCCTAGCTACGATGACACTGACAAGTGACAAGGCACCCCCACTTAACTTCAATGTGAAGGACGTGGCGGAGAGCCAAGAAGCGCCTCACACTCAAAACCAGTATGCGCATCCTAAACCCCATCACATCACCCCGAGGAGGACATTCTCATAAGCCCACAAGCGGCATTCATTTCCACAACATCCCAGAACAAAAAACATCATACACTCCTTACTCTGACGATGAAAGGGAGAGAAATGAAAGGTAGATTCACGCTATCATTAACATCAAGAGGAAATAGAGCGTGTGTTGCATATTTACATGGTTAAAAGGAGGAGCTAACACATTCTTTCTGGCTAACCTTTTTTAGTTTAACAATCAGAACCAGTTGATGACTCAGCGTGAAGCCCGTGTATCAATAAAAACTAATGGGGATGAACTCCAAACATCTGAGTTGTTCAACCATCATTTTGGTTTCAAAGCTAAACAAGGAAAAAAAATAGAATAAATTTACTTCAACAAGCCAGAAGAAGAGAGGAGTCGCAAAGCTTGGTTTGAATTGTTTAGAACTGCAGGAGACCGAGCAACAACTGTTTTCCTTTGCTTCAAAAACTCCAAGGAGTTCTGCACACAATGGGCAGCTGGTAGGTTCTTCAGAATAACAGTTTCCATCCTGGAAGATAGATCAAAAGGAAAAGTCGTAAGAATATATTGCAATCACAATTTACAAGACTACATAATTCATTCAATCTGGAGCTAAGTTAATGCTGATTTTTATGATAAATATCACCAATTTGAAAGTGGAATTCCAAAGTCAATAATGCCCATAACTGGAAGGTTATGACTTATGATGAGTGGGTATAATGTAAGACACTGAAAGTCTATCCCCTATGAAAGGCTCTTAAGCTCCACCGATGTATGGTCTTAACAAATAGAAGTGTATTATAGTTTTTTAGGAGTGCTTCATACCCAGAATTTTTGGTTTTCTTCTTCTTTGGCTTTGATATTTTGTCCCTCTTTCTCATCCTCAGAATCCGATAAGAAAACTTGTCTGCAAATCACAGCAGCAAGCACTACTCAGTACTCAAAAAGACATTCTCAAATAGATATATAAAATAAAATCATAGGCTAAACTTTTACATACACAAACAAGAAGGTTAAAAAGCATACTTCTCGCGAGCTGCAAGCAAGTTGACAATGTCATTTGGAAGCATCCCTGTATTATTTTTGGATTGCTTACTCGTATCAGCTCCCTCTTCATCTTCGATCATTACACCATCACCATAACCATCACAAACTTCAACCTTAGACTTTGATTGTGTAGTTAGCCTTTCGGCCATTTTCTTTCTCCGTTCTTTGCCTTCTTGCCGGACCCTACAACAAAGAAATCATCCCACAATTACAAAGCAAGTCAAGTATAAAACAAACATATTACACAAAATGTAAACAAGAAGCTATTCTCATCAACAATCTCAATGAATATTTTGAAGACTCAAATGCAATGAAGCAGATTAAATCAGTTTCAAAAAATAAAAAGTCAAGCCCATTAAATTTCATTTCCCACTATAGACACCCTAAATTGGTAAAGATGCACTTCAATGTTGCCTAATTTACAATACGAAAACGCTATTTGCTTGTTTCAAATAGCAATTCTTAATAGAATTAGTGAATTAGGTAAACATAGTTCTGTTTGTTTTAGTTAGACTTCAACCAGTAATGTTTATGAAAAACAAATTTGTCTATTTAAATTGAGTAATACCCCTATATAGTTTTAGGAATTAATTGATCAACAATTGAGCAACACCAAAAATTTCCAATATCCAAAAATAAGCAAGCTATACTAAACATGAAAAGTGGAATAAGTAAAGGTTGACATGAAAAACTTTGTTTGAAGGGAGAAAGAGAACCTGGCGTTACTTTGTTGCTGAAGTTTTCTAATTTCTTCATCTTGTTGTATAGCCTGAACTCATCAAGTGATTCGAATATCGGTAAATACTCCCTCCGAATCATTTTAGATGTGCCATTTGGATTTTTACGGTTATTAAGGGCGGTGTGGGGTCCATTAAAAAGTGGTAGTTGGGTATTTTAATTGATTAAATTAATTGTAAAGGTGGTAGTTGGGTATTGGGAATTGGAAAAGTGGGGGTATTTAGGTAAAAAAAAATAGCCAAAAAAGGAAATGGGACAATTAATATGATTTTGCCAAATAAGGAAATGGGACAACTAAAATGATTCGGAGGGAGTATTAATTTCTTCAAATTCAAGAGAGAGAGATACCTGTAAAGAAGTAAATTCCTCGGGAGCATCGGATTCATCATCTTCTCTAGCAAACATGGCGGTTCTTGAAAAAGCTCAAAACTTGGGAGTTCAAATTTCCAATTTGCAGGGTTTAGGGTTTTCACGGTGAGTCCAACTCAATTTAATGCGATATTTGAGTTGAAATTAAGTAACAATTAAATAGTAAGTTTGAAAAAAAAATATCATTTCTACTCTAATTAATTGTTTCCATGTGATGAGGGGTAATGGAATAATTTGCATACATCGATAAATTAGAGATGTTGTACATATTTTATAAGTCATTAGAGTCCTTCGTCCTATTATCATATGGTTTAGCGATGGTACCTTCATGTCTTATAGAGTACGAGCACCTAATTTTTCTCCGATTATGTATTGAATCACAATAAATCTAATTCAATTTAACCTAAGAGCAAGTAATAGTCTTTAGAGGAGATTCTGGTTCCATTGTCATATAACTCTCTCTTTTCTCCGGCCTACTCTACAATCACAAAAATTTAAATTATCCTCGAACATAAGGTGTTTGAAACAACGACTTATCCTTTAAGTGACGCCGTTGTTTGAAATCGAAACATGACTTACCTTTAGTTAACTCTGATTAAAAAAAGAAAAGATTCTGATTAAGTTAGGGACCAAGGACGGGGTCCTGCTTTGGAGAAGCAAACCTCGACGCCCAACGTCCTTGATCTTGCGCTTCTCATCCCGAGGATCACACAGCGGTATACAAAACATGATCTTCACGATGACCAACAGTTCACGCTTACAAACCCTTTTCCTCAAATGTCTAAGGGCGATGCATAAAAAATGGGATTCGGGAAATAACAGTTGAGATAGTAAGCTCACATTAAATTTCCATCTTATAATACAACTAACGATTCGGTTTCAGAATCCGATTATTAAGAGGACCAAATTACCGGATACATTTTACAAGTGGCTAATCTAGCACCTCAAACATTCTTCTCGCCAGCTAACAAAACTTCTAACGTAAACACGAAGCTTCAACAGTCTAAGATGTCAATGAACAACCAAGTACAAGCAATTCCGTTTAAACCTTTTCCTGCATTCGTTTCAACTTCCGATTTAAAACCTTTTTAAAATCAGAATCCGACAAAGACAATATTTGGTTCAACAGCAACTTCACCCCATACTCTCTAACAAGGGCATATCTCGGCTTAATCCTTTCTTCTAAACTATAGCCAAAGAATTGGGGGAACTTGACAAGTTCTGATTGGGGAAAGCCCATAGTTAAAAAGAAATTCCACTTTGGCATCAAGTTTTCTTCCAAACTAAAAGTATACAAGGTTCCATACCTTTGGATCATGATCTTTAAATCCTCCAAACTATATCCTTTCTCCAGGAAAAATTCAGTGATAGGCTTTAGGTTTCCCTCGATGCTTAGTCCAAAAGTCTGCGGCGATCTTTGCAAAACAATAGTTATATCTATACCAAGCAAAGAAAAGTATTCTGCTGTAGGGCGCAAGTTATCCTCAACACTGTAACTTATAATATTTGGGCAACGGGTCAGAATCTTGCCAACATCTTCTACGGTGAGACCCATTTCATACAGGAAATCAACCGTCGACATTAGCTTTTGCCGGCTATATGTAAGAAGGGGGGGAAAGCGGTATATCACTTTTGCCCATTTTTTCTTATCCAAACCCAAGCTCTCCAAGAACTTCATGGTGGGTATTAGGTTTTCGGAAAGACTAATTCCACATAACTGAGGTCTCTTACGAAGAATTATTGGAATTTCTGATTTCGGAATTCCAAGCTCAAGAAGAAATTCGACGACAGGCCTAACTTTTCCTTCCAAACTGTAGTAGGCAAAAGCTGGGAACCTTCGTGTGACCTGCTGAATTTCCTCGAGATCCATTCCAAGTTCTATCAGATAAATAACATGCTGGGGAAGCTCTTCAGTAGGGACCGAACCACTGACCCGTGCCATTGCCTTAAGCTTCCGTGACTTGAAATTTACATCGGGTAGCTTTTTAGTGTCTAGAACCACATTTGGGGACACAGTTTCTGCTGTTATGTTTTCTTTAACAGGAGTATCTGGAAAGTTCTCCACCATGTCTACCAGATTACTTCCATGTTCTTTTTGCAGGTTTTCAAGGTAAGGAATAAGCGCATCTCTGATTTCCAGGGTCGTAAGCTCTCTACCTGCAAGGCAAAGAGAAACAAGAAACCACTTTTTATCATACAAAGGCCTCAATGATAAATGGAAAAACTAAATTGATCAATAAAAACGGAAGGCAAACCTACGAGATAACGAGACTTATGAATAGAGTGAAGTTGGGAGACAAGGTGTTCAATGAAGAGATCTGACTTGTTTATGGTTCTTGCTGCAGCTGCATTGCTCAATCCCTGTTTTTTTAGGAATAACGTTAAAACAGCTTTGGCCTCTTCTTTCTCTGCTGCTAATAAAGTCAGGGGAACTCCTCTTAGACTCACAGCATTCACAGACATTTCTAAGGCATCAAAACATCACTACCATTAGAATACTGGTCAGTGGAGGATCAAAATGTATAAGAAACAAGTTGAACAACAAGAATTACTTATCACAATCTACTTGATGATAAAAAGTTTTGACTTGGTGTTGGGCATGCTAAACACAAGTAAAAAGGTTAAATGCCTCCAAATCATTGCTGAAGTCTTAATTGATAAGCAACAGGCAGAGGAACTCGAGTCTTGCTTACACTTTAATTTCTAATGTAATAACAATATAACATTAGTTCTAGATAATTTCAGTGAATCTTTCTTTGGAGTTTTCATCTTCAGTTAGATTATTGCTTCCCAAGCAATTTAGCAAGGTATATGTTGTATCTGAATATTATATCTTCAGTTGTATTTTGTGATTTTCATGAAATTTTCTTATGCACATGGAAAATTTAATTTTGTACTGGAGCAAGAAGTTCCCCACGCTGCAAAATGCGGTAGTTCAGCAAAACCTTAGCACCTTTCAACACCCATACACCAGCAAGCAGCAACCATAGAATCTCATTGCCGCCTCATTAAAACACATGAATTGAACAGCCTGTCAATTCACTTATTTTTCTTTCTTGGCAATAGCCTCAATGAACAAAATAACAAGTTGAAGCTCCAAATCCTTTTCTCCTCTTCACAGTTCTTTCCTCATCCACACAGAGAACTTCAACTCCCCCTTCTAACTAATTACTAAGCCACTTTATCTATGAGCTTTTCTTCCTCACCTCATCTTTCCACTTTGTCTCAATTACGACTTCATCATCTCAATTACGACCTTTAACTTCCTAGTCAGCTTCTCTTCATTGCCTACTCTCTTGGTTGAATTCCTCACGTCAACACTCCAAATTTTCTCCAATGGGTTCAACTTCCGAAGAGTTTCCTCAACTACTTGCAAGCGAATTAAATATGGCCCTTCTTATGGCAATGAAAACACACCTTCACCATAATTTTTCACCTCATCTCCAATCTTATGATGGATTTCGCTCACTGTTACCACTGAACTTAGTAGCATCCTCAACTCCTTTATCGTGAATAAGAACATAGACCTCTCTTGTATTTTCCCTTCCACCATTTCCAACAAATTCTCCTCCCTCAATTTCTTTCATCAGGGGTTTCAGCAAACCCTATTTGTATCAACAAGCCTTCAAGCAAGCTATTCTCCATTGAGAAGTTTAACTCTCTCCATCAACATGGCACTTTGACACATCACTTCCTACCCCAACTTTCTCCCTCCAAAAATTCAAAATCTCATATTTGGCTTCCTAAGTAACCAACAACCTCAGTGATAAACAACCAAAAGCTTTTGGTACCACTTGTCATGAAGGAAAGTTTGATCAGCGTAAGAAAAAACACGACTAACACAATCAATGAAATAGAAAAAAGAACACAATTTATCTTGAAGCATCAAACATAGTTCTCTGTTCTGAAATACTTGCTACATTACGGTTATTGACCTTATTCATTGTTCAAGCTTATTTAATAGATTGCACTTAATGTGTAAAAAAAAATGTCATCTAATCCCATATTTTCATTATATTATTGTTTTAATTTTAAGATATGCATAATTCAATGTATAAATAATCAAACACAGGCATTAGCTTGCATAAAATGTAAAAAGTAGCAAGTACAATGCAACAGAGGAAGTATTTTTTATTGATGTTGTTCAACAATCAAATCCATAGATCTACAATGAGATCAAGCACACTCTAGGTCATTATGTACATTGCCCTCTCTATGCTCTCAATGGTGACCTTCAACTTAGCTCACAACCTCTTTAATAGGTTCACATTTCACTCACAGCCTGTAAACAATGGCAAAGTCCTCCTTTTAGCTCTTTCTAGAACTCTTGAAGATTACTTGCACTCTCTTTTCTCAAATTGTGACTTTCCCCTTTTGTTCTCTCTTGAACTTGTAATGCATCACATATGGGGTATTACAGGCATTATCTAGTTAATTATTAGCTTGTAAGATAGGTTAGCAGTGGAAAGTAGTATAAACAGAGGGGGAGAGAAAGAGATGGGTTACAATATGGCGTTTATATTAATATAAATCGCTGTTACATTACAATTTCAGTCCTATTTCAGCTATTACTACAATCTGCCATTTTTTGCCTTAAATTACTACAGTTTCTTGTTACACCCAAACCTGAGTTTATCACAGTTGGTATCATATGCTTTTTGATGATGGGTCGAGTAGGTAAACCAACGATCATCTAATTTACCACCAAGCTCAAAAGGATTTGGTGGCATCTAAACTTGCTAAGCACCAAAAACGGTGGGGAGCTCAAAAACAAACCATAGATAAAGTCAAGCTTGAAGTCAACAAATATCCTAAATATGATTATTCTTCTCTACCAAAACCCTGCAACAATCTTGTAGCCCTTTACTGTCACAATGGTGACAACCAGTCCAATCAGAAACTTACAGACCTCTTTGCTTATATTTTTGTCAAGCCCAATATGTACACTAATATGGATGAAGAGGATAACCTTGAGAAATCAAGGTTGGCCCTGATATTGGGATTAAGGTTCCCGATTATAAGCAATTACATCTTTTCCCTAAAGAAAAGTGGGTGGAATTTGGTATATGCCCATATGGGCACTGAGATTTTGGAAGCAAAATGATGTTGAAGCATTTATGATACGATTTTGAGACCGTATTCTTGAGAATGTAAACGGAAAGAAGCCATTGAAGGAGGTGAAACAAGGAGAGGTTGTAGGATTTGAGACTAGGGAGATTTAGAAATTCCATGTGAAGAAAATGACGCTTCAAGGGAGGCTTTTTTCACGAAGGTGAAGCGGAAACGAATGGTGGGGGAGGATGGCCATGGGAACATGGATGGGTTAGGTCTTTCGGAGGAAACTAAAGAAAATGGAAGTGGTGATAGGAAACTCTGGTGGCGAGAGAGAAGTTGCGATTGAAGAGGCCGACTCCCAAGTCCCAAGAAGAGATAAGGGAGAAGAGAGAAAGTCCGGTGGATAGTAGTCATCATGTGGAGGCAAAAGCTTTTAAAAAAAAAGAATGAGAACAGTGAAGAAAATCGAAGAGAGAGAAAAAGGAAAAAAAACTAAGTTTAGAAGCCATATTTTCATGTATGTTTGAAAAAGTGATTATTAATTGGCCTGAAAAATTGAGAGGGATCAAAATGTAGGGCTACAAGAAAAGAGGAGTTTGAAAAGCAAAGAAATGAAAGAATATGAAAAATCACAATACCATGACTGATGATCGAACCTCTTTGAGCTAAATAAAGGCGTTATGGATGCGAATGAAAGATTAAGATGCAAGGAAACCAAAGAACAGGAAGAACATGCTTTACATTGTGAATTGGGATCCTATAGAGGGCCTAATCCGGCGTGAAGGTATGTTGGGTCCAGGTATCGGAGGGGCTTGAAATTAGTATGGAAAAAGAAGAGGGAAAGAAGAGGAGAGAAAATATCTAAGAGGAAGAGGAACTTGCAGTAGCAAACACTGATAGGAAGGGTTTTCGGTTGGTTTGTAGGAAAAAGAGGATGTTGCTAAGGGATAATGTTGGATTGCAACATCATGAAACATTATTTTCAAGTTGCTTTTGTCATGGGGTTACCATCACCCAAACAGTCAAAAAGGGACAAATTATTTCAATGAAGTTGAACCCTTACTTTCTGACAAGCAACAAAAGAGTTAGGCTTTCTTCAAATTACAATACCAACCTAAAAAGTCTTCAAACTAGATTTTTGACATGATAAATTGGTCCATTACTCACCCAATTTCTTTTAATTGCATTCTCTTTAAAACCTAAACTCTTTGCTCACAATTAAAGATCAAGTCTATTTTCATCTACCTTGAGGACAAGGTGGATCTTTTTGGTGTTTGGTATGTAATGGTCACAAGGGAGTAAATAGGATTATCCTATTAATTAGTTAGCTTGGAAAATAAGTTTATAGAGGCGTGTACTATACTTAAAAAATGGAAAGAGAAAACGCATCTAAAAAATACTTTGGGTTGAGTTTCTAACTTATTTTAGAGAGCAAGCCTCTCGAAAACTTGTAATAACTATTTCGCTATTATAAACATTTCAATAATAATTATCACATACGCCTATATAATAATACAAATCACTATTACATCACATTTCAATTCATACCTTACTTCTTACTACAATGTGCAAACACCCATACATGGCATACCATGGTGCAAAAACAAGATTGTATAGCATCGTATTAGTCGCGTTGTAAAGGTTTTAAAAAGTCAAACATATAATTTTCGCGTTCTAAGCTGTAGAGAAATCACGTTATGGGCCATTTTGAGAGATATCTCATAGGCTAATATTTGGTGTTACGGTAGCCACATCTGCATGTCGTTACCATGATCGTAATCTTTACTTCATTTTTGCACTATGTGGCATACACATTTCATCAAAGAACTCTCTAGAGGCAATACATGTTCCTTCTCTTTAATTTATCCTTTCCAAGGCCCCTAAATGAAATTAAGTTTATGTATAGATCCACATTTGATTCTTGCATACCTTAGCTTAATTAATAAAATAATTAAGCAAAAAAATTAGAATAAACTTATGTATGGATCCTCATTTGATTCTTGCATACCTTAGCTTCATTAATAAAATAAATGAATTTCTCACGCAAAAAAATTAGAATAAACAACTTATTTCAAGGTAATATGATTTGCGATATATTCAAAGCGATGATTACTCTCCCCGTATTCTATCTTAGAATTTGCCCAAACATAATTCCCCTCCCACTTACAAAACCCTTAACCTCCTATATACCAAACTATCAACCAAAAGTGACCATCATTGCGCATCCACTTAAACACCAATTAACCGCCTCTAAAATGCTACCCCAACCCAGCATTAGACATCACAACACTATCCACCATAAAGTAAAAAACACCACCACATCCTTATTAGTGTAACCTCCACTAGCCATTGCACCACAAAAAGTAAGCACAACAACTAAACCATCATCCCTCACCACCAATACACCACCAAAACCATCAATGTTTCCAAACCCAACACATTAAATTGTCACAACATTTAAAATCACCGCCAAACTGAGAAATGGAGGATAGACAACAAGGGACTTAGAGATAATCATTTAACAAAAGCATGAAGAATGGCTTTCAAGAGTTGGATTCGATCATGAAAACTTCAAACTTTGCAAATAAAGTCCAATATCCAGCCATTCGAAAGAATCTTGGATATCTGATATCTGATATCCGACAATTTTGAGATCTGAATCTGTATCCGATATCCGAATTTTCGAATCAGATGTCCTTTCCAAATTATAACTACGAATCGAATATCCTAATATTCGAATCAGATATAGGATCGAATCATCGGATTTTCGGATCATGAGATAGTTTTGCTCATCCCTACCCGAAACACAATTTTGCAATATGGCTCAAACATCTATGCACATATACACCCATTTAGGGAACTATTTTAAGGCAGTTTAGATCTTTAGTATTTGTTTTTGAGTTAGAATATATCAAATCTAAAAACAAAATATTTCGATTTTTACAAGGATAACTTTCATTCTATTTTCGATTTTTACTACCTGAAAATGTTTGAGATTTCTTTATCATATCATTGTGTCATTTCTAGGATAGCTTATACTCTTCCACAATGTCAATAAATGAACTTGAAATGCAAAGGTTTTGGATGTTTGAGAAGAACAAGATGGATTAAATGCACACAAAAACAAAGATTAATAACAATTGAATAACACACAAAGATTAATGAGGTATCTTTAGATACCTCCCCTTCTAAACAAGTGTACTTTCTTTAATGGAACAACATACACTAAGGAATAAACATCACACAGCCTTTGAAAACACCCAAGGAAAAGACCTCACCTTTAATGGTGGTCTCTCTCAAACACACTAATACAAGAAAAAGGAACTCTATTGGTATGAACCCTAGTTGTCTCTAGTGTAATAGCCTTTCTTTACTGATTTCCTAAACCAATTTGAGCCCTTTATATAGCCCATCATATGTTAGGACCAAATGCCTAGCTCCAGCCAAAATACCGCAAAACAGAAAACATCAGTTTTGGCCTGTACTATGCCGCTCGAACAAGCGACCTTTAGTGGCCAACTACTGACCTTGTGCACTTGCTACCTCGTGAGAGCACTCCCTCCTTTGAGCCTTGCCTCGTTCAAGGCACAACTTGAGACTCTCATTGAGTGTCTTGTCTTGTTCAAGCCATGTCTTGCCTTGCCCAAGACACTCCAAAACATCTCTATTCATCGCTTCATCAAGTGACCCAAAGCTTATCCTTCCATTATACACATCACCACTCTCAACTCTCAAGTGTGCATGCCATGGAGTATGCTACTAGGTGATCAAAGTCACCTTCAACATCATGAGAGCTGATTCTTGCTCTAACAGAATTTAATCTTACCCTAATATTGTGCATGATTCTTCCATTTCCCAAATTACTCTTACCGTAGGACACAACAATGAAACATCACCCATTTGCAACCTCTAATTAGATTATTCCTTGTCCCTTCCATATACAATTCTTCAATTGGAATTTTTCCTATTCCCCCACCGAATTCTAGCCCAAAATGAGCATCCGAGTACCCGGTTCAAATTCCATCTACCATAAGTCACTAAAATCTAAATTCTAAAACAGAACTTTCAAAAATAAGTGGAGACAACATCTTGAACCCTTATTAAAAGCATTAGATTATATAAGATACAATGCCAAACATTAATCTTCAACATCAACAACAATAGTGGGTTAAAACTAAAAAGTGATTTGTTACCTTGGGCAAGACGTGCTTCCGTTTGCTGCCTCCGAGAAAGTTTAACAGATGGGAAGTTGCGCAATGAAAAGACGACGCTGGTAACAAATACGAGAGGGGGTCCGTGCAATCGACACAAGTCTCGCTTAATAAGCACGGTGCTATAGAAGAAGTTCGCCGGAATGGCACGGTAAGTCATCGCTACCATAGATCCTGAACTCGTCGCCATTGACGGTGTTGCTCAGATAGTGGAAGTACAGATGGCGGAGTGAAGGGTTTGAGTTTGGGTTTGTCACATAGATGGGTTAATGAAATTTGTTACTTTATGGATTCCTAATTGACGTTCTGATTTGTTTTTTGGACGGTTATGTTTATGAAAATGAAATTTCACAGAACGTTAGTGATTTTTGTATGAATAATAAAATTAAAATTAAAATTTTTTTCCACAAAATAACATTTAACTCTTGGAAAAGTTATTACCGTAACTATACATTTAACTCTTGGAAAAGTTATTACCGTAACTATATTAAGCAAAAAAACGTTAAATTTTCCGTTAACTATGAAAATGATCATTTTACCCCTTTCAATTTCATGAGAACTTAGTTGCTCCTCCTTCTTCCATGGCCACCATTATTTCTCAGCAACAACTCAACTAGAAACAGGTTCCATAGCAAAGGCCATCATGTTCAAGCCAAGCAATTTACATCAATCATTAACAAACAATCACCAAAACTTTCAATTCATCAATTAACAAACAATCACCATTCATCAATTAACAAACAATCACAATAAACTTAAACAATAGCCAAACAATCACAGTAAGAACTGAGATACCTTTCATAGGCCAGACCCTCAAGTATTCATTTTGCTTATCATTATGCCTTATATTTAATAGACAATAGCCAAATATTCCTTATCATTATACTCAAAAACTAAGAAAAAAAAATTCAACTAACCATATATGAAGAGAAAAATCCTCTCTAAAGACAAATTTTATTATTCCAAAATGAGTTTCGGCCAACAAAAATTGTCAAGAGCTCTTTTATTTTGCTTTATATAACCCAAGATGAGGATTTTATGAGAAATGAAGAAACTCAAGAGTCAAGAGAGATGATATATGTTTTTGGGATAAACCTAGCAAAAAATTAAAAATTAAAAATTATTAACATCATTCACAACACATAAATTAACCTAATCAACGGCTATTTTATTTCTGCCTTCTGGTCCATAAGTTTGTACAAAGAGTCGCACAGTGGAAATCCCACAGAAATTGAAGGTTGTTCATTTACATTGCAACAGAAAGTGAGAAATATCATTACTCCCTCCAACCCTGTGTTAAGGATTTAGTAAACTAGATCATCAATTATAAGAAAACCATATTCTTGTTCTTGAGAACGAACGAAGAGCTCAACTTGCAAATCAGCTATTATGGAAGAGGAAGGAGATGAATGAAATTAAACAAGGGTATTAGTGTAATTTCAGCATTTAACAGCTAACAAACGTCTTATGCGTAATATAGTTATGGTAGTGACTTTTTCAAAAGTTGAGTGCTATTTTGGGGAAAAAAATTTAAGATTAGCTACCATTCGCCTTTCCCTATAGTTAGTGCTTACCACGTAGAATTTCCCTTAATAATAAAATATAATACCAAAAATCTCCCTCGTAAGATTAGGCCACGAGGTGTGATTTATGTCTCTTGTAAATAACTGTAATTTACCCAAACTTCCTCCTTATATAATTAGTTTATTTTCATAATTAATTAATTAATATAAAATTGTAAATGATTATTTAACATATTTAGGGATAGTTTTATGAGATTGTCTTATTTAAAAATTTATGTATATTTATTTTTTATTTTTACAAATAATCTTTTCACTTTTATCTCATTATTTTGGTTATATTTAACCTATATTTTTTATGTATGTTAGAAAATATTGTCCTTATTACTTTTTTATAAAATTTCAATAATTCCTTTATGTGGTTCTTATATGTTTAACACTTTTAACTAAAACAATATAAAACATTTTCACTATTTGCTTTATCAATATTTCAATCACAAAAATCTTATTTTTCTTAATCTCCTTGAACATTTCTTGTGAAAATAATATTTAGACACGAAGGGAGTATAAGCATTAGGAAGTAGATCGTGAGAATGTGAGCAATTTTCTTGGTTTGATTTTGTTTTTTATAAGACCAAATCAAATTGAAATTAATTTATAGACACGAAGGGAGTATAAGCATTAGGAAGTAGATCGTGAGAATGTGAGCAATTCCCTTGGTTTGATTTTGTTTTTTATAAGACCAAATCAAATTGAAATTAATTTTGTTTGTAATTTGTAAAATTACCTAAATAAGGCTGTGTTTGATCACAATTTTTGGTCTTCAGATGAGAAATGCTTATGGGTCGGGTTTAAATCGAGTTCAACCGAATGCGGCCCCAAAATCATTTTTTTTGTGGACCTATATTCGGACTCGGGCTCTTAGGGTCTAAATATTTTGGACGTGAACCTAGATTGTTGCCGTATCTAATGGGTCTCAACTCTAGAGTCCTAATTGGGTTTTTAATGGATTTTAATTTAACTATTTATATTTACAGTTTTTACATATTTAAGGTTTTATGGTACTAAAATAGGTCCATAAGTTATATATAAGTCTAAAATCCAACTAAATATAAAAATAGGTTTAGAACTAGTTTTAAATTAATTTTGAATTGTGTAATAGACTAAATCTAGAGTGGATTTTGGTGTATCTGAAATAAATTTAGCGGGTGTGAATCTTAAATGAGTTTAGAGAGACAAATTGAGTTAGGTATGGGTCTGAAGACCCTAGACCCAAACCGACCCAAACTAGACCCATACGAAGTTTTTTTATGGGACTCAAAACCAAATCTGAATTCGTTGGGTCTTAAAAAATTAGACTTGGAATTGAAAATAGGGACGTGTCTAGGACGAATTCAATAGAGTCTTGGACCCATGGTCATTCCTACTTCGGATCTTAGTGAATTGAATTCAAAGAATAGGAGTATGAAATATAAGAAACATTTTTTTCTATTTTCATTTCTTTTTCTTTCATTTAATCTTTTTTATAAAAATTTTTTAATAGAAATTTATCTGATGTATTAAATTAATTTTTATGTAATGATTTTTCGGAAAAATATCCCTAAAGCTAGAATTATTCAAAGTTAATAAAAGTGCTGAAATTATTTTCGAAAAATGAGTAGAAAGTGGGATTATTTAGATTTTGGACTTTTTTTAATCTATACATTATACTAAAGCAAAATATGGATGACATAAGCAAACTTAAAAAGTGATGAGTTGTCAACTTCTCAAGAGATTTTTTCCCTTCATTTATCAATAGTGATGTCATTATTTGCTAATAATTTTTTTTTGAACAATCAAACTCCCTCTGTCCCTATGAGATAGTAGCAAAGAGAAAAATAGTGAGAATTAAAAAAGTGGTAATAAATGAAGAGAGAGAATGAATTGTGTGGATGAAATTAAAAGAGAGTTAAAATGTATGGATGAGATTAAAAGAAAATGGTGGGCCATAGTCCAAAAATATAAATGCTGCAAATTCACAGGGACGGAGGGAATATATGCTAATAAAAGTGTATGGGAAATATGTGAATTATCATTATATTAGCTTTCATTAAATTGTTTGAATGAGATGTGTGTAACTTTTCATTGTTCAATACACAATAATAATTTGATAGCTTTGATTTTAGAAACCAAAAAATTTGTTCTTTGAAATAATAATTTGCTAACTTTCATTTTGCAAACAAAAAATAACAATATGTTACTTACAATCTTATATAGTGATCAATAAAATTTAAATAATATTAAAAATAACATTATTTAACGTCATACATAATTTATAAAAAAGTATTTTTAAAGTCAAAACTAAATTAAATATTAGCTATTATATGCTATTGATAATTCATTGAAAAATAACCAATAATTTATAAATTATTTTCTTTGTATTTTTAAAATAATATAAAACAATAAAATAAAAAAACCGTGCATCGCACAGGGATTATCTAGTTTTATATAAAACCAAAATCAAGTCAAACAAGTTGCGAACTTGATAATGAATTCTAAACAACAAACCAAATAAAAAAAACAAAAGTAGTTCATCAAAACAATGAAAATTATAATAGGAAAAGTGAGGTTGAAAAAAATGGAAATTCTAGTTTAAAGGTATAATTTTGCTGCAAGTGCGCTTAACTTATTAGTACGACTATTTTTAGGTAATTAGGTTGGTTGCGCAAAGTTTACTCATTTGTAGTTTGCCCAATTTAAATAGTGAGATATGATCTGTATTTGAAATTAAGTTTCAGCCGGTCTTGGCCGAAACCGTCTCAAGGTGAGACGGTCCAGCCCAAACCAACAGATGCGCATAATGGAGGGAAATAATGTCTGCAATATATAAACTTCCCTCTTTTAAACCAAAAACTTCCATATTCAAAATTAGGAAACTTCCCATAATCAAAACCGCAACAAGCGTGAAAATAGGAAAGAATATTCCTGCAATTTCTCTCAATTTCATCAAAATCTCTGCAAATTTCTTCATTCTTTTCAAGAAACTGCTCAAGAATGGAGGATTTAATGAACGGACTATCTTAAGATGACAACTGAGTACTTTAATATATAAATTGAGTATCTTAAGATGACAATGATACTTTAAGAGGACAATTGACTATTTTAACATAACAATTTTAGAAGTTAACATTATAACATTACATCAAGTTAAACAAATATGGATTGTATAGCATATTAATTTAGTATTTTAAGAGGACAATTGAGTATGTTAAGAGGACAATTGAGTATTTTAAAATAGCAATTTAGTAAGTGAAGTGTATACTTTAAGAGTGAAATGAGTACTTTGATATATAAACACTATCTTAAGATGACAACCGAGACTTTAATTTATAAATTGAGTAAATTAAGATAAAAATGAACTAACTATCAAGAGATGAAAATCGATTACTTTAAGATGAAAATTGAATATCTTAAGATGAAAATTGAGTACTTTAATATATGAACTGATTATTTTAAGAGGACAATTGAGTATTTTAACATAACAATTTAAAAAGTTAACATTATAACATTACATCCAAAAATAAACATGAATATAAAAAAAAATCGTTACCAGTAATGGAGGAAGAACGAAAATGGAGAAAGACAACCTAAGTGCAACAACAACGAAAAAGGAGGAAGAACGAAAATGGAGGAAGAAGAAGCAAGAAGGACAATGGAGGAAGAAGAATGAAGAAGGAAAGTAAATTTGATTTGAAAACTGAAATGGCAGTTTTCAAAAGAGAAAGTTTAAGAGGTTCCAAAAAAAAAAAAGAAAAAAGGAAAGTTGGAGGGAACCCGCGCGCGTGCAGGCCACGCGCCTTAAATTGGGCCGCGACATTGGGCCGTCTCACCTTGAGACGGTCTCGGCCAAGTTTTTGTGATTAAGTTTTTGATTTCTATCAGGCTTAATTCAAATTCAAACTAAAATATTTCGATATTTTATTATGCAAATCAAAGTAATAGTATTGCTCATAGTGTAAAAACGCGGTAATGGTCGCAAACATAGTCATGATTGCGGATCACGGAAACGAAAAAATAGGTTGTCATGAAACGGATCATGATATTATAATATTTTTAAAATACAATTTTCATATATCAATTGAAAATTTGACACTAAAATTTGACAGTATCAAAATTAAAATACTCAAATTCTAGAAGTCCTGAATGGTCATTGTCAAATTAGTGGAGTTACTTTATTTAAAAAAAATAACTTTGAAATTAATGAAAAAAAATTAATATAATGAAGTAGGAATACAAGGCTACAACCTACAGCTGTACTAATATAGATTGATTTGCTTACAACACCCAACATCTTTTTTTAAAAGGCCTTCTCTCTCACTAACCAGTAAAATCTTGCTCTTCTTCTAGTTTATCATGGTTTCCCATTAAATGTCATCGGTGATATTCAATTCCGCCGTTATAAAACGAAGAAATCGGCCGATTTCCATGATAACACGCCGCTTTTTCATCCAGCGTTACAAATTGTAAGAAATCGGCATGGTATTCTCAAAATTCATTACAGAACGCACGTTCCATTTCACAGCGTCCGTTATTTTGCACCATGACTATTGCCAAATCATTTTTATTGTTTGGTTTAATTTATTCGATTTATGATTTTTTTTTCCGTATAACCTTCTACTCTAACTATAGGCTATACCATAAAAATAAGAAAATTAAATTCTTTATCTATTTTATACTCATCATATGGTCTAATTATCATATCCCTCATTTTAATTGTAGCTACTTTTTTCATTATCTAACAATCTTTCTTTTCAAGTGTACCCCTCCCCTCTATTCATTTCCTTCAACTCATTCAAATTCCCTTTAAATATTAGATAGAAGAAAAAACTGTCTGAAAACAATTCATTTTTGACTAATCTTCCTACAATAATCTCAGTTTTTGATTAATATCAAATGATTTCAACTACTTTCTTTCTCAACGATCCTATGTGTTTGCGTGTTTCCTTACATAGACGTATAGGTGGAACAAACTAGTGATACATAAAGAGCTCTTGGAACATTTTATAATTCATCTTATTCAAAAAATCAAAAAGTATAGAACAATGTTAGCGAATTAGCAAAAATCAAACGAACTCACTCAATTGTATTAGAGGAAGAACTGAACATTAACATCTCCTTTCTGCTTGTACACTTGAGAGACAATCTTCTTTCGGCCCAAGTAAACCTTTGCACGTCTATGCTACGTTTTCCCCTAGTTCGTTCAATTCTTGAACTAAAATAAAATGATATTCTCTAGTACTCAGTGAATTCTTGATTATCCTAGTTTATCCGTTCATCGAACATTCAAATCTATGAATGAAGTTTGAGTACTGAAAACTAAAATATTTATCATTAAATTTTTTTAAATACAAATATCAAGAAATCTAATATTCATTTTATTCAACACATACAACTCCAAATTAAGTACCTTAACCAATCCATTTATGGGGCAAAACACCCAATATATTAGCAAACAAGCATATTAAACATAGCAAATTAGCAACAACATCATTGACCATTATTTTAGAGTAGTTCCAAAACAAAATGCAAATTACAAAATGGTATTGTCATCTCAATTACTCACAACATCTTGAATAAATTTCCCCAAACTTTTGTAAGAAGATCCACCCTCTTCTAAAGCTTTTCTACTCTTTTCTCGAATTTCTTTCACTCTATTCCTTGCTTCATCATCCATACACATTAATCTCCTAACACCATCCTCAATCTCTTCCGCACTCACTTGAAAATTAGCTTTAAATGTCTTAAAATCACGTCGATAATCCATCCTAATCTCGACTGCTAATCCAAGATCCTTAACCAACACAAATGCATTCAATTGTTGCTCAGCATAAAGCGGCCACGTTGCCATAGGAACCCCAAACCACATACTTTCTAACGTCGAATTCCATCCACAGTGCGACACAAACCCACCAATAGCAGAGTGCTCTAGTATCGACACTTGCGGGGCCCACCCTATAATTTTTCCTCTTTCACCCGTCCGTTCCATAAAGCCTTCAGGTAAGGCCTCCTCAAACGTCCCCTCCTCAACTGGCATCGGAAATTTGCCCTCCGGGGGTGGTTTCCGAAGGGACCATAAAAATCGATACCCGGATTTCTCTAAACCATTAGCAATATCTTTTACTTGATCTGCATCAAAACTTCCCATACTCCCAAAACAGAGGAACACCACTGAAGAACAGGGCTGATCATCAAGCCACTTCATGATTGATATATAATCTTGGTGGGACCCACTTGTATTGTTTTTCCCAAGCTCTAAAATGGGACCAACTGGATAAACAGGAGGGATACTACCCTTAGCTACAAGATCAAACAAAGCATCTGTACCAATTGTTTCCAACTCTACAAATGTATTTATCAAAACCCCCTTAGATTTTCTCAAATCTCTCGCTAGTTTTAGAGACACCGTGGACCCACGTTCTTTATCGATGAGTGAAGCAGGGAAGTTTTTCTCTCTGAGTCGGTTTACAAACCCGGGAATAGCATACTCGGTATCCGGGTTCTCGAACTCAGTAAAAATATCAACCCCTTCATCATCAGCCATTGATTGAAAATGTAAGAGTAGATTCATAAGGTTAGCGCCGGATGTGTAAAACACATACCAAGGGACATGAAATTCATCGGCAACACTACTCATCTCTAGACAGAACATATCGAGAATTAACCCGGAAAGTTTGGGTGAACCATCTCGGATCCTTTCCTCGATTGCGTGCTTTACGAGGGGTTTTTGGAGGTCTAGGTAGGTCTGAAAGAAGGTCGGAGAAGATGGGTCAGGAGGATTGGAAAGAGGGGGTAAAGTGTGGAAGATGAGACGAGTTGGGTATTGATTATCACGTTTTTGGGATTGGATGAAGGCGCTGACAGTGGAAAATGACATAGGGAAGTTGATTACGAGGATGAAGATGGAAAAGCGATGGTCGCGTTGGAGGATGAGTTTAGCTATGTTTACAGTAGAGAGGAGATGACCCATTCCTGGCATTGGAATGAAGACTAGCTCCATTGTTGAAGAGCTTGTCATGTTTGGGGAGGGTGAAGATGCGTGTAGAAATAATGTTTGGAGCAAATTATATCTATGGAGAAGTATATGTGGTAGACTCTAGTTTATTAAGAAAGGATCATTCCTTTTTTTATATATATATATATATATATATATATATATATGTTCAAATTTTAATTGAATTGGTTACTTACTTCTTTATTAACATAATAATCCATGTGATAAGATATGACGAATTTAAATCTCAATCAACTCTAATTTAAAGTGAAATATTTAATATCAGTTTTAAAGAGATTTTGAAAAGGGCGTGTTAGAGGTATAACGTATTATGGGACCTCAACTAATATTTATTACGCTTTGATTAAATTGGTTCCTTGACAATTTTCATTCAATGCACAATATTAATCCTTAATATTTTTGCTTTCATATGATAAAAAATTAATATTATTATACAATATATAAATTAAGATAAATAAATCTAATAACTAAAATGTCAATTGATTATGTTTTACAATAAACACCATAAAAGTATATGTCAAATAAGAAATAATAATTAGACTATACTCCCTCCGTCCCTATAAGATAGTAGCAAAGAGAAAAATGGTGAGAATTAAGAAAGTGGTAATAAATAAAGAGAGAGAATGAATTGTGTGGATGAAATTAAAAGAGAGTTAAAATGTATGGATGAGATTAAAAAAAAGTGATGGAACATAGTCCAAAAATAAAAATTCTGCAATTTAAATGGGACGAACGAAAATAAAAAATGCTGCAAATTCATAGGTACGGAGGGAGTAATAACTATTAGACATAGGAGACAGTGTTCCGGAAAGATTGGACTCTATGACATATTGTCTTTTTGGTGCATCGAAATTAAGAGTGGTAACCATTCACTTAAAAAAAAGTCTTGTCAATTTTTATTTGTCCTTAACGACCTTGACTTGGTTAGGAATTTTATCTAAAATACTTTATTCATTCTTAATTACTTGTGAAATTAAAAATATTGCACTAGTTACTTTTTAATTTATAAGTTAGAGCATAATCAAGTAAAATTAATTTGTTTTATTATCGAATTTTTATTATATATAATTTGAGATATTAATTATTAAATTACTCAAGTATGGTAATCATTCATAGTGAACAATGTATGTTCTTAGTTTTTTATTTATTCTTTGTAACCTAGTTTTTGGGACCAGAGAATTTTATTAATGTGGAAAACTTTATTAATTGACCATTACTATCACTTTATAGAGAGTTTTCTATATCAAACAAAATTGAATTTTACTTATGAAAATTCAAATTTAATGAATTGTACCTTATAAAATATGTATTATACTTAATTCAATGAATATTTTTTAATAAATTCAAAGTATGCCAATAACAATCAGTGTACTTAATTCACCATGTCGTATGTTTCGAGTCTAGCTCCAATGCAAAGTCCGGATATGTGTCAATGAAAGTCAACCATGCTGAGCATGAACGAATAAATCATCTCTCCATCTTTAGTGTAGTGCTCTGTGTACCACCTCATATGTTTCAAATAAAATGTTACGATGATAGCAAGTTAAGGGCAAACGTTGAGTTATTAATAAAAAAGAATTCAAACGTAGATTATTTACAACGAATGGATGAAAGGTTTATACAGATAGCTTGCTAGATCAGCTATATATATTTGTAATCCTTGTTTGTACATTTTAATTCAATTGAATGAAAATTATCAATACATACTTCTTTCTATTCTGTTTCGTTCTTGTTTGTACCATAGTTTTAACAAGTAGTAAGTGTTGGATAAATGGACATTTAAAGGTTAGGTTATCCTCAGTCACCATTGGAGCTTTAATTGTGTGCCATTATTCCTTAATTCATTTATAATTATTCTCATTCATGGAGTGATTTTAATCATATTAAAGTGTTTTTAATCTCTTTGACTATGGTTTATGTGGGTGGAAATATAGTTGGGATTGGCCTATAAATAGGTAGGGGTGTGCAAAATGAGACCGAACCGGCGGTCTGGAACCGGGTGAGACCGGACCGGACCGGTTGCATCCGATCTGGTCTCCGGGTCTTACAAATTCGACATTCCGGGTTTCCGGTCCGGTCCGATCTAAACCCGGAAAAATTCGGGTTGGACCGGATGAGACCGGATGCACATAAAAGTGATTTCGAAAGTGAAAAATATTTACGATCATTATGTATATACTTATTTAAAGGGCTTTAAATATTTTATTTTCAACACAAAATAATTTTTTAATTCAAATATTTTAATTTTATAATAATTAATTTACCCGGACCGGGCCAGATGGAATCCGGGTTAGACCGGGATCGGACCGGATGGAATCCGGGTTAGACCGGGACCGGACCGGTCTCCGGTCTTAGCATATTGATGATTCTGGTCTTTCGGTCCGGGTTTGGACCGGTGAACACTCCTATAAATAGGTGTTTCTTATTCTTTTGGAGAGATACACTTTTGAGCTTTATATTCCTTTCATCCTCTATTCACTTGTGCAAGAGTGGTATTTGCTCCACACCTTTAGTAGTGAGTGTGCATTGCTATTGGTGGGTGTGTTAACCTTGGGAAAGTCCCGTCTATTTACACTTGGGATAGTCGGGAAATAACTTTCTTAATGCAACGACTAGTTCATTACCCTTTCATATCTAATACATGTTAAACACAATTATAAACACATTTCTTATACAAATATGTTATACATATTATTATCACTAATGTGGGTTGAAGGTAATAGCTATAACAAGACTTTGTGATGACCTTGAAAAGGCCTATATTTCCAACAATTTACGAAAGTTATTTTATTATTTTTTTATGGTTGTTTTATCTTTTATATAATTTGAATAATATGCAAAGAGGAAGGAAAGATTATTAGTGAAATGCGTTACTCATTTGTTGATAGTCACGTAGCAGTTCATATGATATTGTGGTCAATTTTTCCTAAAACTCTCTGATATATTTGATGGAAAACAATTGGCATATGGTTATTAGTATCAGTGACAATTTTTGATGCTCATCTTTAATAGTATATCGAAGTCACGAAAAATAATCTTTAGAGATGTATCACATATGCTATGATATATTTTGGTACTTAATTAATCTTTGATTATGAGTTATAAGTGATGGAAAAGAAGATAAGCCCTAAACTTATACATTTTTATACGTATATTTGAATAATGTTAATTTGATATTAACATACATTTTAGCGTGGGTGTGGTCTTGGTGAAGGTCAGGTAACTTTTATTTTTGATGAGTATATTTTTAGATGGTATTAAGCAGACATATTTTATTTTGCAATTTAAAATATGGATAATTGCTATTGATTCATGTTCATGTGTATCACCAAATGATTTATGTTTTATGTTCATGATGATCATGTGTGTCACCAAACAAATAATTTGGATATTATGGTCATATTATAAATTTATAATGTCATTATCTTATGTTTCTAGTAACTCTTTTACTAGTAAGATTGACTAATTAAATTGTACTATTATGTGTGTTATTATGCCTCCTAATTATATTGTAACACATATGTAGGAATTGGATGTCATTTAAAATTAGTCAAAAAGATGATAATGCTAATAATGTTTTTCTTAATTAAATTGTACTTTTAAAGTGATTCATAAAATTTAGAGTTGTAAACATTGTGACTTGTAAACGATGAAAAAACTTTTTGAAGATAAGAAGGACAATAAAACTAGGGATTTAAATTGTGGAATTTATCCCTTAGTGACCATTATGTGATCTTCTTAAAGTATTGTTAAAAACTCCTTGAATGTGGGGGTATTATAAATATTTCCCTTGTCAAAAATAATATTTATTTGAGTATTTTTTATAAAATTATTTGAAAAATATGTACTAAAGGTTATTAATTATTGTGTTCTTAAACCTCTTTAAGTATGTGATGTTCTTTTTATTTCCCTAAAATATTATTAATAGAAGTATTTCTAATAATTAGGAAGAAGTTTTAGGAACTACTTTGGGTTTGAATTGAACTTGTGAAACCTTTAGTAATTAATGTGTCCCTTTGTGATTTTGTTCATGATTTTGATTGAGTCACTTGTTTGTTATATGAATATTTGTTACTACATTTGAAGAGTTGAAAGGTATTCATAATAGGTTGTGTGACTTATGGTGTTGCGTTGAACAAATATGAAAATGGATAAATATGGTTATTTAAATTATGCATATGACTTGAAGGTGGTGCCTAATTTAAGTTTAGGCTTTAAGTGTTCAAGCTGTTTTGTAGATGCATGAGTTGTTCTTTTATAACCATGATGAGTTTGGAATACTTATGTATTTCTTATTGTTTTGAATATCATACTGAAGTTGTGAGCATCAAACTATATGTTATTAGAGGTAATAGTATGAATTTGTTTGATGATGTTTCTTTTGAGATAAGTATGATACTGTGACATAAATTCCCGAATGGGGGAAAGTTCCTCTAGAAGTAAGTAAGAATATCATTCATTATCTTATTAAAAGTATATCAAGATAAGTGATTTTTGATACGATTCTCTTCATGGGAGAAAAGAATACCATGATACCCATATGGGGGAAAAGTCATTAAACCGAAAATGTGAATACCATACATACCTTTTTCAAAAGGATTATCAAGATAAGTGGTTATTGATGTGTTGAGGGGGATAGTGCTAAAGCCTAAATGTAGATGAGCATGTATTTCACTTATCCCTATGGCATTTGTTGGCATTGCTCTTTATTTGAGGAATGAGTCATTAAGCTCTTGATGGATCTTGTAGTACTTTGTGGTGTGTTACTTGAGATGATCCACCTATGTGAGTGTGGGGGTTGGCCACCTCCTTTGTGGAATTCCGGGCTAATATTCCACTAGAGCGCTCATGAAAATCAAGGTAGGTGCATAGGCCATAAAATGCACCATTTAACTTAAGCGGAGTTTGTACCTCTTTAGGCAAGGCATGTGGTTTGAGGTTATCAATTCAAATCTTACTAGTTCAAGACTTAGTTCACTTGTTTGATTCAGAATTCTTGGAGTTCAAGACTTAGTTCACTCACAAGGACTTGTGGATTGCTGCCTCATTTCACTAAACAACAAGTTCAAGGCTTAGTCCACTTAGTTGTTATGTGCCAAAATCTTCTCTTGCACAAGTGTTTTTCCTTTAAAAGTCATCTGTGGGGGATTGTTGGATAAATAGACCTTTAATGGTTATGTTATCCTCATAGTCACCATTGGAGCTTTAATTGTGTGTCATTATTCTTTAATCCATTTATAATTATTCCCATTCATGAAGTGATTTTAATCATATCAAAGTGATTTTAACCTCTTTGGCTATGGTTTATGAGGGTAGAAATTTAGTTGTTGGGATTGGCCTATAAATAAGTGTTTCTTATTCTTTTGGAGAGATACACTTTTGAGCTTTAAATTCCTTTCATCGTCTAATCATTTGTGCAAGAGTGGTATTTGTTCAACACCTTTAGTAGTGAGTGTACATTGCTATTGGTGGGTGTGTCAATCTCGAAAAAGTCCCGTCTATTTAAACTTGGGATAATCGGGAAATAACTTTCTTAACGCAACAACAAGTTCGTGTCACACCATACCTTTCCATATCTAGTACATGTTAAACACAACTATAAACACATTTCTTATATACAAATGTTATACATATTATTATCACTAATGTGGGTTGAAGGTAATAGCCATAACAAGACTTTGTGATGACCTTGAAAAGGCCTATATTTCCACCAGTAAGATTAATAACATGACTAAAGAAACAAAAGCAATTATAAAAGCCTTTGCGATAAAAAAGATATAAGTGACATAAGTATTGGCTGACACAAATACGACGTCTCCCACTAGTTTGATTCCTAGTCAAGCTCTCAGGAAGGTGCTACTCACTCATGTCATTCGTAATTTGCTATTTCCGCATTTTTGTTAAGCCTATCGTAACTTCTATTTTCGTCAACCATCATTCTTTCCATCCTTCTCCCAAATGCGCGTCCGTGACACATGTCCAAATCATCTCATTTTGTCTATCTGTAATAAACACAACTAAAACAAACGAAGTTGACACTATCTTCTCCAAAAAATGTCTACGTGTCACTTTATATGATTTTTTTTGTCTTTAAAATGTCATTATTATTATTATTGTTGTTGTTGTCGTCGACAGTATTTTACTATTATTATCATGTTATTTTATCAAATACTAACATATAATTAATTAATTACTGATTTAATTGAATCCATTACTGCTCATATTGGATTATTCTTTAAAAAAGTAATTAAAAGAATATTATTTATTAATTTTCACATGTATTTTAAAAATAATATTTTTTATGACCGTATGAAACTAGTTAATTCTCTCTATCCCATGAAAAGTTTTCCACATTTCTTTTTATTTTGTCCCATTAAGTTTATTTCATTTGTATCATTGGTGATGACCTACAATCGTTGTTCTAATCTACACATTTAACATACATTTTAGTCACATCTACGTACATATTCTTCTACTTTTCCATTAATTATACATTTTTTGCACTTTTTATTACTTCTCTTCATATATATATCAAATTTGTACTTGGGGTAAATTGGTGAGACAAATAAAAAAATTAAATCACTACAACAAATTTTATTTTTTGCGACATTGAATTTCGTGGCAATTAAAAAATGTTACTGATTATATTTTTAGTGTAATAATTATAATTATTGGTTCCTATTTTAAGCTCCACTATAAAGTGATTTAGCGACACTTTATTTGTTCATTAGTGACATATGTAATTGTTACTATAGTCAATAGTGGCATTTGTGAGAAATGTCACTAGATCCTATGTCGCAAAAAGCTTTAGTGTGATTTTTTTATTATGCTGCTAAAGGGTCTAATAAATGTCACTATATCCTCTATATATACTAGTAGAAATTTGAAGTAGTGACATTTAAATTAGATGTCGCTAAATATATCCTATTAAAAGCTAATTATGTTGTAGTGAATGTTCTTAATCAAGTGTAATAACCAAATATAAATATGATGAATTATAAAGATAAAATATAATTCAATGATTTTAGGTGATAATAGCGTTTTATTATAAATCAACTTTGATCTATATATACTAATTGGATTAGTTTACAACTCACACTAATTATAATATATCGGATCGTACGAAAGCACATATATAAGTATTGATCAAATGAAATTATACCAAATCATATAAAATGCTTATTGGTATTACGATAGAAGTTTATTACATGGATTAATTGTGTCTTTTAATTAGAGTACTAGTATCAAAACACGCATTAATATTCCTATGTTATTTGGAACATTACAAGACATAGGAGGAGATAGTATTAATCTTGATAATGTTTTTTGGAGCATATAACAACTTAACAATGCATAACTTATAGTCTCAGTGTACAAAGATATTATTGGTAGCAGTCCTACTGTTCACTGGTGACGTTTGATATGTGTTAGAATTTAGAAAATAAACTATTCTCAGAATATTTCCTAGAATACTTGTGCATATAACAGGAAACTAGAAATATTGTAATATTGTTAATTTAGGCAACATAGGAAATCAATGTATATATTGGAAGAATTGTAATGGCAGAATTATGAATGATTGAGAAAACCAGAGAATTAATATCTAAAACTTCATTTGTTCTTCTTATCATGGTATCAGAGCCAAGACGTTTCTGAGGAGAAATTGTCTAAGCGGCTTCATCATTTACTAAAACAAACACCTTACCTTACCAGAAAAATGGAGTCAGATTCCAAAAACACTATCATCATGCCGGATCAACCTGTCACAATGGGACAGCTGTTGCAACTGATCTCTCAGTTAAACACCAATAAATCACCCACCGAAACAGTAACCACCTCCAGCTCATTCTCGATATCCGAAAAGTTAACTCATCAAAACTATACCATGTGGTCCAGGTTGATGCAATTAGCCCTTAGCGGTCGTGATCGGCTCAACCACATCATCGTCGAACCACCACCACAAATGGACTAAGAGTACAACCAATGGGCCAGGAGAGATTCGATGGTTATTGATGTGCTCGATTTAGAGCACATTTATATCCCCATTATGGTGTCGAGTCTCGTCGTTTCTCATTGGTTTTATATATTTTACACTCGCTTTTACCTTGTTCTTGTCTCCGCGGTGTTTTGAGATTATTTCAGGTATTTTCGGAGATTACGAGAGTGATGGGAACGAGATTCTCGAAGGAGACCCCAAGCCCGATCCAGGATCGGATCGCTCTTCGTATTTGATTCCACACCTTTGCGATTAAATCAAAGTAAACCCTAATTTAGCTATATAAAGTCTGTTGCACACGAGTTAGCCCCTACCCCGATGTTTCTTTGCTTGTTTATTTCATAGTTGTAGTTGTAGTCTAGCCTATCACCAATCTTTCTTACATGATCCCCCAACATCTAAAGAGGCCCTAAGTCTCACAACTCGTCTCCCTGTGGATCGTCCCCCTACTGGCCGCTATACTTGTGTAGAGTTAAGCTAGGGTGTTTATAAATTTTGTTTGATTAGAGGCTTTAGCAAACGACCAAAAAGTCCTTTATCAGTTATCTCATGGGTAATCAAAAGCATACACCCAGATCTAGTCAACCAATTCCTTGATTTCCCAACCGCAAAGACCCTTTGGAAGGGAATCGAAATAGTGTACAGCAGTGGCAGTGATGGTCTCCAAATTTTCGACCTCACTGTCAAAGCTAACAAAATCGAACAAGGCTCAAAAACAATGGAAAAATACTACAGCAAACTAATTACTCTGTGGCAGGAAATCGATAGAAGGCAACCAAACCCTATGAAGGACCCAAAAGATAAAATCATTTACAATCAATTAACCCAAAAAAATAGATTGTATCAGTTCCTTGCAAGGGTAAACGAAACATTTGACAAAGATAGAAGAGACCGTCTTCTTCAAGATCCATTACCCACTGCAAAGGAGGCATATGCAAGTATAAGACGGGAGATAATAAGAAGAGGAATCATGCAAAGGGAGCCCTCAACAGATCGAGAATCATCGGGCATAGGCGGCGTTTTTGCAGAAAATCCGACAAGTATTACCGGCGAGAGGATGACAAGAGTCACCTTCAATGTACTCATTGTGGAGGCAAGAGGCACACGGAAAATGAGTGCTTCAAATTGGTAGGATATCCAGATTGGTGGCCTGACACAAAAAAAAAATAGGAACAAAGACAACCGGAAAGTATGAAGATCCACCCAAAACCGGCAGAGCAGCGGTGGGTTTAAGTGTGGAAGAAACCAAGGAAGGAGAAGACACCAAAGGCGCCGCAGGTATGGATGAAAATCCATCTCCCAAATTGGGAGACTTAGGGTGTGTTTGGATTGAAGGAAATGGAGGGAAAGGAAGGGAAGGGATTTGGAGGGAGGAGGTATTCCTTGTTTGGATAACAAATTGCGAGGGAAGGGATTTGGAGGGGAGGGATTTGGAAGGAAAATTTGGGCAAGTTTTGCTAAGAAGACAATCTCTCCTAAGGGGTTGCTTGGATTGAGAGTAAATATTTAAGGTAGTAAAATAAGTCAAACTAATGTAACAAAGGTAATTAGATATGCAAATGAAGTTATTGAAATAATTGTGATAGAGGTAGAATAGGAGTAGATAAAAGATGATGAAGAATATAAAAAGAGTTTGATTTCACTAATTCGGAGGTAAAGAATTCCCCCACCTCCCCCTAGGGTAATTTATACCCCAAAATAAGGGAACTTATTGCTATTTTCTCTATTTTTTCATTACGTTCTAATTCATTCTTCCATTTCTCCAACAATCAAATTCCTTTAATCACCTACCTAACTAACCTTAAATTCCTACTTTGACTTTTATTACCCCTTAAATATTTACTCTCAATCCAAGCGACCCCTAAAGAGGAAAGATTTGGAAGGAAAACACTTTCCTTCCTTTTCCCTTTCCTTCCCTTCTAAACAAACAATATACACTTTTCCTCCTTATCCCTCCCTTTCCTTTCCCTTCCTTTCCTTCCCCTTCCCTCCATTTCTTCTCTCTCCTAATTTGCTATCCAAATATAGTGTTAGGGTTTAGTGGAACAAATGGGCTGGCTTCTTTTTTAAAGGAAGGAGAAGGAGACCCCTTAAAAGGGGGGGTAGGCTGCGTGGCTTCCCAAGAGCCACAAGGCAATTTTTTCATGTCTCAAAATATGGTTGATAATTATGCTTTATTTGTTTCCAGTAGTACGTGGATTTTTTATTGTGGTGCGATGGATACCATGTCTTTTGACCCACAGGATTTTTTGACTCATGACAGACCGAAGAAAAACCTCATTAAAACTGCTAATGGAGAAGGAATTAAAGTCGAGGGAGCCGGAATAATTTCATTATCGGAAAATTTAAAATTAAATGATTGTTTGTTTGTTCCCGATCTCTTACATAAAATTTTAACTGTGAGTCAACTTACAAGAGATCTTGACTGTAGTGTGCTCATGAAATCTGATTGTTGTATCGTGCACGATGCTCAAACAGGGGAAATTATTGGGCGTGGTATTGAGAAAGGCGGATTGTACTACTTGGATGAGGTTGGTCAAAAAGGCGAAGCAGTTCTTGCTCACGGGTCAAAAGAAAGGCAACTATGGACTTGGCACCGAAGACTTGGACATCCATCTGTAGGGTATTTAGAGAAGCTTTTTCCTACTTTAGTTGGGTTTAGATCAGACTTTAAATGTGAAACATGTACTCTTGCGAAAAGTCATAAACATTCGTATTTGAGTAGTATGAATAAAACAGTTTACCTTTTATGCTTATTCATTCTGATGTATGGGGACCTTCTCCTATAACTGGATTACATGATTTTTCATACTATGTTGTGTTTATTGATGATTGTACCCGGATGAGTTGGATTTATTTTTTGAAACATAAGTCTGGGGTGTTTGGTGTTTTTGTTGAGTTCTATAATATGATTTGTACCCAATTCCAGACCCAACCCCGTGTTCTAAGAACAGATAATGGAAAAGAATATGTGAACTTTGACTTGCACCGTTTCATTACTAGTAAGGGTCTTATTCATCAAACCTCTTGTCCCAATACACCCCAACAAAATGGTGTCGCGGAGTGGAAAAATCGAACCCTACTAGAGATAACTCGTGCTATCATGCTTGAGTCACATGTCCCCACCTCTTTTTGGCCCGAAGCTATAGCCACAGCTAACTACCTTACAAACCGACTCCCCACTAAAGCCCTCAACTACAAAACTCCCTTAGAAGCCCTCCAAATGCATCACCCTCTTCCATCTTCACACTGCCTACCCCCCATAATCTTTGGATGCATAGCCTATGCCTACAGTCCTAAACGGGTACGTAGTAAACTGGAACCTCGGGCTGTCAAATGTATTTTTGTAGGATATGGGAGGAACCAAAAAGGGATGTTATGATCCTGTAACCCGGAATATGTACACCACTATGGATTGTGAGTTTATTGAGACAAATTTCTACTACAACCATCTTCGATGTTAGGGTAGAAGCAAGATGACGATCTCAGATGGTTAATTAGTCCATGGATGCCCGAATTTGACCCAAAAAAGCAATTAGGCGGAGCCACTGAACAAACTTGCCCAGTCGTGCAGTCCATGCCACAAACAATCATGTCTGATCATCAGGTGAGTAGTTTTGATAATGAGCAATCTCTTGATACTATTGATACTGTTGTGGTTGAGACTGTGGAGGCAGATGGAAAAGAAGCAGAAGGTAGAGAGTATGTCCTTCCACCGCGTGCTACACGAGGTGTCCCTCCTAAGAGATATGATCCTGACTATGAAGCAAGGAGATCGAGACATACTATCGAGCAACCGGGTGAAGGAAATTTGTCACAAAGTGTCCTAGCCTTTAATGCAGCTCTATATGGAACTGAAGTCCCAAACAATGTCGAAGACGCCTTAAAACATGATCACTGGAGAAAAGCTATGGAGGAAGAAATTGGTGCATTGCAAAAAAATGGCACGTGGGAAAAATGTATCTTACCTGAGAAGAAGAAAGTCGTTGGGTGCAAATGGGTCTTCATAGTGAAATTCAAAGCAGACGGGTCCATAGAACGATACAAGGCTCGGTTGGTAGCTAAAGGATATACTCAGACATATGGTGTTGACTACTCAGAGACCTTCTCTCCAGTAGCAAAGCTTGATACTATACGGGTCCTCTTCTCGATTGCAGCTAACCTTGACTGGCCCCTTCATCAGTTCGACGTAAAAAATGCTTTTCTTCATGGTGAACTTAAGGAAGAGATATATATGCAGGCTCCACCAGGGTTCTCAACTAGGTTCTTAGAAAATGAAGGTTGCAGACTAAGGAAAGCTTTGTACGGGATTAAACAATCACCGAGGGCATGGTTTGAAAGATTCACATTAGCTATGAGGAAGTTTGGGTATAGTCAAAGCAACTCTGATCATACCTTATTCTTGAAGAAAAACGGGGGAAAAATAACATGTTTGGTAATTTATGTGGACGACATGATTATTACTGGTGATGACAAAGAGGAAATCAATGCTCTTAGAGGCAAGTTGTTTAAGGAGTTCGAAATGAAAGATCTAGGAAGACTTAAATACTTCTTGGGAATTGAGGAGGTCGAACAGAGGTATCTTCTAATCACAAAGGAAGTACATTCTTGACCTGTTAGCTATAGCCGGGATGTTGGACAGCAAACCCATTGAAACACCGATGATGGCGAATCACGGACTGCAGATGATGATCGACGGGGAACCCACTAATTGTGCGCAGTATCAAAGACTGGTAGGAAAATTGATTTACTTAGCTCATACTAAGCCAGACATTGCTTATGCAGTTAGAGTTGTTAGCCGGTTTATGCATAGACCACAAATCCAGCACATGGAAGCAGTAATCAGGATCTTGAGATACTTGAAAGGATCTCCTGGAAAAGGGGTTTTATATACAAAGAATGGTCATCTAGATCTTGTTGCGTACACAGATGCAGATTGGGCAAGTGATCGAGATGAAAGAAAATCAACTTCAGGCTACTTTACCTTAGTGGGGGGAAGCCTTGTGACTTGGAGAAGTAAAAAACAAAAGGTGGTGGCTTTATCTAGTGCTGAAGCGGAATTTAGAGGGGTTGCAAAAGGAGTAACAGAAGTCTTGTGGCTTAGAAAGTTACTGACAGAGCTTAGGTTTGCACCTACTTAGAGTTGTGAACTCTACTGTGATAACCAAGCTGCCACAAACATATCCGAGAACCCTGTACAACATGATCGTACAAAGCACGTGGAGATAGACAGACACTTCATAAAGGAGAAGTTAGAAAATGAGATAATCAAGCTTCCTCACGTACGCTCAGAAAACCAGCTAGCAGATATTCTAACGAAGGCAGTAGCAGCACAGTTCTTTGAAGACGTCTTGTGCAAGTTGGGTGTCAGTGACCCCACGACCCAACTTGAGGGGGAGTGTTAGAATTTAGGAAATAAACTATTCTCAGAATATTTCCTAGAATACTTGTGCATATAACATGAAACTAGAAATATTGTAATATTGTTAATTTAGGCAACATAGGAAATCAGTGTATATATTGGAAGAATTGTAATGGCAGAATTAAGAATGAATGAGAAAACCAGAGAATTAATCTCTAAAACTTCATTTGTTCTTCTTATCAATATGGTTTCGAGCAACTGTTCCTAAGCATCGTTTTATTTTCTGGCTTGCTATGTTAAACAAATTGAAGACTAGGGATCTTCTCAAGAAAGCTAGTCTTATTTCGGATGATAGTTGTCCCCTTTATCTGATTCATGAGGAGTCGGCCCAACACTTATTTTTTTCTTGTAAATTCAGTTCTATGTGTCTGGATCTTCTCTCTTCTTGACTTGGGGTTAACTTTAAGGCTAACTCCAATGCAGTTATGGCCATCAATAACTTGATTTACTTGATTTGGAAGACAAGAAATGAATGTGTTTGGCAATTGTATGTTCGGTCCCCTGAGAATGTTTTGGTGGAGCTAAAGCGATGTGTGTTGAACCGCACGCTTTGTCTCTTTCCGGAGGAAATGCCTATGTATAGGGATATTTTAGCTTAAGGCCTCTTGGCCTTTCCTTGTCTTGTATTAGCCTTGTTTTGGAATTAATGAAATTAATGAAAGTTCTTTTTCCAAAAAAAAAAAAATGCATATTCTCTACATACATTATTTTAAACTAAAAATAGTATTAAAAAAAGCAATAGTAGAGTAACAATAATTGACAATTTATTATTACTGTTATTTGACATACTATTATCTGCGTTCTATGATATTCATACCTATTTTTACAACGTGATTTTCACATTTTGAGTAGGGATGGCAATTCAGTCCGAATTCAACCTTGGTCCGACTCGATCTGAGGAAAATAATTCGATTCGAGTCCGAGAAAAAGCCATCCGACTCCGACTCCGACTTTACAATCCGAGTTCGAGTTAGAGACGGACCGGAGTCGAACCTTATTAAAAATCCGATACTCCGACCCTGAAAGAAATCCGACTTTGAATTTGACTTTTACACCAATATTTTGTTTCCTTTAAAACTCTAGACATGACTAATTCAAGCTCCCTCTCACACTAATTGTAATTTTCGATTTTGAAAAACTAATTGGTATTTTTATTTAGATTAATCAATCAGAATACGACAAATCAGATCAAGAGAAATAAAATACGCCAGATCAAAATGCGAGAATTTTTTTTAAAATTGTAGTAGTAGGACTATTTCTCTTGTTAAACTTGAAGTCAAAGTACATATTATTTTGTTAAATAGTATTTGAAAAATATATTTTGTTAATTTTGTATGCTTTAAAATCATTTAGTACAATATCACAATGATACTGTTTGATAATAATCTGACTCCGTTGGAGGTCCGAGAGTCCGAGTCGGGGAAAACTTGGAGTATGCATGAACCGACTCCGAGTGGAGGTGGACTGAAAAAAAAAGTTCGACTATTATCCGGAGCAAAGTCGGAGTATGTATAATCCAAGCCGAGTCCGACCCATTGCCATCCCTAATTTTGAGGGTATGATATGCTTGTGATCTTGAATTTAAGAAAACTATTCAACCCAGCTAGGCATTCTAAGTAGGGGTGTTCAAAAATACCCGATCCGCTTGACCCGACCCAGTGACCCGCAACTTAATTGTCGGGTCATTTCATCGAAAATATAATATGTTACGGGTTAGGTACCCGACCCGTCTTAATCGGGTCGGGTCATGGGCCGCAAAATAAATTTAGGCGGGTACCCGTTGACCCGTTATTATCAAGAAATTGAGTAAAATCTTCAAAAGATGTTGCATTCAACATTAACAAGCACCTTCTAGGTTCCAATTTAAAACACCTATTGTCATTTCTTTTTCTTAATTTTCATTTCCCTATGTGTCGTTTCACTTTTAATTTCACCTATTAATGATTTCTTCTCCCAAACGTTATTCTAAATCAAAAATCCAACCCATTGTAGGAAGAAACAATTGCCATATGCTGCCCAGAACAAAAAACCATAACTATTTAACACTATGTTTGGATAGCAAATTAGGAGAGAAAATAAATGAAGGGAAGGGGAAGAAAAGGAAGGGAAAGGAAAGGGAGGGATAAGAAGGGTAAGTGTATATTGTTTGTTTAGAAAGGAAGGGAAAGGAAAAGGATGGAAAGTGTTTTCCTTCCAAATCTTTCCTCTTTAGGAGAGACCGAGAGACTGTTTTTTTTATTAAAACTTATCCAAATTTTCCTTCCAAATCTCTCTCCTCCAAATCCCTTCCCTCCCAATTTGTTATCCAAACAAGGGATACCTCCTCCCTTTAAATTCATCCCTTTTCTTCAATCCAAACACATTCTAAGAGAATTCTAACAATTTCATACATGATAATTTGGTGAAGACAGAAACAAACTAAGTGGATTTGCTTACCTTTTTTAATGATTTTTTTTTCATCCTATTGTAATTAGTTAATTACAGTAGACTTTATAGAACTAAATGCAATCTGATTAATTTCTAGTACACTGAATTCGCAGAACATATACACTTCATAAAAATCGGGTAGCCGTTGTCACTACTAGATTGATCCGGGTACCCGATAATCGAGTACCCGGCTAAATCGGGTCGGGACTTGGGCCAACCAAATAAGTACCCGATTAGTCGGGTATCCGACTTTGCAGGTACCCGAAATGCCGGGTACCCGGTTACAAACACTCCTAATTCTAAGTCAATTTGAACACATGAGACTATAAATAGAAATCGAGATCAGAATAATATCCATAGAATAATAAATGAAATTAAAAAGGCATATCCTAAAATTAGAGCCAAAATTCACACTTATATTAAAAATATTTATTGGTGGATTTCTCATTTTTAAGACATAGGTGGTTTTCTCATTTTCTTAATATTAAAAATACATAATATTGCACATGGGTTTACTATTTTAGGTGGTCCCTTCTAATCCTTAATATTAAAAACATCCAATATTACACATGAGTTACTATTTAAGCTGATATCCTAATTTTTTTAATATTTATGCCCAAATTAAATGGAACAATTAAATGAAATTAGAGGGAGTATGATAATCAATTCAGTGCCTATTCCTTGTCCTAGTGTGGAGTAGATATCCAAGCTAAAAGCAATTAATAATTTGTAAGCTTCTTCCAAGAATGTGACAACACTGTGATTGAAGACAAAAATATTGGCAAGGCCTGTAATCTGTATTATCCGCAAGCAAGCACGTCTTCAACACAACACTAAAACCAAGAAGGAAACTCATCAAATCTTTTTGAATACCTCAGCGCTGACATCACTGCCTTCACTTTTTTCCAGGTGATTCTGTTTTTTTGTTTTTACTTTCTTCTTTCTATTAATAGATTAGATTGCAAAAAAGTGAAACGTTTTGTAATTATTCTATCTGTTCGTTAAACAAAATCGCATAAGAAATATTCACGGGAATTTATAAAATAGAATCTTTTAGATACTAAATACTCCCTTTGTTCCCTAAAATAGTTCACATTTCCCATTCTAAGTGTTCCAATAATTATTCTCATAAAGAATTTTTCGATTTCTATCACAAATTTTGTACAAATTATCTTATTCATTCTCATTTTAATATTTTAATAATGTTTATGTTCTTCACATATCTTACATTAACTTCAATTTAACATTTTTATAATCTATAGTTTTTATGTTTCCCACTAACTTTTTAAATATATTTTTTTATTAGCTATAGTCTCCATGTTTTTTTCACTAATTTCTTTATATTTTTAAAAATTTATGGTCCATACTTTACTCCATAAAAAATATTATCTAATAAAATAATATTTTTACTATCTAAAAAATTCTATTTTTCTTAATTTTCGTGAGCGTTTCTTGTGGAAAATTCATTAGTGAATGGAGGGAGTATATTCTTTTATTGAATAATAAATTTGATGGAGAAAAAAATAGGAACCATAAACAATAAAAAAATATTAAAAGAAAGTTGTGGAAAAAAAAGGTACCACAACTATTAAAAAACATTTTTATAAAATAAGTGGGAAATGTGTAGGGACCATAAACAATATAAAAATGTTAAAATAAATAAAAGTTATTGGAAGAAATGGTGGAGACTATAAACATTATTAAAATAAGGATGAATAAGGTTAATTTTGTCCAAAATTTGTGATATAGATAGAAAATTTCTTTATGGGATCAACAAATAGAATTCAAAATACCAAATGAGAACTTCTATAAAGTCTAGTATTTGGGTGGATCGAAGAAAGTACTTTTTATGCTCCTAAAAAATCCTCACACTTTCTATTTTAATGTATTCCTTGCCTTTACAACATTTTTATTTTAGGTAGTATTCATATCATTATTTTTATTTTTATTTTATTTATGCATCTTCTACTCTTGTTCTTACCCTGAAGCCCTCCTTCTCAATAAATTTAGAGGTGTTAATTCGGTTCGTCAAGTTGATTTTGAAATAGGTGTTTCGTATCGGTTTGAAATTGGGTTTTACGTTCATATTGTTTAATTATTTAGATAATTGTAATTTATTTTTGAAGGCGAGTCAAATCATATTTGGTTACAAGATCGGGTAAATTCGGATCATTAAATCTGTTTCGAACACCTCTTTATTTGTCGATTGTTAAACGACACAAAAATTAATAGTTGGGTATAATGAATTAAAGAAATTGGATACTCTCTTTGTCTCTAGATTTTGCTACACAATTTATTTACATTATCCAATATACTTATTCAATTGTTAATAGAATTGTAAGAATTGATGTTCACGATTCTTTCATTTAGATGAATCAATTAAGTATCATTTGAATATGTTTTTGATTATAGATCACGAATAAAATACAAAGTAAGACTAATTAATGTATAATGCCCAAAAAACTACTATTTTAAAGATGTTTGGAGGATAAAGAAATTTTTAGAAATAAGAGAGAAAATATATAAATGTAAAAAATCTCAACCACCCCTCATTTAAGTGGAATATTTAGCACCAGGTATGAGGAGAATCTGTGTTGCATCCACACTTCTAGCCCTAAAGGGCTCTCGTGTGAGGGGGCGTGTTAGAGTATATAACATATCCTGGTGCCTCAACCATAAGCTTAAGCTTTTGGTTGAGTTGGTTCCTTGACATGGTATCAGAAGCCAACGTGACAAGAGGTCACGAGTTCGAATTTTAACCACTCCTCATTTAAGTGGAATATTTAGCACTAGGTATGAGGAGAACCTGTGTTGGATCCACACTTCTAGCCCAAAGGGCTCTCGTGTGAGGGGGCATGTTAGAAGTATATAACATATTCTGGAGCCTCAACCATCAGCTTAAACTTTTGGTTGAGTTGGTTCCTTGACATAGCGGTGTCTTGTCGGAAAATCAAAGTTAAGCAAATTTATTCAAGTAACTAAAATAAAATGAGACATATTCATTTAATTCAAGGCTTAAAAAAAATACTTTGTTCTATACTCAGAATATATCAACAAATAAGAATCAAATCTAATCTTGTTCTATAATCAATATATATCAACAAATACTTATTAAGTGAGAGATAAAATTCAATATATTAAGGTAATTTATAATAATCAGAATATATCGACAAATAATTATCAAGTAAGAGATAAAAATCAATATATTAAGGTAATTAATAATCAGAATATATATCAACTAATAAATAATAATCAAATGAAATCTAGTTCTATAATAAAATTTATCCCTCTTTTTTTATTATTAATCATCACTATTCACTACAACATAATTTGTTTTTAATTAATGATAATAATCATATAGCTAGGCAACAATATATCAATAAATGATAGTTCTCAAATATCTTCAAAAGTAGGGCTGTAAATTCGGTTACTCGGTCGGGTTTTGGGTCGGATTTCACCGGGTTCGGATTTTTTCAGGTGCTTTGGCGCTTTGGATCGGGTTGATTTGGTTACGGGTCTAATCAAGTACGGATCTGTATCGAGTTAATACCACATTGGGTCGGTTTTGATTTCGGGTCATATCCATTTCAGGTTGGATTTGTATCGGGTTCGGTTAATACAATTCGGATCCAAATCGGTTATGCTGCAGGTAGGATCGATTTCGACTAGACTATGGGTCGGGTCATTTTGGTTTTAGGTTAACGTTTCGGGTTGACTTCGAATCGATTATATCATTTTTGAGTTGTGCATTTAGTTATTCTTAGGATTCGGGTCGATGAAAATCCAATTCAATTGAGTTTTTTATGTCGAATGAAATTTATGGTTATTATACAATTAATTTATGTTGAAATCGTTTGTGATTGGAGAATGGAGAGTTGTAGTCGGTTAATTAAGTTGTCGGTTAATAGACAAATTTGTTCAGCCTAAGATAAAGTCGATAAGATTTGATTGTGGGCCTGCATTTATTGTTTAATTTTAGATAAAGTAATCTTGATTCAATTCAATCAAACTTATTATTAACTGAATTAAATTTTACGGTTAAATCAAATTATATCGCTTAATCATATTGTCGGCCGGGTTAATCTCGAGTGTTAATTATGGTTCATTTTGGGTGGGATTACGTCGAGTACCTATCGGGTTAAAAACGGGTTCGAGTTGTAATAGGTCGGGTGCAAATCGAGTTCGGTTAACCACATTGTCGGGTCAATTTCGGGTGTCGGTTGTTCACGAGTCGGGTACCGGTCGATTATTGGTCTAAAATAATCGGGTACATGTCGGGTTACGGGTCAACATCAGGTCGAGTTTCGATCGATTACAGGTTACTTCACCTCGGGTTAACCAACGGGTCGGATACAGATCGATTTCGAGCGGTATTACAGTTCGGGTCAATTTTTTACGGCCCTATTTAAAAGTAGGAGTAATCACTAATCAAGCAATAAATGATCGTAGTACTTTCTTTTTTCCTATGAAATATTGCTGATCTTTTAATGACGTAAATATTAATTTGTACTTGGATAACAAGAAAAAATATAAGCAAAAAGAGGAATGATGAGTATAGAAATAAAAAGAAAATAAATTTATCAATAAGATTAAAAAAGAAAGTGAATTAAATATACCAAAAAAGATAATGATGCAAATCATGATTATTCTCAAGATCAATAAATACATATAAGAACCAATAATTACTAATTATACATTGAAATACTATATATCGAAGAGAATCAAATACGATTCTACTTATATGTATATTTTAACTTTCATGTATCTATGAAATCAATGTTTAATTAATTTCTCTTTTCTGGAATGAAGAATATCAAACGTAAGCAACAAAATAAAACATAACAAGCACTTTCTCCATTTCATAATAAATATACACTTTCCTATTTCATGATCTGTTTAAAAATATTTGTTACATTATATATTTACGTCGATCCCTCTTATTCTCAGTTATCACTTTTAATTTGTCCCCTCTAGTTTTTGGTGACTATTATATCATCACTCTTAATTTGTATTTTATTCTTAATCTATAAGTCAAAGAATAATCATATGTGATGTTGTTTGATTCGTTTTATATACTCCCACAAATTCATAAAAAAGGATACTCCCTCCGTTCCTTTATGTTCTTCCACATTACTATAACGGGTAGTTTCAAAAGTTCTTCCACTTTAGAATTCTTTCTATTTTTGGAAAGTTTTCATCTCACTTTTACCCCTTAAAACCCCACTTTCCTTACTTCACACTACTATTTAATTATTTTCTCTCTCATACTTCCAATACAAACATTACTTCACACTATTATTTAATTATTTTTTCTCTCATAATTTCAATACAATCATTACTTTCCACTACCATATAATTAAAATAATACTCACTACCACCAAAGATTCCTTCTTTCTTAATATTTTTGAAAAATCCAAAGTGGAAGATCAAGAAGGAACGGAGAGAGTATTTACTTTTTGACACTATTCACATATTACTCATAATTTGTATTATTCTTAATCTATAAATTAATACACAGTCAAGTGAGACCTTGTTTGATTCGTCTCAATTTAAAAATTATTAATATCCAGTTTTTATAATATTTCATTCGTTCTGAAATACTCGCTATATTTCGTTATGTATATTGTATAGTATAATAAGAGATACTCTCGTTCCATTGAATTTGCATCATTTTTCATTTTTGGTCCGTCCCACTTAATTTGCATCATTTCTATTATGGACAATGACCCACCTCTTTCTTTTAATCTCATCTATATATTTTAACTCTCTTTAAATTTCATTCACATAATTCATTTCCTCTATTCATTTATTACCACTATCTTTAAACTTACTCACTTTCTCTCTGATGCAAATCAAAAAAGACAAATAAGTATTGAGTATTGAATAAGTGCATTAGATAGTATGAAAATAAAAGGAAGTAGATCATATTGCATCTATATATATACAATTGGTAATTGACACCATCTTCTTCACCCAAACATAAAACTAAAAAGCAAACAAAAATGAAAAGCTCATCAGCAGAAATGGTATTCATACCAACACCAGGAATGGGACACCTTCTCTCAGCCGTAGAAGTATCCAAACGAATAATCCAACGAGATGAACGTCTTTCCATCGTAATTTTCATAATAGACGTCCCAATTACTTCAGCTTTAGTCACTTCCTTCATCAAATCCCAATCACAACACAATCCCTTCCCATCTCGTCTTACATTCGTGACTCTCCCTCCAGTTTGCAACCCACCTGATCCTTCTTGTTCCAACTTCTTTCAAGCCCTTATGAAGCTTTACAAGCCCCTCGTTAAACAAGCTGTCGAGGATAGAGCCCTGTTCGAGTCGTCGAGACGACTCGTGGGGTTCATCCTCGACATGTTTTGTACGACGATGAATGATGTTGTAGCGGAGTTTAAGGTTCCGTATTATGTGTTTTTCACTTCTGGTGCTAGTCTTTTGAATCTTATGTTGCATTTTCAGGCAATGGCTGATGAGGAAGGGATTGACATTGTTAATAGTGTCAAATCTGATTCTGAATTTAATGTTCCTGGATTTGTCAACCCGGTTACAGGTAACCTCACCCTTGTCGAAAATGTGATTCTATTTTTAGCTTTGGTTTCTTTATTAGTTTAGTTTTACCGATTCAATTTAATTGTTTCATTTAGTTTATGCAAAAATATAAAGAATATTGATAGAATTTAGAAAATAGGCCTCGACAACCCAAAAAATGAGCAGAAGAAGTAGTCCACTCATAAACCCAAGGAAGATTCACTACTAAAACCAATTGGTGATAGTAGGAGTTGCTTCTTGAGTTTACAAAGGGATTACTCTTCTATTTCTCCGATGTGGGACAACTCACATGTGGGAAACACATAGATATTTCAACAAAAATATATAGAAACCACCTAAAATAATAAATCAATAAACCTATGTATAATAGTGGATATTTTATTTCCAAAAAAAAAATAGTGAATATTTTTAATATCAAAAAAAATAAAATACCACCTAAAATAGTCGACCCATATTTATTATTGAATACTTTTCAATTGAAAATATGAGGAAACCCCCTTAAAATATACTATGTCTTCAAATTATAATGAGACAATAAACATATAACCGTATCTATAAGGAAATGGGTTGTTAGAGTAAATTCATTTATAACAGTTAAAAAAAATCAATTTTTAATTTAAACTATTATGTACTTTTTTAACGAAATAATAAATATTTATTATAATGTCATTATTCTTTATCTTTCACAATTTATATTTATATTTTTAGTGTATTTTGCTATTCTAAATTTAATATAATGTTTTTTCGAAGACTTATTATGTGAATATATTAAGTCAAAATACTTGGGTTTTTTTCTTAAATGGATAATTATGGAGAACTTTTTGATGAAAATACTTTATACTTTCTCCGGTCCTTAAAGAAGTTCCCACTTTTTATTTTGGGTTGTTTCAATTGTTATTCTCATAAGGAATCTTTCCATTTATATCACAAATTTTGGACAAAAATAACCTCATTTATCCTCATATTAATATTTTAATAATGATTATGTGCCCACATATTTTCCACTAACTCCATTTTAACATTTTTATATTCCTTTTGGTCCCCACATGTTTCCCACTAACTTCATAAAAACACTTTTTAATTAGTTGTGGTCCCCATATTTTTTCCACGAACTTTCTTTAAATACTTTTTTAATAATTGTGGTCCCCACTTTTCCTCCATCAAATTTATTATTCAATAAAATAATATCTCTACTATTTAAAAGATTTCACTTTTTTTAATTCCCGTAAATATGGGAACATCAATAGGGAACGGAGGGAGTATATGATTTAAGATCCGACATCGAAAAAGTAACGTGTTGTTAACTTGAATATATTGGGTGAGTTAATCCTCTTACTATCACATGATTTTGGAAAACAATGAACATCACCAAGTGTAAGTGTAAGTCAACACTCTTGACCTATTGGTTTGTAGGCCCGAGCCCATAAATGTTCCATGTCCACACGAGTGGGCTATGATGAGATTACGCGACGAATAGACACGGCCTAATTAATACCTTCAACTCCATTTATTGAATATAAATTTGCTATGATTTAAGTTTATTTTAATTTTCATAATATTTTTTTGAAATGAAAATTTTTATAATTTAACTAGTAATAAATAATTGCTTAGTAAATCGACTATTTAGCCCCTAATTCAAAATCTTGACTTCACCCATACAGGTAAGATTATCCCGTCTGTGTTCTTTGATAGAGAAAGTGGGAAGAATTTGATTGTAGAACATACTAGAAGGTTTCGAACGTCGAAAGGGATTTTGGTGAACACATTTAGTGAGCTTGAAAGTGTTGGGATTAATGCTTTGTTAGATCTGGTAGCTAAAGATAAAATCCCAGCGGTTTATCCAGCGGGTCCTATTTTAGAGCTAGATAATAAGAGCAGAAGTGGATCTAAAGGACAAAATCATGAGTATATCATCAACTGGCTTAATGATCAACCTTCATCATCGGTTGTGTTCCTCTGTTTTGGTAGCATGGGAAGTTTTAATGAAGCTCAAGTTAAAGAGATAGCCAACGGTCTTGAAAGGTCAGGGCATCGGTTTTTATGGTCGCTACGTAAACCGCCTCCTGAAGGTAATGTATTTTACTCCTTTCAAATTTTAAGACTCTATTGGCCCGTTTGGTTAGTGGCATTAAATGGTGTCAATGAGAATGATTTATAGTGTAAAATTTTATCAAAAGTTTTATATCAATCCCATGGCCTAAGAAAATTTTGATTACAAATTTTTTTTTATTCATTATCACCTAATAACACATCTCCCAATGATAATGCATTAGAATGAAATTTATAAAGAAAATGAGATGCTTGAGGTTGGACAATCCATCAAGATAGCAAAGAGATTTTTCAACCAAAATTACACTAGTTTTTTATTTTCATTATCACTATATTTACCACCTACCAAACAAGCCGTATGTTTTTTAAAATTATTCTTATTTGCTATTTTGAGTTGTTACTATAAAAAGTTATTCTATTTATATGACAAAGTTTAGAGAAAATTAACCTTGTTCACTATCTTCATTTTTAACATTATTCCATCACTTATGGTCGGATTTTTTTTTTACTAAAATTTAATTAGAATTGTAGTCGGAGAGTAAAGGCGGAAAATTTCTCTTCTTTTTCAATTTTAAAATTCCGACTATTACAAATTTAGTCAAAAATTCAGTTGGAAAATTTCCAACCAAAAGCGAAACAATAGGAGATTTAGTCGAAATTTCGACTAACTAGGATTTAGTACTAGTTTAGTCGGAAATTATGACTAACCCATTTCAATCGGAAATTCAGTTTGACATTTCTAACCGTTTTGCGTTAGTTGGAATTTTCAATCGGTGTATGGTCTTTTTTAGTGGATCCTCATATATTTATCAATTAATTTATTATATTATAAAATAATATATCAACCAATTTATTTTAATATTTTATAATGTTTATAGTCAGATCTCCACTTTTCCTCCATTAAATTTATTATATAATAAAGTAATATATATCAACCATATAAGAGATTCTATTTTCATAAATCTCATGAACATTTATTGTGCAAACAACTTAAAAAGGAGGGAGAATTTTATTATAATATTTATGGTTTCCACATATCTTAAACTAATTTTTTTTACCATTTTTATATTGCAAGTCTCCAAATATTCAATTATTATTTTATTATATATTTTTTTTAATAACAGTGATCTTTATATGTTTCTAGTATCTTATTTTAATATTTTTTAATGATTATGATCTCTTTTATCTTTATTAACTTTATTATTCAATAATATATATCAAATGTCTAAAAGATTCATTTAATCTTAAATCCAGTAATTATTAATTGTTAGAACAATTTCGAGAAATGATGCGAGTAATTATCTAAAAGATTAAATTTTAATATTTTAATATTATTTTGTTAGAACAGGTAAAATTGGGATGCCAAGCGAGCACGAGACATACATAGACGCCTTACCTGAAGGCTTTCTGAACCGGACTGCCGAAAGAGGTAAAATCATCGAATGGGCCCCACAAGTTTCGATATTATCTCACCCGGCAGTAGGTGGATTTATATCGCATTGTGGATGGAACTCAACATTAGAGAGTTTATGGTTTGGAATACCAATGGCTACATGGCCGCTTTATGCTGAGCAACAACTAAATGCATTTGAGCTAGTTAAGGAGTTGGGATTAGCAGTCGAGATTAGGATAGATTATCGACGTGATTGGAGGACAAGAAAAGAAAATTTTATAGTGACTGCTCAAGAGATTGAGAATGGGATTAAGAAACTAATGAGCATGGATGAAGAGACCAAACTAAGAGTAAGAGAAATCAAAGACAAAGGTAGAAAAAGTTTACAAATTGGTGGATCTTCTTATGACTGCTTGGGCCGATTTATTCAGGATGTGTTCAATAACGTCTACTAGAGTTTTGTGGGTCTCAACTCATGTGCCATCAAATTTAGTTTGTTTTAACTTTTGTTTCAAAATAATAATTTCTTCTTATTCTTGTTTTAAGGATTGATATATCAGCATTCTTTGATTTCTTTTTATTGTTCACTTTATTACTTATATGTTTTTAGGTGAGAAGATTAAAAAATTTTGTGATATGGAGTAATAGAAACCATCTTGGCCATAACTAATATGACAATAGTAAATATATCTTCTTTTTTTTTTTTTTTTTGAAAATATAGTAAAAATATCTACATGATTTCATTCAACGAAACTAGAGATTGAAACGAACATCTATAAACTTGTACTCAAAAATGTCATAGGACACTATTTCTTCATGGACAAAGTCCTGACCTTAATTAACTGGCATTGTCATTAAAAGGAATAAATCTATAAATGAGAACCATCAAGAAGATGGTCAATCGAATGAACTTGATCGAGGTACGAGGGAAAGGCAATCTTTAAGAGATGTTTATCATTATTTCAAAAAGATTTCAAACGGAAGTTGTATCACAGGGAGAAAAGATCTTTTCACAAACCCGTCTAATAAAGTAAAGATAAACAACCAATAAAGTAAAATAAGCCGGATGAGTTTAGGCATAGATCAAAGGTTTAAATATTGTGATATTATATTATGTCTTTTCTCCAATCAGCAACCATCTTAGCCACAACTAATACGACCGAAGTAAAGATATTTTTCATGACTTCATTCGACAAAACCAAGCAAAATCTAAAACAACACCTATAATCTTGTAAAATTGGAAGTCTTCATGGTGTTCTAAAATATATGGCCATAGTATAAATATTCATCTTCTTTCTTTTCATAATCACAATTTCCATTTTTTTTATTGAGTTTATATATATATATATATATATATATATATATATATATATATATATATATATATATATATATATATTCATCACAATGTTATTGGGTCAACCACTTATTACTTGTTGGGCCCTAAATCTGGAGCCCAAGTTCCCAATACGGTTGAAATTACCAAAAAGCCCTTAGGGCTAATTACTCCCCATTTTCCTACTATAAATACCTCACTATTCATCAATATATGGTATGCTTTTTCTCTCCCCTTTGAACTGATTATTTCTAATTACAAATTTCTCGGATATATTAACTGACTTGAGCGTCGGAGAGGCTTTCCGGGAAACGCCCCCGGACAAGTTAACCCGTTCGTTTTGCAGATATTCTAGCCAAAAGTATTCGGACTACTCAAGATCCAACCTTCCGGTCAGGGAGACATTGACCCGGTTTCTACGCGGAAACATTTGGCGCCGTCTGTGGGGAGAGATAAGCGCATTCCTTTCCACTCACATCCACAACAAGCCATGAACTCTAAGTGAAATACAAGAGCCAACACTAGGCAATCCGAACACCATTCTGATCGTTCCGTCCACGATCAGGATCCTACACCACAGCCGAATTTTGTCACAAGGCAGGACCTTGATGACTTTGCGGCCACTATAACTTCTCGTTTTCAAGAGTCACTCCAACAAGTTGTGAGGACTCTGCCTACTATCCTACAGCCACAACAACGGAACTTGCTCCATTCTGCCCAGAGGCGTGGAGGGCCGAATACCACTTATCAGAGGGATGCCCCTGACTTTTGGGTAGAAGATATAGCTGAGAGTCAGGAATCACCCCTGCAAGGTGATCCCGGCCATAAGGAACAACCTACTTGGGGCAATGCCGAATCCAACACAACATAATAGCCGACTACCTCCTGAACCAACCCGGCCAGCTCCCGGCCATGTCCAGGAACAGGCTCCTAGCCGGATGCCTGAACAATCAGGAAGTTCAAGATTCGATGCCCGCCAGATTATCAACAGGAGACAGAAAGAACAAGACGTTAGAGCTCATCTCAATTCCCGAAGACAGGGGAAAGATCTTGCTGAAGAGTCTTACCACAACCCAGTCTACCAAGAGCGGTACGACTACGCCCAGGAAGGCTATATTAGAGACGGATCAGATTCAGCTCCTACCATCTTCAAGACACCTCTATCAGCACGTATACTCGTTGTTCCTAACCGGAACAAAGTCAAGGTCCCTGCCATTAAGTCATTCGACGGGTCGGAAGATCCCGGTGAACACGTAGCATCTTATCGAGCGCACATGGCCGTGAGTACCACGTGCGAAGCCATGCTTTGCAAGTTTTTTCCCACAACTTTGTCCGGGTTAGCATTGAATTGGTACACCGCCTTACCCCCGGGAAGTGTGGATAGCTTCGCAGTACTTGAAGCTCTATTCCTGGATCACTTTGTTGCCTCAAAAAGACAAAGGAAGTCAAATTTACATCTGATGTCGGTCATTCAGAAGGAGGGAGAGACCGTGGCTGAGTACATACAAAGGTTTCATGAAGAGGTGCTATCTATACTAGGGGCTAATGATGCTACAACGGTCCCTGCCCTCATTAATGGGATCAGAACGCCCAAGCTAAAGTGGAAGTTGTTGGAGCACGACATCACCACATACACGGAGGCTATGGAAATTGTCCAAAGGTTTATCCGTGCCTCCGACATATGCACGCCTTTGGACTCGAGGAAAAAGAAGGAAAAGGTAGCAAGATCGCAAGACACTACGCCTAGCCGGCGAAATCACGAAAATGTTGGAAGGGAAAGATTCCGCTCACCCATGGGACCCCCAAGGGAGGATGCTCGAAGACAGGGTCATGCCTACCCTGCCCTAGAGGCGAAGGGAAGTGCCGAATCCCGGTTCAACCGAAGCCAAAAGGACATTTTTTATTCGGTCAGGGATCAACTGCCGACCCCGCCGCGGATTTCCACTTCCCAAGGGCGAAGAAACATGGATTACTGGTGTGACTACCATAAGGAACACGGACACACTTTGTCCCAATGCCGAGAATTGAAGAAGATACTTGACAAGATGGCCGATGAAGGTCAATTGAATAGATTCCTAAAGCAAGAGGGGCGATCACGGGAAAGGAGAGACGTCCCCCGCCCCCGGAATGAAAGACGCTCTAATGAGAATGAGCAGTCCGAAGCCACACAAGGAGTCATTCACATGATTGCCGGAGGATATTCAGAGTTTTTCGTTAGTAATAAGTCAGTGAAGGATAGTGTTCATACCTGAACATGATGACCACGGAAACAAAAAAGGCGGTCAACGGACCCAAGATGATATTCGGAGAAGGAAGTCAAGCGATACAACATCCGCATACAGATCCCATTGTTCTTACACTCAAGGTTGGGTTGATGAATGTTAGAAGAGTTTTGGAGGACACGGGCAGTACTGCTGATCTTATAACCATGGATTGTTTAAAGCAGCTGAAATACGGCCCCGAGCATTTGGAGAAGCTCGATCGACCTTTGGTCGGCTTCGGAGGAAGTAGAGTCAGTCCTGCTGGGACTATCGTGCTCCCCGTCAGGTTCGGAGAAAGAGGGAACGGAAAGACCTTGCCGGTCCGTTTCACAGTGGTAGACATAATTTTCCCATACAACATCATCATGGGTCTGCCTCTGATCAACAAGATCAAGGCCGTTATCTCATCCCATCAATTACTCGTCCAATATGAAAAAGACGATGGTCAGGTAGGGATCCTGCATGGGGATCAGAAGATAGCAAGAGAATATCAAGTTAACACCCTTAAGATGGGGGCCGGAGGTGACAAAAGCCCCGAAAGCAAGAAAAGAAAGATCGTTCCCGAGTCGGTCATGCATGTGGTCGAAGATCACCAGAGGAGAAGCACTCAGCCTCAACCTCTAGAAGGGTATGAGGAAATCGCCTTAGGGGGCGAAGAGAAGATTCGCCTGGGAAAGAACTTGACCGGAGTCGTGAGAGAGAACATCATGGAAGTGATCCGACAATATCGCGATGTATTCGCATACAAAATAGAAGAGATGCCAGGCATACCCGCGGAGATAGCCTCACATCACCTAGACATCAAGCCAGGTTACAAGCCGGTGAAACAAAAACTAAGACACCAAGGCGCTGAGCGAGCGTCCGCCGCCAAAGAAGAAGTGAACAAGCTACTGAAGGCAGGGTTCATAAGAGAATGCAAGTACTCGGACTGGCTAGCTAACGTGGTTCTCGTGAAGAAGCCTTCCGGAAAATGGCGCATGTGTGTTGACTTCACGGACCTCAACAAAGCATGTCCCAAAGATGATTATCCCCTGCCCAAGATTGACAAGCTGGTAGATTCCACGGCGGGACATGCCCTGCTTAGCTTCATGGATGCAAACGCTGGGTATCACCAAATCCCACTAGCCGTGGAGGATAGGCCTCATACGGCTTTCATTACCCCTTCCGGGGTCTATTGTTACATGGTGATGCCATTCGGCTTGAAAAACGCCGGGGCCACCTACCAGCGTATGATCAATAAAGTATTCAAGGAACAAATTGGGAGGAATCTAGAAGTCTACGTGGACGATATGATAGCCAAAAGCAAGCGTGCCGAAGATCATGCTCAAGATCTTCGGGAAACCTTTGAGACCTTGCGAAAGAACATAATGCGTTTAAACCCGGAGAAGTGCGTATTTGGAGTGACCGGGGGCAAATGTCTGGGTTTCTTGGTGGACGAAAGAGGGATAGAAGCTAACCCCGATAAAATCCAAGCAATCTTATCAATGAAATCACCACGAACAGTCAAGGAAGTGCAACGCCTTACTGGCTGTATTGCAGCTCTGAGCCGATTCATGTCCAAGTCAGCGGACAGATGCCACTCATTCTTCAAAACATTGAAGCAACCAAGGTTCGTTTGGGATCAAGAAGCAGAGGAAGCCTTCCTCAAGTTGAAAGAACATCTGGCAGAAATGCCCAAGTTGGTGTCGCCCTTGTCGGGTGAGAAATTATTTTTATACGTGTCAGTCTCGGAATTTTCTTTAAGTGCTATTCTGGTAGCGGAAAGGGATAGGCAACAGCTGCCGGTATACTACGTCAGTCATGCATACCGCGGGTCGGAAGCCCGGTACCCTACCGTTGAAAAATCGATCTTTGCCTTGGTAATGTCGAGCTGGAAATTAAAACCATACTTCCAATCCCACCCCATCACGGTTCGCACCTCCCAACCTATGAAGAAGGTACTGGAAAGCAAAAATCAGTCGTCCCGGATAGCTGATTGGGCCAACCAATTGGCGGACTACGGCCTGGAGTTTGAACCGAGGACAGCCATCAAGGCCCAGGCTCTTGCCGATTTCATCTCTGAATTGACAGGGTCACTGGAGCCCGTCTCCACGAAAGAAGACTGGAAGCTATTCGTTGACGGATCTTCGACGCGCGATTGTGCAGGAGCCGGTCTGCTCATTGAATCGCCTCAAGGGGCTCGATTGGAACACGCGGTACGTTTTGACTTCGTAGCCACTAACAACGAAGCCGAATATGAGGCTCTCTTGCTGGGTCTCGGCATCTGTTTGGCCTCAGGGGCTAAGAAAGTCATCGCACATACCGATTCCCAGCTGATAGCCGGTCAAGTAAGTGGGGAATTCGAAGCAAGAGACGATAGCATGAAGATGTATCTAGCCAAGGTCAAAGAAGCCATCAAGAAGTTTGATTCAGTCACCCTAAGTCATATACCAAGATCAGAAAATGCCCAGGCCGATGCCCTATTGAGGTTGGCCAGCTCTGCCATTAGTAATGAACCCCGCAGCATCGTATGGGAAGTATTGCCTAACCCCAGCATAAACGCCTTCGTCGGAGGAGTCAATCGGACTGACTCATGGATGGACCCCTACATTTCACTCCTCCGTGATGGGGAAATGCCCGAAGACCCTGAAGCAGGGCCGATCCTTGTCAAGAAAGCAAAGTACTTTGAGTGGTACGAAGGAGCTCTGTACAAGAAATCATACACCCATCCCCTACTTAAGTGTGTAACTCCAACGGAAGGGGACTACATACTAAAGGAAATCCACGAAGGAGCGTGTGGAATCCATCAGGGAATCCGGACACTTGTGGGTAAGGTTTTGAGAAGTGGATACTACTGGCCGAGTATGAAGGCAGACGCAGAGAAACTTGTGAAAACTTGTGAAAAATGCCAGTTCTACGGGGAAGTGCCTCGCCGGCCTTCCAATTATCTTTCTCCTATACAAGCCATCCTGCCCTTTGACAGATGGGGTACTGACTTGCTAGGTCCCTTCCCTCCGGCCAGTGGACAACGGCGTTTCGTTCTGGTAGCTATAGACTACTTCACCAAGTATGTCGAAGCCGAAGCCCTTAGCTCCATCACGGACAAGCAGATTTGTCAATTCCTCTGGAGGAATATAATCACTCGTTATGGTGTTCCCCAAGTCATCATCTCCGACAATGGCAAACAGTTCAATAGTGCCGCCACCAGAGAATACTGCGCCCGTTTCAATATCAATACCAGGTTCTCATCCGTCTCCCGGCCTCAAACGAACGGACAAGTTGAGGCAGAAAACAAAATCATACTCAAGGGTATTAAAAAGAAATTGGAAGGAAGCCCCGGTAATTGGGTGGAAGAATTGCCGGGAATATTGTGGGCTAGCCGCACCACTGTGAAGGAAGCCACAGGACATACCCCGTTCTCGCTCGTATTTGGCACAGAGGCCGTACTCCCTGTCGAAGTGGGTATACCCTCTACCAGGGTAACCTACTATGATCAATACAAGAATGATGATGATAAGCCCATTAACTTGGACTTATTGCCGGAAATGCGAGGTGATGCCTTCTTGAAGTCCGTGGCTCAGAAGCAAAAGATGACTAGGCAGTTCAACAGATTTGTAAAGCCACGCCAGTTTCAAGTAGGAGACCTCGTCCTCCGAAAGGTGGAAGCCACAGGGAAGGCGACAGAAAAAGGGAAGCTAGGGAAGAATTGGGACGGTCCCTTTAAAGTCACTCGAGTTATTCGGCCAGGGACCTACGAGTTGGAAGAAAACGGAAAACCGCTGCCCAGACCTTGGAAATCGGACCATCTAAAGAAGTTCTATGTCTAGTATCACCTCACCCAACACGAATTGGGGGCATATTATACTAAGTAGTCATTTCGTTCTACTTTTGCATCCGGCCTGCAGTTAAAGAGGCCTATAGCATTTAATTCGTGTTGTATCCGACCTACAATCAGAAGGGCCTATGATGTAATCAATGAAAGTTAGTGGATTCTAGCAGGCATAGCCGGCATGTCATGAATGAAGATTATCAGCCGGCCTTATCGGCATTTTTACAAAAAGATTGTTAGCTTAACCGGCGTCTTACAAACGACCACGGCTCGTTTCGTAGTCAGTCGCTCTCACTTCGAATCAACATACTTAAGCTAGCATGAGTAAAACCAAACGCGAATTAAACAAGCAAAATACGCAAAGAAAACAGAATAAGCAGAATATTCATTACATGAAGGCCGAAGCCCAAATAAGAAGCCGAAGCCTAATGAGGCCGAAGCCCAAAAGATAATACAAACTTGAAATCTATCTATTTATCCCCTAAGAGTTCATCCACGGTAAAGGATGGATCTGGGATCTTAAGAGGAGCTGGAGTACAACGGCCCGCAGAAACAGCTGGAGACATTGGCGCGGGGGAAGAGAGTAACGGAACAGCCTGGACAGGAGAAGCTTGTGGAGTTGGCGGCCTGACGGGAATAGAGATGTCGTAATGTTCGAAATCGACATCAAATTTCTTCAACAGCACAGCAGGCAACAACTCCTCCCAAGCAGCCTTTTCAGCTTCTTCGTCCTCGTCAGGACCGAGGGCCTCTAACTCCCTCATCTCTTCCGTGGCCTCTTGAATGGCCACATCATGATAATCCTCCCCGGCCTTAGTGAGGGCCTCAAAGTCGAAGGGGGTCTCGGACTTCTCATTAGCATGCTGCAGCATCAACTCCTTGACCCGCATACCCTGGCTGTAGGCGTCGGAAGCCATTTTGGCAGAATGCTGCCTACCCTCGGTGGTCTCCAGCCACTCCTTTGCAATCTTCTTCTTTAGGGAAAGTTCACGTTCCCTCATCAGCACTGCCTCCTTGAGAAATCGGCACTTCCCATGCATCTTATCCAAAGAATGCCGCAGACCCTTATTCTCTCGATTCAACCTCATGACTTGATCATTTTTGGCGATCAATTTACAGTTAAGATCGCTGACTGCCTTTTGGGAAGCCTTCAAGTCCGCTTCCAACGTCTCCAACCCCATTGCCGTGGTAAGCTCATACTGCATCAGAATGTTGAGCTGCCAAAAGTGGACACTTGGAAATTATTACAGGAACCCATAGAAACAATGAACGGAGAAGAAAGAAAATATTACCTCAGCCTGCAGCGCGAGTAATTCACTAGCCCTAGTCTTCGAAGGGACGGTACTCAGTTGCTTAAGGTCCTTATCGGACACCAGCTGACCCATGGCCCTCCTCCAACGCACCCGTAACTCCTTTTGGGACAACTCCGAGAAAGGCACATCAGAGCAGTGTACCACCCCTGTGTCTCTTCGAGTAACTTCATACTCGGACTCCTCAGCATGAACAACCTCATTTCCTTTATCCTTGGATACCCCAGCCGTTTTCCTACCGGAGTTCCCGGATGGCGGAAGCGTCTTCTGACGCTTGGCAGGATGAGCTGAAGGAGAACCAGCCGACTCCGTAGCGTCACTTGATACCGGCTGCAACTCCTCAGGCAGCTTCTTGTTCTTGCTATTCTACAAATCAAAAGATGTATTAGCCAAGTTCGGTGAGCGAAGAGACGAGTCAGGACAAAAATTGAAAATAATAGGAAGAGTACCTTTGGGGGAGAGGGAAGTTTGACACCCCCGGCCAAAGCCTTCTTCTTCCGCGCTTCCGCGGCCATCTGGGCAAAGGTCATCGAATCCATGACTTCAGGATACTTTCTCCCCAACTCTTCAAAAGCTACCACTGCACAAATGCTAAAAGTTAGTGATTATTCCATCCAGTGCGAGGAGACAAGGAGTCGGACTCAACTCACCCCTATGGTGTTTCTGACTAATTCCTAAGGCCGACAAAAGTAATTCGTTTTGAAGGAGTAATCTATCTACAGTAAAATTTCTTTGTACAAATTGGGGCTTAAATTCTCCTAACTCTAGACCCTTAGTTGCATGCTCTATCACCAAAAATTCGTCTAGATTGCACTGAGGGACATTATTGTTCAACTGAAGATTCGGCTGCTCATCATGACTTGTCTTGAATGGCCACGGTTCGGCCCTATACAAGAAGACAAAGTCATTTCGGAACCTCTTCATGCTATCCTTTAACTTATCTACAACCAGAAATCCTGACCGGTGCTGGAAGCTCACCCAACCTAGTCCCTGCTTAGACGTACATCTCCTCATCCTGAAGATGTATCGGAAGGCCGTGAGGGTTGGTTCTACCCCAACAACAGAGCAGAGTATGATAAAAGCGACTATACAACCCCACCCATTAGGGTAGAGCTCGGACACTGTGATGTTGTAGGCATTCAAGACCTCTACGGCAAAGGGATGAAGAGGGAAACGAAGGCCGGTCTCCATCGCATCCTTGTACACGGCTATGCACCCTTCGGGCACATCCAAAACGCTCTCTTTTCCCCTGGGTTTCACCAAGGCATACCCATCCGGTAACGCCCAGGCCTGCTTGATCAAAGACAGTTCTTTATCCAAGGAATCGGCCCACGTGGCTCTAATAAAATAATTTGCCGGACCACAACCCCTTGTGTGTCTCGACCCTTCATAATAGGGATTCTGACCCAAGTCGATGCTCTTCCCCGTGGAGGTAGGTGCCATTTCTACTGACGACGATGGATACGGCCTGTAGGATGGGGGAACGATCATTATACCTTCTAAATGAGTGTTATTTACATCAAATTTACCGGGGGCAAAGGCAACGGTCGGTTCCCAAGGAAAAGGATACAGGGTTTCCGGGTAGTGAAGAGGGGATTCAAGGCAAGATTCGTTTGCATCGTTCTCGGTCACATAATTATAAAGGTCCAAGAAATCAGTTTCAACATTATCATCATCAAAATTTAAACAAGAAAAAGTGTAATCGGCCATTATTCCTATACAAGACCGAGAAGGAGGCGTCACTGAATTAGAAGAGAACTTGATGTGGCTTCGAGTCTTTGGTATGAAAATTCAATTTTGAGGAATTCTCTTTAGTTTTCTGGAAAAGCTCTGAAGAAAAGATCTTGAGGTAAAGCAAATGAAGACTCAAGTCACCCCTTTTATAGAAAATGAAACGTTGGGCACAAATACCAAAATCTACTTTGCCCTTTGGCCGTTTCACCTCAGACCTGTTACCAAGTATCAACTTAGAGGAAGGGCCGGACACCCCGGGAGAGGTTGCTCCTCTATTCGCCACCAAGTTTGCCACATGACAAGTATTCGGCCTTGCCTTGGATGGACTCCTTAAGGGTCCGAATACATTCTCTCCATACTTAGCTAACTTTGACTAAGTATCAAACTTAGAGGAAGGAGCCGGACACCTCTGGGAAAGGTTGGCTCCCCCTATCGGCAGCTGCATTTCGCCACATGACAAGTATTGACCACTTGGATGGACTCCTTAAGGGTCCGAATACATTCTCTTCATACTTAGCTAACTTTGACTAAGTATCAAACTTAGAGGAAGGAGCCGGACACCTCAAGGAAGGTTGGCTCTCTATTCACCAACATACTACCACATGACAAGTATTCGCCTTGCCTGGATGGACTCCTTAAGGTCCGAATACATTCTCTTCATACTTAGCTAACCGACTAAGTATCAAACTTAGAGGAAGGAGCCGGACACCTCTGGAGAGGTTGATTCCCTCCACACGGCCAGTCCAATACTCGGTCTCCAACCTTGAGTTACCCTAAAAAATATGATTGATGTGATTGATTTGACGGGGAACAGTGAAACTTTGGTTATAAATAGAGTCCTTGTTTGGGTCATTTTCATCAACCCCACCACAAAAGTCTCGAAAATTCCTCTAGATAAGGAATAACCTCGAGGCTTCAAACATGGGTTTGAACATACCTCTAAACGGGGTCCGACTACCTTCTTATAGAGTCGCCCCATGGCCGAATCCTCTCCCACCGCTCTACCTGAGGGCGCGAATTTGGGGAGTAACGCCCGGCCCATCGATTTGTCAGAAGTTTCCTCCACCGAAGTTTCCTCCACCATTGCCGGTTCACGGTCAGACATGTCATCTTTATCCTTGACCTCTTCGGTATGAGAAGAGACCCCTGTTCGCCCACGAACTATGGTCCCTTCTTGTACCGAAGAGGTTGATGGCTAAGATGAGGACAATTCACCAACGCACTTATGCACTATCGCAAATTTCGGCCTCTTGGCCAGGTATTCGGCTTTATGCGCCGGTTGGCCCTTTGGTCAGCACTCGACCATCCCAAGGTAATGGCTTTGCCTCAGGTAAATTTCCGGTTATATGCCTAACCCTCAACCTTTAAAAGGCGTCCCCGGCCTCTTACCTATACTCGGACACTTCTTCATCCCTTAAATATTCAGCAAGCTAGCGGCATCCGGACCCTTGGGTCTCTTGCCATTTACGCCATAGGCAAGATACCCTATTTGGCCTTACCGATTCGGCCCGTAATGCCCCTAAGGCCCGACGGTAGATGAGTCTAAAGTCAGCACCTCTCCATTTATTTACGTTTTCCGCTCAAAGCCCGTTTGACACTTAAGATCAAACGCCCTTAGTGCGTGGGGCTAATGTTATTGGGTCAACCACTTATTACTTGTTGGGCCCTAAATCTGGAGCCCAAGTTCCCAATACGGTTGAAATTACCAAAAAGCCCTTAGGGCTAATTACTCCCCATTTTCCTACTATAAATACCTCACTATTCATCAATATATGGTATGCTTTTTCTCTCCCCTTTGAACTGATTATTTCTAATTACAAATTTCTCGGATATATTAACTGACGAAGCTGCGTGAGAGGCTTTCCAAACGCGACAAGTTAACCGTTGTTTTCGGATATTCTAGCCAAAAGTATTCGGACTACTCAAGATCCAACCTTCCAGGTCGGGAGACATTGACCCAGTTTAGCAGAAAAATATATATATATTATATATATATATATATATATATATATATATATATATAATATATATATATATATATATATATATATATATATATATATATATATATATATATATATATATATATATATATTGTGTTCGTAGAACATATTATCAAGTAAACTCTTAGTACTTATTGGACAATGATAAAGTGATGATGAAGTCCCTACTTTGGCAATTATATTTATAAGTGATATGTTGTGTTCGTAGAACATATTATCTAAGTGATTATACACTTGATATGTTTTGTTCCTAGAACATATTTTAAGATAATGTGATTAGAAATGTAAGAGGATATCTTGGTGCATTTTCTTATAGTTGGAATCATTCATATTTGATCAAAAGTTAAATTATTGTAAGAAAATCAGTAAAAAAATTCAATTCTAGATAATTTTTCCAATTTAAATAAAGTACTCCTAAACAGATAATTCTTGACATAAAAACAATAGATTTTATATGTCCTAGAATTCTTTTAAAATTCTTATATTTCATTCATTATTATATATGAATATAGGAGTAAAAACTAAAAAGTATGTATAGTATGTATATTTTTGGTTGAAATTCCTAAACAAACACTAGGTTACAACTTACAAAGGACAAATGAAAGAAGAATAAGGTCAATACAATGAGTGGTTACCACTTGGCGAATTAGGATCCTCTCCATTACTAACATGTAGACCTGTGCAATGGGCCGGATAAGGGTCGGGCCGGGCTTAAACTTAAACGGGGCGGGGCGGGGCGGGGCGTGGCGGGCCTTGCAAAAACAACATGGGCTTAAAATGGGTCGGGCTTATTGAGCCCGGCCCGGCCCGGCCCAACCCGCATCTCAAAATTCTTAAAACTATAATGGATAAATTAACCCCTCCATAACACAATATCTAAAAATAAATAAATAAACAAATATTTCAATTTATGATATTGTTGTATCATTAAAAATATGAAAAGCACCGAATAAAATTTAAGTATTGTTGGAATAACATAATACTACTAATTAGTTGCAATTTAATTCTAACAAGCAGCTCGCATTTCTTGGATTATCTTCTTGTATTAGAGCACCGAAAATTAGGCAGTATTGCTTACTTTACCTTACTCCACCTTTCATATTCTCTTCTGCAACTTTCATTTGTTGCAACTTCTGTATTATCTCCTTTAACTGGTCCATCTTTCTACTTTATCCTCTCATCAACTCTACAGCCCTTATTCAACCCTCAACAACCCTTATCCAACCCGTATTAATAAAGCCTGTTCATAGCCCGCCCCGCTTTCAACCCAACCCTTTTTAAACCCTTAAAATTAAGTGTTGAATACGGGCATCCAACGGAGCCCCAACCCGTTGCACAGGTCTACTAACATGTAATGGAGGATCCATTACAAAATCCAATGGCTATAATTGATTTTGTTTTAATAGGAGGAATTATAATATTTTATTTTTTATTCTAAAATATGTGTCAATTATAGCCATTGGATTTTGTAATGGATCCTCCATTACATTTTAGTAATGGAGGGGATCCTAATTCCACTTAGGCACACTTTCTATTGGCCCAAAAGATAATAAATTTGCCACATCACGAAGTCATCTATCCCATAGATTAAGTATGATCCTCAAATCTTTTTGTACCCCTTATATGTAGCTATGATGCTCCCCTTAAACTACCACACACTCTCCATAAGATAACTAGCTCCAAACATCTATTCGTACACTTCTTCATCCCTACCCAACACATCACCTTGTTTAATTCGATTATCATTTGCGTTATACTCATCAATTCAGTATTCCACCCAAGTTGGGGTTCGAGAGGACGAAAATAGCAGACAAATCATAGCCGTATTACTCATCCCATGGAGCTAGTCTTCATTCCAACACCAGGAATGGGTCATCTACTCTCAACTGTAAACATGGCTAAACTCATCCTCCAACGCGACCATCGCTTTTCCATCTTCATCATCATAATCAACTCCCCTATGTCATTTTCCACCGTCAATTCCTTCATTGATTCCCAAAAACGTGAAAATCAATACCCAACTCGTCTCATCTTCCACACTTTACCCCCTCTTTCGAATCCTCCAGACCCGTCTTCCCCAACCTTCTTTCAGACCTTCCGAGACCTCCAAAAGCCCCTCGTTAAGCAGGCTGTCGAGGAAAGGATTCGAGAAGGTTCACCCAAGCTTTCCGGGTTCATCCTCGATATGTTTTGTACAGACATGATTGACATTGCAGACGAATTTCAAGTCCCCTCGTATGTGTTCTTTACATCCGGAGCTAACCTTTTGAATGTCCTGTTTCATTTTCAATCATTGGCTGATGATCAAGGGATTGATATTTCAGCTGAGTTTGATGACCCCAATACCGAGTTTGCCATTCCCGGGTTTGTAAACCCACTTAAAGAGAAGTACTTGCCTGCTGTAATGGTCGATAAAGAACGTGGGTCCGCTATGTTGATCAAACACGCAAAAGGTTTGAGAAAATCTAAGGGAATTTTGATAAATACATTTGTAGAGTTGGAAACAATTGGTACAGATGCTTTGTTTGATCTTGTAGCTAAGGGTAATATCCCTCCTGTTTATCCAGTGGGTCCCATTTTAGAGCTTGGGAAAAACAGTACAAGTGGATCCCACCAAGATTATATATCAATCATGAAGTGGCTTGATGATCAGCCCTGTTCTTCAGTGGTGTTCCTCTGTTTTGGGAGTATGGGAAGTTTTGATGCAGATCAAGTAAAAGAGATTGCTAATGGGTTAGAGAAATCTGGGTATCGATTTTTATGGTCCCTTCGGAAACCACCTCCGGAGGGCAAATTTGCGAAGCCAAGTGAGGAGGGGACGTTTGAGGATGCCTTACCTGAAGGCTTTATGGAACGGACTGCTGAAAGAGGAAAAATTATAGGGTGGGCCCCGCAAGTGTCGATACTAGAGCATTCTGCTATTGGTGGGTTTGTGTCGCATTGTGGATGGAATTCGACGTTAGAGAGTATGTGGTTTGGGGTTCCTATGGCAACGTGGCCGCTTTATGCTGAGCAACAATTGAATGCATTTTTGTTGGTTAAGGAGCTTGGCTTAGCAATCGAGATTAGGATGGATTATCGACGTGATTTTAGTTCAAATAAAGCCAATTTTCAGGTGAGTGCTGAGGAGATTGAGTATGGTGTTAGAAAACTAATGTGTATGGATGATGAAGCTAGGAATAGAGCAAGTGAAATTCGAAAAAAGAGTAGAAAAACTTTAGAAGATGGTGGATCTTCTCACAAAAGTTTAGGGAGATTTATTGAGGATGTTTTGAGTAATGTTGGCTAGAGTCTAAAATTTGACAATACCGTTGACTAGACGGCATTTTGTTTTGGTGCTCCTCTAATGATAAATATAAATGATGATATTGCTATGCTTGCTTGTTTACTACTCCTAATATGATTGATGTTATTTTATGAATCATTTTTCATTTTTTTTGAATTGGGACAAATATTAGACTTAATTTGGAGAGATCAGAAAAGAATATTGATTTATTGCTATTCGATCATATGTAAGTTTTTAAAGATAAACTAGTATTTAAATTCGTGCAACGCATAAATTTATTAGTATAGAATATATATAATATAACTTTAAAGAATAATCAAGTATGTAACTGTGATCAAATTTATTGCGTATACGAGTTTTTTAAAGCTAAAATTATGTACTGATTGTTTTTTTTTTAAATTATTTATTGTATGTATTACTTTTTCATTTCAATAAATATATTAAATTCTATGTTAGGTATATAGAATGTTATAATAAATTATATAAATATTTAACTTAAAAAAATTCTAAATTAATTAAATTAAGACAAATTATTTTTGCTCCTCCAATTCAAACACGTATATTATGAAAACGTATTATGGCAATTACCGTTAATTCCCAATGTTGAGGGAAGGAAAATAAAAAGTAAGACTTATGAGAATTTTTTAATTAGAGAAACGGATGAGAAAAGTCAGCAACTAAAAAAAAAATTGATGAGATAGCTAAGCTTAAGCTAGAAGCTTATAACCCAAAAAAAAAAAAGCAATTATCTTTCTAATTTATAACCCTTATTATTTTTTTAGATTTTTAGATTTGATTAATGGGGTTTTAAAAATTTTTAATTCATTTTATTTCTTTGAATTAACCATTAGTCCTTTTATGTTTCCTCTCATCCTTTAAGAATAATAAGAAGAAAGAAAATTACTCTAGTGTTTTTCTTACCATATCAATATCAAACCACTAATATATTTACTAGGGGTGTTCAAAAAAATCCGATCCGATTGATCCGACCCGATGACCCGCATGTTAAATGACGGGTCATTTTGAAAAAAAAACAATACGGGTCGGATCATGGACCGCAAAATATATTGATCCGGGTACCCGCCAACCGTTATATTAAATAAAAATTTATTTTTAAAATTTTAATGCTAGCTTCTTGCCTAGTTACTAACTAAATATATATTTACATTGCACAAATTTGTAACTATGCATACTAGTGTTAGTATATATTGAATTTTTGTACAAAATTCTTACAAAAATCATCTTTATAAATAAATTGATATTTTATTTTATATCACATCTATAAAAAAAAAATATTGTAAGTCATCTTTTATTCTTATTATACTTACTGCTAATTACTAGGTCCTAAGCTAGACAATAAATAAATAGAATATGGAAATATTGTATTACCACCCAAACAACAGTAAGATCAAATACAATTAACAGTAACATACTAATATAACACCCAAATACTTATACAAAGTGTTTTTTTTGCTGTATTAAAAAAATTCTGCCGCCGAGACACAAATTATGCCACAAAATTATAAAAAAAATCAACATAATTATAAATGGGTACCCGACGTTCTGACCCGATTTATCCGGGTACCCGAAATCCGAGTACCCGCATTAATTGGGCCGGGACACGGGCCGTTATAAAAGATACCCGACTAACCGGGTACCCGCTAATGAACACCCCTAATATTTACACTTATTAATAGCATTTCTTTACTTAACCATTTCAAGACTACTACCTTTGTCCCGGTTTAATAGGAGCAAAGTGAATTTTTATGAAAAAAAATGAATATTGGTAATAAATAAAGAGAGATAATAAAATATATAGATTTGATGAAAAAGAGTTAAAACTGTATGAATAAAATTAAAAAACAAGTGATGAACAATTATATCTAAAAATAAAAATGATTAAAAATAAACCAGACATACCAAAATGATCATCAAAATAGGATGAAGAGAATATTTTTTATCTTTTATACCAAACGTTTGTCTTTTTAAGCAATTAAATATATGAGATCTTTTTTAAGCGATAAAAAAATGACTCCTTCCAATTTAGAGTTAATATTATATATTTGTTTTCTTACACTTTATCCAATGCACTAATTCAATCCATCTCTAATGGTGTATAATTAAAAATTATAAGAAAATAATATCAATAAGCTTAACATTGAGACAAATCATACGAAATTCCACTTAACTATGTTTGAACTTACAAATTGAGAATCATACATTCTACTAAAACAATAAAAGAATATGCCACATGTCACTTTTATATATTACGTTTTCCCGCCTAAAATTATTATTAGTAATTGAATATGGAAACTTTGATATTTAATTTAACTTTATTTCTTAGGAAAAATCACCGTGAATAATACAACCTTTTGTTAACTTTCCTACAATAATCATACATTCGACTAAAGCAATAAAAGAATAAGTCACATGTCACTTTTATATATTACGTTTTCCCGCCTAAATTTATTATTAGTAATTGAATATGGAAACTTTGATATTTAATTTAACTTTATTTCTTAGGAAAAATTACCGTGAATAATACAATATTTTGTTAATTTTCCTACAATAATACCAACTATTGTTAACCATAAATAAGTGGTAGTGGGAAGTTGAAGTTAGTTACGGCAGGAAGTGAGAAGTTACAGGGTAGTTGTAAGGTGGTTAACTGTTGGGAGTTGAGTGTATTAGGTTGATTCTCAAGAAGGCCCCTTGACCAAAGGTCAAGGTCAACGGGGGGTCAAGGATTGTCAATATAATATGCCAATAATAATTAATAACATAAATAAAATTAAATGTTACCATAACATTAACTAAAAATAACCTTATAATTAAAAACTCTTTAATTGTGTACTAATATTCAGAATAATGTCAAAATATATGTCAACTTAAGTTTTCAGCTAACTTTAATATTTGAAAAATAATAACTAAAATCTTATCAAGAATAATTTTACATTGATAATTATGATAAAGGAAATTATATTTAGAATATGTTATCAATAAAGTGTTATGTATGGGTACACTGTATATTCATTTCATGGAAGAAAGTTTTTTTTAATTGATTTCATAGAAGAAAATTTCATATAATGTTTGCCTAATAATATAGCCTTTGATTAATAAACCTTAAATTAATATGTTTATACAGACTAATTAGTTTACTTAGGAAAGAAAATTTTTCATTAGTAGAAATTGTTTTTCATTAGCATTAAAAATTATTTTAATCAGTGAAATAAATTCATTTATTAATGATCTTTTTAGTTAGTAAAAATAGTTATAAATTATAATCAATTAAAATTGTTAGTTTAGAAAATAAACAATTATATTGAATAAATTTTTTTATATCACAAATTCTTGCTATAGACCGTCTATAGCATAGACGGATAAAAAAAGACCGGTCCATTTGTTAATGAGTAACTGAATAGTCATGTCAACCATTGGGCTGGACTATTGAAAGAGCCGTCTATACCATAGACGGTCTCTCAGGAGAGCTTCTGTATTTATATAAATTAACAAATTAATTCATTTGTTGTTAGTATGCCTCGAACATGGGTCAAGAACGGTTGCGGACTGCGAGAAGTACGGAACCGCTTTTTTCTTTCTTTCACACCGGCAGTTACTACTTCTTGAGGGCCGATTACTTTGTATTAATAAAGCCATAACCTCTTTTATTGGAGTATTAGTAAAAATACCCATTTTAGGGTTAAGGTTTAATTATTCACAAAATTAGAGAGAGATCACAAGAGAGCCATTGTTTAGTGTGATCAGTTTTTTGATTCATCTAGTAATTTTTGCATTTATAGTGAAATTGTTCGATCTCGGTGCCGGTGGACGTAGCTATCACATTGATAGTGAACCACGTTAAATTTCTCGGTGTGATATTCTTTATTGTTTGTTTGAATCTTTATTGTTTTCGTTATTGTTTTTCGATCTTTACTTCCGCTGTCGCACAACATTTGTGTATCGCACAGAAAAATATACTTGTTAATTATAAAGCAAAAGTAAATATAAATAGCGTTTAAAAAGTAACTCTGAATGAGGTAGAGTATTTTTAATCACTTAAGCCCTTGGCCGATCACCCCCAAATTCCGCGTCTCCACTGCGCGTCAAACGGACGGTGCTCATATACCCTTTTTTTTTTATGAATATTCTCCTCTCAACTTTTCCTTCCCCTTCCAGAATTTGCCTTTTTCATTTTGCTCAATAAACATCTCAAATACCCCTAATAAATCACAAAGTCTGCTGTAAATTACTCATATTTTCCCTCTAACAAAACTTAAATTTGAAGTAAAATTCTCGACTTAACGTGTAACAATTATAAGTTAGTTGAAAACTTGTATGCTATGAGCAGAACCAACAGAATCCACTGATTTAATTGCGTAAATTTCCTGTCTCTGTCCTCCTAATTAATACACTCACAGAAAAATTGATGCAGTACCAGAATTTATTGTGATAGTTGATCTTCTCAACGGTATCTTACAGCAGCTTTTACTCTTTCAGAACCCATTGACAAAACCTAGCTGCTTACTGTTTCCTAAGCTCATGAATTGAAGATAAAGAAGGAAGAAAGAAGATGATTTTTATGGTGATGGTGTATAGACTTGGGTTTCTTTTGATATTCATTTCAGCTACAGAAGCAATTTTAAATTCAACTAATTGCTCAAGAATATGCAATGGAACAGAAATAAACTACCCTTTTGGATTCAGCCCTAATTGTGAGTTTCAATTAAACTGTACTTTCGAGGGAAAAATGGAATTCAAAGGTTTAGAAATCAGGAATTTATCATGGGAAACCATGTCACTGATTCTCCCACCGAATTGCTCACGACCAATTCGTCAAATCAGTCTTTTTTTCGGCAAAAATTACGCCCTGACTACAAGAAATGGATTACTTTTACAGAATTGTAGTACCCCTTTGTATGGGTGCATGATTCCGGCAAGTATAATAGAGACAAAATTTGGTGGGTGTGGAGCGGGGAGAGAGAATATGAGCTGTTATGTAACGGAGAATCCAATCGGAGGAGGTGGAATTTTGAGGTATGAGGATGTTATGAACACTAGATGTGGGTTTTTGTATTCGTCAATTGTTGTGGATGATGTTGCTTCTGGAAATTATACTTCCGCTGCTTTGTTAGAGTTTCAGGCTATTCAGGTAGATTGGTGGTTAACCGGCACTTGCCGATGTCACCCTAATGCTGTTTGTAGTACAGTCGGAGCTTCCGGTTTCCGCTGCCGGTGTAATGATGGTTTTGTTGGTGATGGTTTCGTCAACGGCCGAGGTTGCCGGAACGGTTAGTCAATGTTTATGAATTTATATATTATCCATGTTTTTTTATTGGTAATTTAATTTTGTTGTAGTTAGTACTCTATTTGTTTGAGCTTATTGCCAACTAATCATTATACCCGGTCTCGCTCATAGACCAAGGTGGGGCGGATCCAAAATACAATCAAATGTTGTTAATGTATTGTTTTTTAAAAAATATTGATAGGAAGGCTTGAATGAATCTAAGATAATGTTGTCAAAACCAGTATTTTAACCAACTTAATCGGTATAAAATATACTTCAAAAAAAAAGAAAAAATAGTATAAAATGTACCTATTATCATATTTTGAAATATAACTTGTTAAATGTTATCAGTTGACGTCATTAAACAAGGTTGCATCCCCCTCTAGACCAAGGGATGGTTGGGACTTGAGTCAATTGGAATCAAATAATCTTATTATATACATTTAAGTTGTTGGTTTGGTTTTTAAATGATTTGGTAGTGTTTTAACAAGAACCTATTATTATTCGTGGATGTCAGCTAGTTTAGTTGGTAAAATCTCGTGAATGTCATACTTAGACGTCGAATCTAGTCTCGAATGTTTCAATTGAAGTTCAATGTGAAGAACTCTTTCTTATGGTTTTGTTGGGTTGATAGGGTTGGTTTTTAGCAAGTAGTTATGAGTAGATGAAATAGTTTGGTCACTAGAAGGAAGTGGACAAATTTGACTAAGAATGGAGTAATAAAAGGGGATTTTGCGTCCACCTAATCGGATATGGAATTGGATGCATAAGTATTACAAAATTGGAACCCATTGAATTGTATGTTTGATAAGGATTTCTACGAAGTTGATGGGCTACTAAAGGCACATGGGACAGAGTTTGATATATTTTACTTTAATTAATTAATAATTAACATATAGTTGGGCATTGACATTTGCAAATGATTTTTTTGAATGGTCAAACAAAGGTATGTGTTTAGATATATGGGGATTCATGTGCTATATTTGACTATACTCCTATATCCCCAGGAATAAAAAATGTGATGATTTTATTTGCCGTGGGCAACTCAACATCTCCAGCCGATTTTTTATCATGTACCTTTACGCCATCCCCAAGTAAAGTAGAAAAATTGTGGGAAAGCAGTTTTAAAATAGATAAAGAAATGAAAGCAGAGAACATGGCCTTGGAGTCATTTAATGTAGATGTTTGTTAAGTGTTAACTAGTATCCGGCCATCTTTGATCATGTACCGTCCGCCATCTTTAAGAAAAATGGAAAATGGTGGGAAATTAGTTGGCTAATAATAATAGATGAAGAAATGAAAGCAGAGAACATGGTTTTGGTTTCATATAATGTAGATTTGTTAAATTTAAATTAGTATCTACTGGTTGATCAAAAAATGCCATTAGGCAATGTAGGCTTGGTTATGGATTCATCGTTTTGTTTTGGGGGTTCTTTTGGGGACCCTTCTCTTGGGAAATGTCAAACAATATCTTATGATTAGATTTGATTGTAATCTTTACTAAACATAGCTCTTAGTTGGCTTTTTCAGAGGGTCAACTCATCTTGAACCTATTTGCCAAGGGGCAACTTGATGAAAGATTTTTAATATTCTAGCATGCATGATCATGGTTTATTATAGTACTTGGTAAACTAGTGAGTTACAATGAGTACCTCTTGAAATTGTATGTGGTAATGGTGAATATTAGTGCTTCCATAGCTATAAGTAAGTGGGGCGATTTTCATTATTGGAGTCCATTATTACTTATTACATGGAGCACAATGTGGTATGAGCCATGATGATGGTCAATGCAAGAAAAAACCAGTAGTTTAGGGTTGAATTGCATCAGAGAGACCGATAGAATGCTAGGTAAAAATTCATGAACACTTCCCCCTAATTAGTAACCTCTAATCAAACGACTAGCTAATTACTCATTTGGCTACATAATAGTGTAAAAATGCGGTAACGGTTGCGATCGCGGTAACGGAGCGCTAATGCGGTAGCGGGAGTGATGCGGTTATTATATCGTTTAAATATCGGTTGAAACCATAAGATATCCCTTAATGCGACCCAAAACGCGGTTTTTTTACACTTTTACAACGCGGGAAATAGCGGTTCGTTTGTTTTGAAAACCTTTACCATGCGGCCGATACGATGTGATGCGGCCTTGTTTTTATTCTATGGCTACATTCTCTTCTCCAATGTTGGATTTTATAAACGAGATTACGAAAATATAGGAAACCGAGTGGGATGGAGTAGAATATCATATTTGTACAACTAAGAAATCTGTTGCAAGTGCCTTTGTGCCCCCAATATGTTCCTTTTTTTTTTGGTTACTAGTGAGAAGATAGAACCCACAAGACACTAATCACAACAAAATAAACACAAGACAAAACTAAAAAGACAAACCAAAAAATTAATGACTTAAACATGCTCCCTCACCCTCGTAAGGGCTAGGCCAATCTACACTACTAAGGCCTAAAGGAAACCATCCTGATGATGTTGAGTCCCTTAGGAATAGAGTAACGTTTTATGTTTGACAGAAATCAGCAGTTGTATTCACCTTGTGGTACTAATGCAAGATGGCTATACACATTTTCTTCATCTTAATAGAGATTGGCATCTCTTATGGAATTAGGGGAAGAGAGAGGACCCTTAGGAAGATTGGAAGGCCTCCAATGTGATGTGGTAATGGTAGAATGTCCTAAAAAATTTACTGTCTTACCTAGTTCATATTCATATGTGCCTGCAAATGGAGTACATGAAGCACTCGGGAAAAAAAAATTCTCAGAGGATCCTAGTAGGAGATGTTATAAAATCAGATATGAAGGAGCTTCCTTCAATTGAGCATTTCGAGTACCTTGGATCCAATTTTCATATATAATTCAGTGGGTTGGTCAAATAGACTCTGAATACTATGAGACTAAGGTTCAGAAAATTTTAGCGGACTCTTATTTGACCATAACTATTATATGGTCAAATTGTTGCTTTAAAAAGAGACTATTGTAGATAGATGGGTATGGTTGAGATGCGGATATTAAGATGAATGTTGGTCATACTCTAAATGATTGAACTGGAAATTAAAATATACAAAAGAGTCTTGCTTGCAAACATTAAATGAAAAATCAGAGAAACTCGTTGACATTGGTTTGGTCATGTGCAAAGAAGTTCGAAAAATGCGAATAATGACTTTGGTTCATGTAGCTATTCCATGTGTTGAAAAGAACAAAACTTTGGCATTGTTGTTGAGGCTAGTGAGAAATAATAGTTGAGATGATGGAGAAAATAGGATCCTTATATTTAAGAGGGAGTTGGAGAGGGGAATATGAAAATTCTGGTTTGAAGTAGCTTTTTGCTTTTTGTGGTAAAAAGTGGTAAATTGTACTATATGCCAACATTACAGCCAAAGATTGCACCGAGGCTGTTTACATTTTACATTTGAACTTTAATTTAAGATGCCGTAGTTTTTTGTTACGTTTACAAAGAATAAGGTAGGATAGCTAAAGAGTCATGTGATTACATTTCTTCGTAGTCTAACAATTAAATAACTACGAATCTTTTGCTCCATTCTGTAATATCCAACTATGAACCTTGAATTTCTAATAATGCGTAGTATTGCATACCATTTTATGTGGAAATAAAATACGATAACGCAGGCACCTAAACGGATAGAAAGCATAAAGGACTGAGGAGAACTAAAGAAAATCAAGTTTCATTATAGATGAGCACTCACATGAAAGCAAACTTGAACAGTTTGATTTTTTAATTTGACATCTACTAAAGGAAAGTTACCTACAATAATGAACAATATACCTAAGTTATTTGTTTCTTGTCATTTCTCTTGGCTTCAGTTCATTTTAAATGGGCATCATACCTTATCTGAAAGCAATTGTAATGCCTTTACTCAGTTGGACTTCATTGATGCTAGATTTAAGACTTCTAATGTTTGACCGTGGTGAATTGGTATAACTTTTTTTATATAATAATAATAATAATAATAAATTTGCTTCTCTTTACCTGTAATTTAAACTTTAGAACGTGTCTCCATATATTTGATTGCTCAATTGACTATTTTCTCTGATCATTTTTTTCTTGGGACACTAAACAGGGTCGGTTTCAGCTGATGGTTTTCCTGTCCCTGGTCGAACTCGTAGAACTAAGTTCCCAGTTGTATTTGGAGGTATTCAATTTCTTCTACAGCAACAACAACATTATATTACCCAATGCTATTAAGTGGCTCCCACCTAGGGTGGACTTTGGGAGGGTCGGATGTACACAACATTACCCTTGTGAATGATAAAACTAACAAAGAGGTTTTTTCCGATTGGCCCTTGGTAGCATATATTATGTCCAACTTTACATACATAAGAAGCGCACATGATTCAACTACTTATTTTACTTTAGTCCATTATAATCTGAAACCAAAGAACTATAAAGCTTTATCCCCATCGAACATTATTCCGTTTCTACTGCAGAATGTAGATATTTTATACAACCATGCTTTTTTGTGTGTTTTCAGCTGCAGTGACATGAGGTAGTTTGGTTGTTCAGCCTATTGGCTATTTGGCTACATTCTAAATTGCTTGTTCATGTTCTAATTTAGCTCTTGAATATAGTAAAAATAGGACCTGATGACTAACAATGCATTTTATTTTTAATTTTTGCTTCTTCTCAATTTCCACTCGTCTTTTGGCTTTAGTACTCATCATTTGTAATTCCCTTTTACGCTCACCAGTAGAAGTTCTAATGTGTGATCTTTGTTTTATACACTCTCAATCTTTTAGTTGCAAATTATCCTTATTCGAAAGCTTTTAATGTTGCACCATTCCAATATTTTTGGAAGCTGCTAAAATGGCTCGACTGAATTTGAATGAAATCGAAAATTTATAATCAAATGTGTTTACTTACATAGTGTAATTGTTGAAAAATTGGCAGGCATTGCTGCTGGTACTGCTTCTATGTTAATATTGGCTGGTATTTGTTACTTTTGTTGTCGTCGTTCTATCTTTTTGAAAAGTCCAATGAGTGCAAAGCATCTTCTTTCTGATGCTGAAGGCAACACTCCTGTTCCTTTGTACCCTTATAAGGAGCTTGAAAGAGCTACGAATGGCTTTTCTGAAAAGCAAAGGTTAGGAACTGGAGCGTATGGCACAGTTTACGCTGGAAGACTTCACAGCAGTGAATATGTGGCTATTAAAAAGATTAAACATCGAGATACTGATAGTATTGAGCAAGTCATGAATGAGATCAAGCTTCTCTCCTCGGTCAGTCATCCGAATCTTGTTCGTCTTCTTGGTTGCTGCATAGAGAACGGTGAGCAGATCCTTGTGTATGAATTTATGCCAAATGGAACTCTTGCAGAGCATTTGCAGAGAGAAAGAGAAAGCGGCAAGGCCCTCCCTTGGACAGTACGGCTTACCATTGCATCAGAAACTGCCCAAGCCATCGACTATCTTCACTCTGCAAATCCTCCGATATACCACCGAGATATAAAATCGAGTAACATACTCTTGGATATTGATTATAAATCCAAGGTAGCAGATTTCGGTCTTTCTAGACTCGGGGGAATGGAATTATCCCACATCTCCACAGCTCCGCAAGGAACTCCGGGATATGTTGATCCTCAATACCATCAGAACTTTCATCTTTCCGACAAAAGTGATGTTTACAGTTTCGGGGTAGTCCTAGTTGAGATTATAACAGCAATGAAAGTGGTAGATTTCAACCGGCCTCATACCGAGGTCAATTTGGCTGCCCTTGCTATTGACCGGATAGGAAAAGGACGGATTGATGAGATAATTGACCCTTATCTTGAGCTGCATAGGGATGCATGGACTTTGGCGTCTGTTCACAAGGTAGCGGAGCTTGCTTTTAGATGCCTAGCTTATCACAGAGACATGAGACCTTCCATGATGGAAGTTGCTCATGAACTAGAGCAAATTCGGCAAAGTGGGTGGGCCTCCCTTGACGAGAATGTGTGCATGGGTTCATCCGTTGCATCTTCTTGTTCTTCGCCACTTAATGGGAGCGAGCGATCATTTGGTGGTTTATCAATAAAGAAATCGGTAATAGGGAGCCAGAGGCTTATTGTTGCACAGAAGGCTATGAATCAGCTAGCTTCGTTGGAAGAGGGAAACGATAGTTCACCCGTATCAGTTCACGATCCATGGTTCAGCGAACAAAGCTCACCTTCGACAAACAGCTTATTGAGTAATGTAATTCAGTAAGGTGGATGAAGTAACTCCGTCGTTTTATAATGTGCATAAACTGGTGATTTTCTGCTCATTCTGTTCATTCGTGTTGTTTCCTTGCTGTACACACAAGGTAGTGGTACATATCTAGAACCGGAAAGTGAAACAATTGTACACATTATAGTGTAGGATATGTATTGTAGTATGTATATGTCCTGAAATCATTTATCTGCATCACACACTTAAAAAAGGTCTTATGATCTTACCACAATTTTGGGCGACTTTTTATAGAAATCGTTGTTCCATTATGAGGATTTACTTTCACAAATGATGTCCATATTTATTTCATCCAGCAATGTTGCATTTATCACAAACTAGAGGTGTTCATTCAGATCATCGGGTCGCTTTCAGGTCACATGTTTCGGATCGCTTCGAAATCTGGTTTCGTGAACCTCTTATCACTAAATATCGGGTCATATGTTGTGAACACCTCTATCACTAACAAAGATAAGGTTGCGTACATTCAACCTCTAATGGAATGATAGGATGATGACGGACAAAATCATAATTGGAACTTGAAATATATGAAATGGTGCTCTTATTTTATTAAAAGAAAAAGTATCCTAAAAGCATGTTGATGTAAATATTGTTTAACCATTATAAAGTCTTTATCAAGAATATTTTGGTCAGAAATCATATTCTAAGTGCTTAAAAATTTGTTCTTTTAATTAGTGTTTAGGTCAGATTCAGCCTTTACCAGCTTTTAGCCAGCTTATTATAGTAGTGTTAGAAACCGTGTATGAAACATCTTTTTGGTCGGTTTGGTCTGTTTCCAAGTTGGTTCAACTTTGCTAAGCTTGAAAGCTTTTTAATACTACTGATTCCAAGTGTATGCATTCAATATAATATACTCCCTTCGTTTCGTTTAAATGTTACATAGTAGCTATATAACCCCGAGAGCTTTTTTTGTTAAAATATCATCATCATACCCAATATCCCGTACAAAGACAGGGTCTGAGGGAGAGAAGGTGACAAACAATCTATACAAGACTAGTGGAAAATGGTCTATTTTACCCCAATTTTTGGTTAAAATATGTGACAGACAAATCGAAACGGATAGAGTACAAATCATGCCGAAACTAATTAAAGTTTGTGATATGGAGTACTTATAGTAGTAAATGGACAAATATGATCTTAAAAGAAGTTGATTGACAAAACAAAATCAAGATTTTTGAGGATCAGGCCCCAAAATGCCATTTACAATAGAAGTAGCAATTACAACACCAAAGACTTCAGCACCAGCAACTACACCAGCTTGAGCAAACCCACCAAAACTCCCTACACTTTCAATCTGCTTTTCAGCTGCCTCAACTCCTTTTTCAGCAGTTTCAATCCCTTTCTCGACGTTTTCGATTCCCTTTTCGACATTTTCAATTCCCTTTTCGACATTTTCGAAGCTTTCCTTCACTAGCTCCTCCGCTTGTTCTTCCGCCTTCTCTATCTTCTTTCGCAGCCCGAAGAGTGGGATGTCTTTGGCAAATGCTGATGGTAAATTGACTGCTGTTAGTGCTGTTGTTGTTGCTGTTAAGAGGAGGCAGTCTCTTCGGGTAAACGATGGTGGCCGGAGAGTGAGTCGTGGTGGGGTGTTGGTGGAGACGCAGTTACGGGTTGTGTGTGGGGAGAATGTGGATTGGAGATGGATATTTGAAGCTGTATACGCCATTGTTTGATCTCCTTCCTTTTCTGCTCAATTTGGTTGGTTGAAGAATAAAAATAGTGGACAATGGATTTGTGGCTTACATTTTGTGTTGAGTGGCTTATGTAAGACTTGTATCCTGTCGATATTATTTGTCTTAACTACGAGTGTGTTTGGCAAATGTTAGTTGGCTGGAGTTTTGGGCTAAAATTGTGATTTATTTGATCAGCTTAAAGTATTGATTGATAAATTAGATATTTAAGTTATTGTTTAAGTCAGTCGTTAAAAGAGATGTTTAAAAAAGTAAACAAAAAGGCAAAAATCAATTTAAAAAAAATGTTTTTTTGGTTAAAATTATTTACAAACTATTTGACCAATTAAATAGTCAAACATTAATAAAAATAACTAATAGAAAACCTAATTGTCAAACACCATGTACTTCTATAGTTCTTCTACTAATATGTCCTTTGGTGTGATTTTGTGATTGCTACGCTATAAAAATTAATACTTTTTTTGGTTTTTCAATTTGCGTTCTAAGACTGGAAAAATTCTTATATATTTGAGTTTTAAAATGCAAGTTCAAATAGACAGTGGGAATACTTTTGTAAGAGCTATTAACTACAAACATAGCATAATATAAGAAACAAATGATATTATACAATGTGTGAATTGAAGTTAGAGCATCTCTTTTGGCGATCTAATTTTAGATCACATCACCAAACTAAAGTAATTTCACTCTTATTAGTGATCTAAATTGGGGTGGGTTGGGGAAAAGATTGAGGAAACAAGTCACTATGTGACCCGTTCAATAGAAAAGTTGCCAATTTTTTCAACTTTTTACAACGTGTCACGCGCTCATTGGCTGGAAAAATACTACACCAGCCGCCGCCTGATAGCTATCAATGCACCCTGCAGCTCCTACACCAGTCGTTTATTTATTTTAACGGCTATTTTCGTAATTAATTAAATATTTTTAAAAAAAAAAATTGTACCAACGGTCATATTTTTTCGAGATCTATAAAATGAGATCAATTTTGATATTTTTGACATAATTTCAAATTTACCTATTTTCTTCCTATTGACCTACCTTTTTTTGTTAAAAAAATCATAATAATAATCATCCCAAAAAAACATGAATATTCAAATAATCCAAAGGGAAAAGTGTCAAAAAGTACCTAATAAAATTTTTTTTTTTCAAAAAAGTACCTAATAAAAAAATATTTTCAAAAAAATACCTAACAAAAATTTTTCTTTTCAAAAGAGTACCAACTAACGGCTGGGGTTAAGTTTTCCGTTATCTTTTTTTTCCATCTTTAATTTCAAAAAAGTACCAAGAACACAACATAATTATCCAATACAAGCACAATATAATATATAACTCTAAAAACATCATCCATAAACAAGTTCACACATCACCCAATACAAACACAACATAAGAACATCATCCAACACAAACCTAGAGTACCAAGTAACTGTTGGTGTTAAGTTGACCGTTTATTAAAAAAAAATTTATTAGGTACTTTTTGACACTTTTTCATTATTATTATTATTATTATTATTATTATTATTATTATTATTATTATATTTGTATTGGATGATGTGTGAACTTTTTATGGATAATGTTTTTAGAGTTATATATTATATTGTGTTTGTATTGGATAATTATGTTGTGTTCTTGGTACTTTTTTGAAAAGAAAATTTTTATTAGGTACTTTTTTGAAAAGAAATTTTTTATTAGGTACTTTTTTAAAAGGAAAAAAATTTATTAGGTAACGGAAAACTTAACCCCAGCCGTTAGTTGGTACTCTTTTGAAAAGAAAAATTTTTGTTAGGTATTTTTTTGAAAATATTTTTTTATTAGGTACTTTTTTGAAAAAAATAAATTTATTAGGTACTTTTTAACACTTTTCCCTAATCCAAATTATAAAAGAAATTCAAGTAAAAAAACAAGAAGAAAGTCTTCTAATAATTAAAGTACTCAAATTTAATATCAAAATTCTCCATTTAATCCTTCATTTTCTCAAACTACTCCAAATTCTTCTTACTATTTCCTCAAAATATCCCAAATTAATCTTATTATGTTCCTTCAAATACCCAAAGTTTTCAAATTATGTTTCACCACCATCATCAATCTCACAAAGTCAACTCTAATATTGACAACTATTCAACTTCGATAAGTGGTATAGACAAAATTGAGGTGGAGTTTGATGATGATGATGATGATGATGAAAGAAATGCTCAAGATGATCAATATGGTGAAGATGGAGGAAATTGTGTTCATCAAGATGATATTTATTCTAGTCTCTACACCCGATCATCATTTTAAGTTCTACTTTCATAATTTGGTTCACCACCAAGCTTTACTCAATTATATTGGTTCAACCATCTCCAACAACAATCTAATGATAAAGCCCCTATATCTTCAAAGAAAAGTTGAGATTTAATTGAAGATATTGCTCTCATATCTTCAGTTATGAACACAAGTACAAATCCAATTGTGGGCACCAACCAAAAGAAAAGAGTGAAGTTGCAAAAATTTAATGAAACTTACAAAGCAGCGAGGATGAAACGACCCCATCTGATTCCACGAAGAACCGCCGACATGCTTAAATATTGTTGGGGTAGAGTTGCTCTAGCATGTTTGAAGTGGTTTGAAAGTTATGAGAGGCTCTTAGGAGGAAAAAGAGTGGCACGAGAGATAAAGATGTGCTTAAAGAAGCGCATTTTGTCCATTAAAGAAAACACGATAAGTTTAACTTGATTGAGCAATGAAAAATGTTATGAAAGTATAACAAGTGGAAGCAAGTGGTAAAAAAAATGAAAAAAAAAACATTGGATCAATCATCCTTGGTTCACTAACAACATTGATGCAACTGATAAAAAAGGTCTAAGTGCGTTACAAAAGTATAATGCAACTTTCGTAAGCTAACAAACGAGATGGTTGTTGATCAAGTCGAATATTAGTACCTCCAAATTAGAAAAAGTACAGCACAAAAAGCACTTACTCGTTTCACAAATGGAGTAATCAACCAAATTGGGCAACATTATTAGAGAAAACCAACACCACAAGATTTGACGAGATTATTGGCCTTTAGTGAAGAAAGAGAATTCCTTGGCATGATTGATAATGTTATTTGTATGCATTGGAAGTAGATGAATTTCCCAACAACATGAAAAGGGCAATAACAAGGCTGAGCTGGTGTTGCAATATTAATTCTTGAAGTTGTTGTTGATCATGACCTATGGATATGGCATGCCTTTTTTGGGATGTAAGGTTCATATAATGATCTCAACGTGCTATACCGATCACCTCTTATAGTTGATTTGTTTGAAGGAAAGGTATCACCTGTCAATTTCACGGTGAATGGAAATTAATACGGAATGTACTAAATGGGGTTCTTTTATTCTGTCTATTACTGAACCACAAACACCAAAAGCAAGGTTATTTACCAAACATCAAGAAGCAGCAATAATGGATGTGGAGCGAGCATTTGAGGTGTTGGAAGCTCAATTTGCAATAATTAGAAAGCCTTCTCACTTGCTTGGGTTGAAGGACGACTCTGTGATATAATTTCTTCTTGTATAATTAATGCATAATATGATAGTGGAAGAAGACAGAGAACGTATACAAACTATGCTGATGGTAGAGAGTTCATGAAAGTCTGGCCACAAGGTCAATCGGAAGATACAAGTGGATTAAATGATGAGTTCGAGTATTACATAGATAGAATTGTTGATATCAATCAATACTTGGCAAATAAGATGATGTTGAAGATCGACAAACATATTTTTCCTTCTAAGATGACTTGATTGAAAAAAATTGACAAATGTTTGGAAGGAATTGCAATTAATGTATCATTTAAAATTTTATTTTAGTCATTTGTGTATTTATTTTATGTATGTGCATTAAAATTTTTATTTGAATTTAATGAATTTGGTTTAATTATTATTGATGTCTATAAATTTATATCTATTAAAAAAATATTAGTTTTAATAAAAGACTAAATTTTTTAATTACTAAAAAGTAGATTTAATTTAATTAAATAAAAAATTATATTAAGTTTGTACGTGAAAATATTATTATGAAAAAAATAAAGATAAATGTTAAATAGATTAAAAGAGAGATACTATGGTGGAGTAGAAAAAATAGTAAGAGAGAAAAGACGATGACCTTTTAAAAGAGGTTGTTAAAATAAATAAGGTTGAAAAATGAACTTTTTTTTTTGAAGACATTAAAAGATGAACTTTTAAGAAAGAGAAATATTGTGAAATAGTAAGATGACTTTTATATAGAATTTTTTTAAATTACGAGATTTTGATAGATTCATCTCTCTCTCTCTATATATATATATATATATATATATATATATATATATTTATAAATATTAATTTTGTAGAATTTTTTAAAATTCACAATTAAAATTATTTGACTTTTAAGTTACATTGAGAACTACTGCAAAAAATAAATAGAAAGAAAAAATGAAAATAAATAAGTATCATTTTATTATTTGAACAATCAATAGGACAAAAAAAACAAACAACCAAAACCAAACTAATTGAAGTTATTAAAAACAAAAAACAACCTAATCTATAGGGCCTTTGTAAAAACTACTTAACCTAATATTTTGCAAAAACTACCTTATATATCATAATTGTTTTCAAAACACTACCACTAAACGTCATCGTTAGTTGACCGTCAAGTTGTGCGTTGACTTGACATGTGTGTGGCACGTGACTCATTGCTTCTCTCGGTGTTCATGTAAGCAGATTACTCTTCACTCACTGCTATAGTTCAATCAACATTTGATTTTTTTCAATTTTATTCCTCCATTTGAATTGATTCCTGCCGAATTACTAAATTTGTTGAAAATCATGTATTCTTGATTCAGTTCTCTCTCCACCATTTGATGAAAAACCCACCATTTTAGAAGAGTTAGATTTCACGGATATCGACATTAAGGAAAACAAACAACCGATTTTGCTGAATTACAACTGATATATCACTGAGTATTTAAATAATTTTTTTTTCTTTCTTCTCATGAATCAACATATATATATATATATATATATATATATATATAAAAGACCCTTCCCTTTGCTAATTCAACCTCCCTTCGACACAACCACACCCATTCTCACCATCACATTTGCAAACAAAAAACAAAAACTCAATGTACTCTTCTTCCTTTCGGTATATCTCTGAAAATTATGATAAAAAAACCCAAAATTGAGTGCAATTGTTTTGTTAGAAGAGAAAAAGAGAAGGGGTAATAATGGAGTTTAATTGGAAAATGAAAGTATAGAAAGGATAGAATAATATGGATGAGATTCCAAAAGGGTTGAATAATATGGGTGGGAATGGGATTGATGATAAAAATGGTAATATTTGTGTGATGGGAATCGGGGAGAATAGTGATGGGAAATGAATGTTTATGTTGGAATTGGTGGAAGAAAATGAAAAGATGAATTGGAGATGGATACATGTTGGAACTCCATCAAGGTTTTTAAGGTTTTATTTCTGAGTTGCTTAATTTCTTATACAATTGCTTTGATTTGAATGGAGGGAAGAGTTCATTTAGTGAATTCACGTGCCATACACATGCTAGGTTAACGCACAACTTGACGGTTAACTAACGGTTGACGTGAAATGGTAGTATTTTGAAAAGGAAAAATTGAATTTAAAGGTACGAATGACTGCTTCTTTTCTTTAAAAGGTTTGAACTTTCGTTTATCTTTTAAAGGCTCGAACTTTGGGGTGCATCCGCTTTTAAAGGTTTCTCCGGTTTTGGTAACCTGGAATATCAGGTTACCTTCTTCTTCCCTTTGTTTCCTTCATCTGATTTTCCTGCTCAACTATGTCTTCTTTATCCCTCAACAATGACGTCTTCACCATTTCTTAAGTATTTGTAAATTTAATTAAAGAATTAATTATGAATTACAATTTTGATGTTTACCTTCTAATTACTGTATATGTTTTTTTAATTACATTTATGATGTTTTCATAATTACTGTACAGTTTTGAAAGTGACCACCATTACTGCTATCATTTTCATCCTCTTCATCCCTTCAAATAATTATTACGTTTTCATTTTACTCCTCATTTGATTTTTTTTATTTTATTTTATTTTATTTTTTGAGTTTTTTTTTTTTTTCTTTTTTTAATTTAATTCCTTCATCATCTTTATCCTCTTTCTCCTTTTACTCCATCATTTTCATCCTCTTCATCCCATTTCAAATAAAATTTATGAGTTGATTTTTTAATTGACCCAAATCTTCCCCTTAAATTGACCCAAATCAGAAATCTTCAACATCTTCATCCCATTTCAATTAAACTTTCTGGGTTGATTTTTTAAATTGACCCAAATCTTCCCCTTAAATTGACCAAAATTAGAAATCTTCAACATCTTCATGGCATTTTAAATAAACTTTTTGGGTTGATTTTTTAAATTGACCCAAATTTTCCCCTTAAATTGACCCAAATCAGAAATCTTCAACATCTTCGTCCCATTTCAATTAAACTTTCTGGGTTGATTTTTTAAATTGACCCAAATCTTCCCCTTAAATTGACCCAAATCAGAAATCTTCAACTCGATTGGATCGAATTCATAGCAAGAGAAATGAAAGATTAACCAGCAGAAGTCAAATCTTGGCAAAAAAATTTAATAAACTCTCATTTCCAAACTGTTATTTATACAAGAAAATCAATAATGACAATTTGTATGAATCTACATTACGATGAACATAATTTTAAAATATTTAAAGCGAGATCTCAAATGTCTATGAAAAGAAAAACAGTTCAGATCTTGAATGGATAACAGATCCACTATCAATTAAGGAAATAAAAAAAGAGACAAGAAATTAATGGTGGTCAAAAAGAAAAAGAAAAAAAGGAAGAGGATGAAGATGATGGAGAAACAGGAGGAAGAGGATGAAAATGATGAAGGAATTAAATTAAAAAAAGGAAAAAGAAAAAAAAACTCAAAAAAAAAATTTTAATGGTGGTCAAAAAGAAAAAGAAAAAGAAAAAAGGGAAGAAGATGAAGATGATGGAGAAGAAAGAGGAAGAGAATGAAGATGATGAAGAGCATGAAGGAATTAAATTAAAAAAAGGAAAAAGAAAAAAAAAACTCAAAAAAAATAATTAAAATAAAAAAAAGAAAAGTCAAAGGTAATTGTGTCGGTCAACGGTCATAACCGGTCATTTAGCCGTAATGGCGGTCACTTTCAAAACTTGGTGGTAGTAATTCGCAAAAAAAAAACATCATGGCTGTAATTCGCAAAAGACATAAACATCAAGTCTGTAATTCAAAATTAATTCTTAATTAAATATTTACCTTGCATTTGAGAATTTAAACCCAAAAACTATAAACCGAGAAACTATAAACTATAAGCAAAGAATCTATAAACCCAACAATTTCAAAAAATGGTTAGTGTTTAAATCTCTAAAAAATAAATTAAAATCATGTATTGAATTGGAGTTTTTTTTATTTCAATCCCATAAGAAATTTAAAAAATCCATCATAATTTTTGATTTATAAACTCATTTTAATTTTTTGGGTTTTTTTTGAGTTTTCTTTAGCTGATTCAAAAATTCATTTCAATTTAATTTATGATTAAAAACCCATAAAGAAGGAAGAAAATAGAAAGACAAAAATGTTCTTAATTTCACCTGGACTGGTTTATTTTGATTGTTACTACTGATTTTTTTGGAATGGGTTGTTCTCTCTTGTTTGGTTTGAAACTTTGAAATTCTAGTGCACAACCATATAGGTTTTGCTTGTATGCTAACAAATGACGCTATTGGTAGTCATAGCCATAGGAGTTGCATTTTTTCCTCTTTTGATCAGATTAAAATTAATGCAAATTCCTATAAAGATTTACTTGCAAGCTTAATGAGTATCTCAAGAGTACCAAAATCATCAAAAATGGCAGAATTAAACACAGAGAATGGAGAAAATGGAAGACAAGGTGGTTTAGTTGAAGAAGAAAGTTAGTTTAGCCGGTTATAGGTAATTTGAACCTTTAAAAGATAAACGAAAGTTCAAACCTTTAAAAACAAATGAGCTAAAGTTCGTACCTTAAGAATTAAATTTTCCATTTGAAAACAATTATGTCATTTAAGATAATTTTTTGCAAAAAAAAAATAAAATTATGCTGAGGTGTAATTTTTTGCAAAAAAAATTTAGAGCATGTGGGATTTAAGCAAGGAAATGGGACTTTATGTCAAAAAAATATCCAAGTACTTGTTTGTCAAAGAGGGGGAATAGGGAATGACACTACAAATTCTTAAAATCTCCCAAAAACGTCTGGGTGAGGGTTGGTATTTTGGTTGAGACTTTTATTTTTATCTTCTTCTTCCAAATCGCTTACATGCCAAGCAAGAAATGAGACATTTTTATCTTACAATTTTTATTTTAAAAGTCTCGTCTTAAAGTCTCACAAGTCTCATTATATCATTCAAGAAATTAAAAAGTTGGTCGTTGTTAATTAAATTTATTTGTTGTTCTGTTTTTCCGCCACAACACCACCTCATAATTCGTACGGGTTTTCCATTTGCACCTCCCTGAAAATTCTTCCCTCTCCCTCCTTTACTCTACTTCCTTTCTAATTCCCCATTCCCATGGTGGCTGAACAATCGCCAACCCAAAATTCCTCACCAACAATTGAGGAAAACGGGGGTAATTTAAACCCTGATCCTTCCGAAACGACAAACGAGGCTACAATCCTGTCAAATGCGCCAGAACAGTCTGAATCCTCCATTAAAAACATTGAATCCTCCGAAATCTCAACTGTGACTGATCATGAGAAGTCTCTGGAATTTTCCGATGAGTTAATGGAGAAAGGAAACTTGGCGTTTAAAGAAGGTGACTTCCCTGAAGCAGCTGAGTTGTTTAGTCGTGCCCTAGAAATCAGGTTAGGGTTTTTCCTTTTCCTGTTTGAAAGTTTCATTTTTACTTTGAAATGTGATTTATGGAGATTGGGGACTGTTTTGATGTAGTTGGATGATGTTTTGCTTGAATTTTGAAGTTATTATTAGATTTTTAGAAGATTACATTTGGATTGCTGGTGCTATGTTGGTACTCCATGCTTCATCTATAGGGTTTAAGCGAGGTTTAATTGAATTCATGATTTTAGGATAAGATTCAACATTTGATTCTTGTCGTCATTTTTTATCCAGCAGAAAACGGCTAATATAGTAATGTGGTTAGTGCTACTGGTAATTGGACTTCTTGTTGGCAGAACTCTAATGGGATATACTATCAACCTCCAAAACATTAGATACACAACACATCTTTCCCTTATCCATTTATTTCAATTATCTACCATGAAGATGTAAACTTGGATTTTTCATATAATTTTTCACTTATGCCCGCTATGTCCCTCTTTTTAAATCACTTTAAAGATCAATTTTCTATGTTCCTAACTAGTTCCTCAACAAACTACCTTAAACAATTTCCCCCCCGTCTTATAATCAATGTAAGCACCTAAACCTTTTTATGTTTTTATTTCGAATTCTATCCTTCAAAGTATATCCACTCATTCATCGGAACATCTGCTTTCTGATTACACCATTTCCCTACAAAATCATTCCTAAAAAGCCCAATATAGTCTAATGATTGTTCATAGAACTTATCGTTAAACTCCTAGGGCACACCTCAATCACATACTATACTCGAGTTATTTTCTTTATGCATGTCATTTTCGAAATTGTGCCAAAATGACATTTCATGTACAGTCTTACTTCTACTTTATCTAAACTATTGCGACTTCAACTCTTGTACTATCATTCTAGCTTAATTTTACCTCCTCCCCCATCTCATCTACTAAAACAACATCGTTAGCAAGCAAGAAATCAGTGGCGGATCTAGAGATCTAGGGTTCAAAGTCTCATAGGGCACCATTATGAAATTTCGGTAGAGTTTCATTTGTAAAATTAACAAGTAAAATATTTTTTATATCTGCAAAATGACATGTAGAATTGCTATAACTCAAGACAGCCAGAGTAATATATAAAAATTAATGAAAGAACAAACCTTTATTTGGATAAAATATAATAAGGTTCAATAATTTTTTTTTATCAAAAGATGAAAAACAACAAATTAATCACGTGAACACATAAATAAAGAACTCATTCAAGCCTTTTCGATTCGAAGACTAAAAAAAATCATAAAAATAGAACCTTCATAAGAACACTTCTTAAGCATCTTTTCTAGAATTTTCAACCAAGTAGGATCATCATCAACAACCAACACCCTCAAACCAGTAGGAAATGTCTCACTTCTTGATGATGAAAACCCATTTTCCATTACCATTTTTAACAAGGCTTGAGAGGAGAAATCACAGTTGTAAGCTCTAATAACCAACACACTCTAAATTTTAGGGAAATCACAATGACAGGCAGCGACACAGTTTCCAGTCGGACAGGCGGATCACTGCTGGCGACCGAGCCTGGGGAAGGGGCAGGGGCAGGCGGTGACAATGGCAGTGACTGGGGAAGGCTGTGACGGTGGAAATGGCGGCAATTTAAGTTTTTTTTATTTTTAGGGTTTTTAAGAGAGAATGGAGAATACTCGTTGAGAAAATTCTGATTTTTTGAATGATTGAAATGTCTCGCTTTCCTTCACCCATGAATTCCTAATCTTTTTTAAAAATTTTTACAAATTTACCCTGGGGCACGTGCCTGGGGGTGCCCAATAGTAGATCCGCCCCTGCAAGCAATATGCACCATGGCGTGTCTTCTTGTCACAATTGACTCATCTCATTTAGAACCATCCTTACAAGAAAAGCACTTAAGGCTAAGCCTTGGGAAAGCCAATTGTGATTGAAAAGTCCTATGTTGCCCCTCCACATGTCCTAACATTAGTCTTTACTTTTTTTGATACATATCTTAAACCATATTAATGTATTTCCTCCGTTTTTTGTCAGTGCATATCAGAGTACTTCTCTGGGTAATTTGATAAGATTGCGATGTCGTTTGCCCTTTTCAAGTCAATTAAAATCATTTGCAAGTCTTTTTTAACACTATTAACCAACAATTGCCTGATATCCAATGATTGTCTCATCAAATGAATTGGTTCTATCGTAGATCTCTATGACATTTGTCCCTTATTTCGATGGGCTAAAGATTTATTGTGTTTTAATTTCAGATTATAATGGACTATAATAAATGACTTATTATATCTTGCGCCCCTCTTATTTATGTGAAACTCCACATGATGTTTACTACCAATGGTCAATCGGAAATAACATCTTTGTTAGTGCAATGTATAACAAGGTTAAAGTAGCTTACATCCGACCCTCAAACCCCACCTTAGATGGAAGCCACTTAATGGCACTGGATAATGAAATGTTGCTGGTGTAGATGTTTATGACATATGTCTGAATTGGTTCTCTAAAATATATACTCATACATAGTTCTATTATTCTTTCCATAATTTCATAGTGTAGCTAATGTGTTTTATTCCTCACACTTTGTCATGCACTCATGCCTATGTCCTTAACCTTTTCTTATTTTCTTGTTATCATCCTATAAATATCTTTTTCTGCTTTGTTAGAGTCCAATTTATCGAACACCTCTTTGAAAGCATTTAACTACCTCTTGTTATCATCCTATAAATATCTTTCTGTTTTTATTCTTCTTTAGAGCATTCGGCTATGTTGTATTCTTTATTTCGACGATACTTCTTCATACATCCCCTGAAATCTTCTGAGCTACTTGAGTAATACAATTTTTCATCTTCGTCTACGAACTCTTTAGGAACATCTAATTTTGCGTTCCTTTTTTAACTTTCTTTTTCTTCAAGGGGACATTTATAATAAGTAGTTTGTGTTGGGTAGCAAAATCTTTTAGCATAAACTGTTTTTCAGGAAACTACCTTTGTCCATTCTTGTCAAATAGAAGTCAATATATGTTGCATTTACTCTAGTTTCTAAAAGTCACCAAACGAACGTCACTATTCTTGAATCATGCGTTAGCTACTAACAAATTGTATAAAAGTACAACATCTAAGGACTCTTATTATATTTGCGGTTCCACAACCAAACCCCCACAGACGCAAGTAAAAAATACGATAACATTCGCGATTGCGTTAACAAAATGATGATGTGGTAACGGAAGTGAAATGAAAGCTTCAAGAGGTTCGACAATGGAAAAACAAGATGAGGATAACAACAAAAAAAAGTGAACAATGACACAATGATTTATGAGGTATCTTGGATAGCTTCCCCTCAACAATGTTCGTATTTATAATGATTCAACAATACAATATAAATAACCCTCCCTCTCTTGAGAAAAAGCTCTCAAGATTACAAATACTAAATCAAAGTAAAAAAACTCTTTTGGTAAACACCCTAGCTCTCACTCTTGAAATAGCTCTCTACAATGTATTGTTGTGATGATTGATTCTATGAATGATGTATCCTTTATATGGAAGAGGAATACATCATTCTAGAACTCCCTCTTAAGTCACCATCAAAACACAATTAGCATCCAACAATAAAATTGCATTAAATAAGTAATTAAGCACCCTCTTTATGCAAAATTAACATCTACAATTAACATAGCAATCAAAACAGAAATAATGCAACCTTCCAATGCCATCAATGTAGACCAAACTGACCAGAAGAGGAATCCAAAGTAGGGGCTCAAACGAGCCCATGACCTGCTCGAACCCTGCACATAGACCTTCTGGATGCTTCTGAAACTGCTGTTGGGACGAGCACTCCGGCTGGAAACTTCTGTTTTGCTTTCATGTGTTGGCTCAAGCGAGCAACCACCCTTCCATGCCTTGCCTTGTTCAACGCATGGTTGCTCACCTTAATGAAGCCTCAAACGCTCCACATCAACCATTTCATTGATCATTCCAATCACTAATTCACTACCATTTGACACATCCTCACCATCTTTCTCCGAAGTACATGATAGGGTATGTTCGATTAAGTGATCGAAGTCATGAGTTTTGGCACTTGCACTAACAGGGAATGATGTGTTTATCATAATGCCTAAATATCGGTTGAAACCAAAAGATATCCCTTGATATGACCCAAAATGTGTTTTTTTGTTACACCTTTTCAATGCGGGATATATCAATTTGTTGCTTTTAAAAACCTTTAAAACGTGACCTTGTTTTTACACTATGTTGTGGCTTGCTACTAAAGGCCCGTTTAAATCACCTCTAATATACAACTTACCGATCATCGGTATGTTTTGAGGTATATTATCTACATCCACTCATAATTTCATTTCGAGTGATTTCTCTCTTTTCACTTGTGGTGCATAAACACTTCAAACATATAAAATCTCTTTACTATGTATAATATTCACTTTTATAATCTTATCATTGTTACTACATACCTATACTACATCATTAATTGTTCGTTCATTCGAAATAACACCAACTCCAATCTTTTTGTTGTTTTTCTTGAACATTGTAATAAATATTCGCGCCTTTACCTTATTGTCTCTAATGTACTTTATCTCATGTAAACATTATATGTTAATCTTAACTCACCCTTGATTTTCGTTTACATCCTATTCTCATAGACTATGTACTTGAGGTCATTTTACACCATGATAGGGAATGTAAGGTGGCGCTTCTAGGCTCTAGTTGCAACCTAGTATATGTAACAAGCGCTTTCTCATTTAACACTCTACTCGGTTAATGTCGCACGTCGCTTTCACGTTGCAACTTAGCAGCTTTTGCGTACATTCCGCCGTCATTGTGCAATTACGGCCCCACGAGAATTGAAGTTTGATTAATGATATAAATGTTTACTAAGATGGATGCCATAAATTTACGGCTTACCTTCAAACTGACAGTGAGAAACTAGCATTCGCAGGTTAAATTAAAAAGTATTATTGGAACCATGCAATAAAAACTCTCTCGTTAGGTAATGTAACACTCGTTATGTAACCTGTTTGAGAGTTTTTGCGACGTTAAATCCCGTTATATAACAGTGTGTGAAATTTCTGATAGGAATTGATAGAAAGGGGTAATATAGGAATTTAGTAATAAATAATATTTCAGTAATTAGTTAGTTGGGGAATAAAATAGAGGGATAAGTAGTATAAATAGAAGGGAAGGCAAGAGAATTAGTCATTCAAGAATTGGAATAGTTTTGAGAGAACAAGCCTCTCGAATGCTTGTATACTATCAATTACAATTGTTCTTCGTTACACAATCATATTTTACATACAAATCGATACATTCATATACGATCTTTAGTGATTTCTTCTCATGGCCCATCCAATTCCTAACAATTTCATGGTCAAAATGATGCGTTGATTGTTATGTAATGTGTAATGCTTGTTTTTTCGCCGGCACAACGATATTTCTATGTTACGATGGTATTTCTCTCCATGTTAAAATTTTATTAATAACCATTAATTTTAATTATTACGATTACTTAAATTGTAGTTTCTCATTTTTTTGTTGATAAACAAAGTTATTAATTAATAATAAATGTTAATTTAATTATACACTAAAAAAACCTCAAATATTGCAATTATGAATATGATAGCTATAGGAAAATTTTTGCATTATAATAGTAGTTCAACAATAAAAAAGCAATTATAAGTTCAAAATTCCCTTTCTGTGATTTTTTTTTTTTGAAAATGACACTGTATCGGCCTCGATTCACGTTATCATTCCATATAGCCGTTTTCAGCGACAGCGTAGCCGTTTGTAACGCATCGGCAACCACAGTTTTTATTTTCCATGATTGGAACTGGTTGAACTCATTATAACCTAATTGATCTTATACAAACTTATTGGAACTAAAGTGAACTTAAGTTAAGCTCGAAAATGAGCTTTGTATTGAAATACTTGAAATATTCTACATCATTGTGATATTTAGTTGCACAAGACTCATTAAATCATGTGCACTTCTTTTATATGAAGTTGCGCATGACGTTTGCTACCAAGGGTCAATCAGAAATAATCTCTTTGTTAATTTTAGCATTAACAAGGGTATGTTTGCGCATATCTGATCCCCCAAAACCCCACCTTAATGGCATTGGGGTAATGGAATGTTGTATTGTGATTTGTAGTGCAATCTAACGAGCATTATATTTTTGGTTGAATGGAGTGAAATTCTAAATCTGGTGTGTCATTGAATTGTTAAGGGGCGGTGTTACCTAATTGGCTATAAGAACTCTCATTTTTCCGAAAATATCCTTAAAGTCACTCCAGTTAATTTGTAAGATGATTGGTGAACTTCCTCTTGACATAAAAAGCTTTAAAATAGTTTAGAAAGAAGGGAAGGGATTGCTTTGGGTTTTGATTTTTTAATTTGTGTTTATGAAGCGAAGCTTGTTCATTAGTTTTTGTATGGCTTTCCTTCTGCATGGATATTTTTGACATCGTTGATATTGTTTAGGCAATACAACATGTTGCTTGCTTAGACGCTCCTTTATAACTGTTGGGACTTTTTGGTTTCTCAATTCTTGTGCGTAAGAGAAAAGTCAATGTTAGAATATAACTTTCATATGTTTTAGATCAAAGGTGCTTGGTGTAGATGAATGGAGTATATTTTATCATGCTGTATATTGAGATTTTTTGCTGTCATGCTTGTAACATTACATTCTATCATTTTGTAGTTTAGTGGTTTGTATCTTCCTCTAAGATTTTTTGCTGTCATGCTTGTAACATTAAATTCTTAATGGGTTTTGGGAACACATGAAGATGTAATGTCTTAGGCTCTTAGCTTTCATTGATAATCCAATCCCAAATTTTTTTTTATAGGTCTTAGTCCAATTGGTTAAAGACAATAATTAAAGTTGCATAACTATGCTGCTGACTGTTATTCCTTCTCGACATTAAGAGCACGATTGTTTGGTTTGTTTATAAAGTCCCTAGCCATCTTCACGTACTAAATTGTTTAGCTGCCCTTTTGCTGCTTTGCTCCGGGGTGAGAGTTGATCTGTATTTTCTTATCCTTTTTGCAATTTTAATTGTTGAAATGGATCATTATTGTTGCTTGGCAGGGTTGCTCATTATGGTGAGCTTGCACCTGAATGCATTAAATCGTACTACAAATATGGTATAGCATTGCTGAACAAAGCACAGGAGGAGGCTGATCCCTTGGGAGCTATGCCTAAGAAGGATGCAGAATCTCGGCAAGGTTCTTTTAAGAGAGATTCTGCAAAGAACTCTTTTGATGCTGAATCATCCATCGCCTCTGTATCAAGTAATGTTGAGCATTCTGCAAGTTCAAATCAGCAGCAGAGCACAGATGACGGTAATTCTATCAGTGTGTCTATTAGATATCCATTATTTTCCCTCAAAGATCATTTTAGTACGATTTTTTCCTTGATATGTGGTAAAGAAGATTCTTTATTGTGATTTGTCAACACACTTACGTTGCCATTATTATATGCTTGAACACTTTTTTGTTCCAAATTTATGTAAAAGAGGTATAATGCACTGCATATTCTCTCACTACTATTTTTTCCCTTTATATAAAATAGTTCCCGACAAGGATGAGGGAGATGAAGAAAGTGATACAGAGGAACTTGCTGAAGCGGAGGAGGATGAATCTGACTTGGACTTGGCTTGGAAAATGCTTGATCTTGCTAGGGCCATATCAGAAAAGCACTCTAGGGAGACAATAGACATGGTTGATATATTGTCAGCTCTAGCTGAAGTTTCCCTTGAAAGAGGTATCATCTAATAATTTTTTAAAAAAGCTGCCACGGACTACCTTAGTTTTGTAACCATTACAACCATTTTCACTGTTCTATTTAGTTTTCCTAGCTGCCTTATATCATTTACTGGTACTGCTTTTCGCTATATCTGGTCCGACTTGGTTTCTCTTTGCAGAGGATATTGAGACATCTCTCGGCGATTATGAGAAAGCTCTTACGATCCTGGAGAGTGTGGTTGAACCAGACAGTCGTTACATTGCTGAATTGTATCCTTTTAGCTTTGCCGAAGTCGGAAGTTGTTGATGATTTAAAGTTATCCCAGGGATTTTAGATCATAAAATAGTTTTTGGTTATGGCTTTCCGTGCATAGCGCGTTATGACATGTTCATGGCTCTAGTCAGGCTTCCTCCATCCCTTATGAATACCGTTAGTTCAGTGCTGATTATTCTGGTATTTAGAGCACTTTATTTGAGATCCAATGCTTTTTATTAGCAGAATATAGATTATATATTTATATTTCATTGTTTGTTCAGTTGTCACCTTGATTATAAATGTAAGAAACTTTCGCATCTGCCTTTGCCTAGAGGTTGGCTCCAGGGCTCAAGAAGCCATTCCATATTGTGAAAAGGCTATACACATCTGTAAATCAAGGATGCAGCGCCTGTTAAATGATCTGAAAGGCATGCCAGGATTGACTACCTCAGCTTCTTATGATTCAGGTGAAGGTCTCAGTCATTCTTCCATTGAGTCCAAGTCCGAAAATTTTGCTTCTGATAAACAAGCAGAGATTCAAACACTAAAGATGCTCTGCAGTGATCTAGAGAAGAAGGCAAGTTTCTCTCTCTCTCTCTATATATATATATATATATATATAGATTTAGGATTAAATAAGAAGGATTGTAAAATGAGAAGGGTGAGAAGGATTTTTGTTTGATTTTTCTTGGTTACTATATATACAAAAAATGATACTATGTTATAAAATAGAACATTTAAAAATTTTTGTTATAGTTACTTTTCTGAGTAACATAGTTAATTTTACAATTATGTGATTTTGGTTCAATCGTGACCATAGATTTTTTTATTCTAGTGAAATCAAGGGTGTAAAGTCCTTCTTACCCTTCTCGTTTTCAATATCCTTCTCATTGGATCCATCTTTTATGTTGATGCACACGATTGCAGTCACGCTAACATACCCTATTCCCCAAGAATTCATATCGTTTCTAGGATTGACTTCTAAGCTACTTCTGTCACCACTTATCAGCTTGAAGATCTGCAGCAATTGGTGTCAAACCCAACATCTATCCTGACCGATATACTGGGATTGGCAGTAGCAAAATCTAGGGCTAACGAACAGGCCACTGCTTCAGCAGGAGCAAGTTCATCGCGTGTTGGTGTTGTCGCTGGCAATGGAGATTTTGGTTCACCCACAGTATCCAGTGCTCACACTAATGCAACCAGCGAAGTTACTCATCTTGGTGTTGTGGGCAGGGGAGTCAAGCGTGTGAACATGAACTCTGAAAATGTAGAATCAAGCGCTAGTAAACGTCCTGCTGTTGATGTTAAACCTGACACAGGTGACAGTGGTGCTTGACCGGCTTCAGTCTCTTCAGATTTACTGCAATAGGATGGAGTAGATACTTATGAACGTCTCTCACCCTAATTGAACGGCGATCTAGATCTACTATTTCATGCATGTATGACCTGGATCTTGGATAGTAGTTTGGCTTTGATTCCTGAAAATAATGTTTGGGTGCCGGTTATGTTTATGTATGCTGTAATTCTGCAACCTGAGGTGAGCGATGTTGTGTTGGTCTGTTGTTTGTTGCCTTTATCAACTTCTCATGTGCCCTGCATTATAAGGATGGGGGAAGTTGGGACTGTATTTAGCCTGTTGGGGTTGGAGAGGTAGCTAAAGGTGATGTATCAAATTCGTAATGTAAAGATTAATATATTTAGAGCTAATTAGTCCTACTGTTTGCTGCAGATTTGTGGTTTCATGTTAGGTTTTCAGGAACACCCTGGGTTGGTTCTCTATGGCTTGCAATCCAGGCTTGGTTGATTAGCCCTAACAACTTGCCTTGTTAATAAATAGTGGTTGCGAAAATCACTTAGTATTAATCTTCACGCTATTTTCTTAAATTATTTCAACTTCACTACAGTGAGACAGTTTCATCCTGAGACAATTTTATAGATTTATTTATTTTTCTAATTGATTAATTTAAGGTTATAATTGATCAATTTAAGATTATAAATGATTCCTTCAAATATATAAAAAGTGATCACTTTAAGGTAATAATCGGTCATTTTATAATTATAATAATATGTGATTACATAAAAGTTATAAGTGATCTTTTTAAGATTGTAGCTGTCACTGTAAGACTATATCATTTGAAATTTTGTGAAATTAATTATATTAAATTTACTTTGATATTTTCTCCATTTGTAAACAAAGAATCAGTTTTAAAATGATTTAACATGGTTGGCAGATTAAATAAAAATTGACCCTGTTTGATATGAAATCACCTAAAAATACCTTATTCGAAATTGAACTTAAAGATTTGAAATTTCAAATGTCTATCGTTTTTTTTATTTCATTGCAAACTTTTAAAAAAAAATGGAGTGCCAATTTTAATACTTCAAATATTTTTTCAAAAATGGTCTATATTGGGTCTGATGTGTATAAGGTCTTTAAGTGGGTCACAAATAAGTTTTAGCTTATACATAAAATATTTTTACATTTTATGAGTTTTCATAAATATTAATGTATTGTATATAAGTTTAAATTAAGTCCAAATAAATATAGAATAGGTTTCGAACAAAATTAAAATCGTAATTTATTGTATGAAACAATTTTTTTATGAAATGGGTCTCATACATGTGTTAAGGAGCCCAACTAATGCAGACTACAAAGTAAGAGTATATAAGCTCTTTGATTTAAAGTCGTCTCACCGAGAAACGATTACTTACAAGAGTTGTTGGTTTAAAATTTATTTTGTAATGTATATCAAGTTAATTTTATAGTGTGTGGATCTTAATCGAGTCTAGAGAGATATTCCAAATTAGTTTCAAATTTAAAGATCTGAGACCCAGACTCAAAATCTATGTAACTTTTAGATAATAGGAATATCAAAATTTAAATTCATCAAGTCTTAAAAAAAATTAGACATAGACTCTAAAATTAGGGGTGGTTCTTATAAAAAAAGTAAAAAGAAAGATAACACTCGCTCTCAGTGGATGTTCCTTGGTCATGAAACCACTTTTAATATACAGCCTGTTCAGTGATGTGGTTAATGGTTATCACTTTCATTTATACAACAAGGTCAACAAACACCATGTCCTGGGCCTTACTTGACTTGACCTCATTTTTTGAAAATTTGTCTAATTTACAACATTATATTATTATCTCACCTTAAGAATTGTTAGTAATAGTCATATTTTTATTACAACAAGTCATTATTAATAACAATCTCACATAGAAAATAGGGTCATGTAGACTAAAAATGATTTTCTCCATTAATCCATTTGGCTTTGTTCTAAAGCAAATAGATGAAGGAATGGACATTAAGACAAGAGTATCATTTAAAAATTGTAACCATCTGTATAAATTATTTTGCGAAATTGTATTTTTAAATGCAAGATTATTGTAATGTAAATGTAGTAAAATGAAAAAGACCGGGACTATGTCCTCGTATGCTAAAATCATTACTTAATTTGGGATACAAATTTGTTAATTTCCAATAAACTGAATTTATTAGTTGAATTTTAGAATTACCTCTATTATTATTTATTGTTACACTTCTATTGTAAACTACTATTCATCAAATTATATTGTGTTTATATCTTGTTCTTTATTGACAAGCAAAACATAGTCACCTAAAGATTATCATCATGCCCATTTTAAGTCGCTCATAGATTATATGGCCAAAGCATGGGCAAGAGCGAAAGACGAAAAATCATATCCACAAAGTATAGGATGCAGCCCTCGATTCGATAAATCTATGAAGAGGAAAGCAAAGCAACATGAGAAAGCAACATGAGATAAGACAAAAAATACAACAAGACAATGCTAAAAAAAATAGTAAGGCAAATAACATAAACATAGAAAATGTAAAAGCAATAAATCGTAATGTTTTCCACCCTTTCCACTGACACGTCTGTGGTTTTCTTAGGCACACGCCAAAATCATCTCAATCTAGTTTTACACATCTCTGTGGAGATGGGTGCAATTCATAGCCTCTCTCTTTTTAATGAGTTTCTTAATCTTATTCATCATAGTGTGTTCACAAAGCCATCTTAACGTTCACATCCTTACTATTTTTATCTCTTGCTCACATATCTTCTTAACTGGCCAATATTTTGTCCTATAAAACAGAAGAATTGAACAACGGAAAATAAGTCATGAAATACGGTTTTTGTGTATTGATTAGAGTAATACAACCTCAAATATATACAGAATTCTATGAACTAAATATGGCAACAAGAATAATTCTTATAATCCTATACATAAATTAACGAATAATAATAATATACTAAAATATATTTCTACAAAAACAATGTTGATTAAACTACAACTAGGTAGAGCTTACCTTTTAATTTGTTTGAGAATCTTCAATCACACAATACCTTTGTGGATGTTCTCCATTTGAATCATCAAACATGAAATCAATTTATTGAACCTAAATATTTAATTAAACTTAATAGTTTGCACAATATCTTCTCTCTAATCGATCACTTGAGGCTCTACCTCTCCTCCTACAATTGCATATATTAAATATTCTATATTATGAAGATTTTAATCGCATTTTTTTTAATAATCGAAATAATACGCATATTTTTCTATTTATAAATAAGATGATTATATTTTTTCAAGATCTCACAAAAATATTTATTTATATAGATCGGAGAGAATTGATAATCAAAGCTGATTTTAAAACTAAAATATTAAAACGGTGAAAATAATATTTATATAATCGTGCTAATGAAGCATGTGATTAAAGAAACAAACACGAGGACTTAATAGGGGAATATCCACTTACAAGTTGCAACTGATTAACATTCACGAGTACATAACCATTAACAACTACACCCACTAATATTTTTATTAATATATTATTTGAAGTTAATAGCTTGTCACGAATTTGTATTGTACCTAATTAATTGTCTTTTGCACCTTGTCCAATGATTAGGTACAATTTTTTTTTTTGGTTGAACTATACCAAATTAATTAAACAATGATACCTCTGTTATCTTTTATTTTTATTATGTTTTCCATATAAATAAATTTGACGATGATTTTCAAAATTGGAATCATTTAGTAAGCACTAAATTTTTTTAAATTGACTTACTTTTTAATAAATAGAAATTAACTTAATTTTAAATGAAAGTTATGTAATAAACTTTTAAATATAGCCAATGAAATTTAAAATTTAGAAAACTGTAAAACAAAATTAACTTTTAGCGATATAAGATTTAGTAACATTAAAAAAATAATACTGATTTATATTTTTAGTTTATAATAATTGGTTTATTTATAGTTTGACAATAAAGTAATTTAGTGATACTTTATTTGGCTTTTAATGACATACGTGCTTGTTACTATAGTCTATAGTAAAATTTATGAGAAACATCACTAGATTCTATGTCGCGAAAAATTTTAATATGATTTTTTATTATGCTGCTAAGTGGTCTATTAAATGTCACTAAATCCACTATATATACTATTGAAAAATTAAAATAGTGAAATTTAAGTTAAAAATAACTAAATACATCCTAGATGAAATATATTATGTTGTAGTGAAATTTCAATTTTTTATATTATTAAACTCATCTATAATGGTATCTAATGTGTAACTATTATTTTGGAGAGAGAAAGTTGATTAAGATTTTTAAGACATATATAAATGGTAAAATATATATCTATGTTAGATCTCATTAGAATCGTCTTAATGTATACTTTTTTATTATATGTTTTTTATAATTTTTTATAATGCGTATTTAGAGATATTAAGGCTCAAAATTTATTTTGAAAACTATACAAAAAGTAAATGAGAAAAATATTTGAAAAAGAGAAAGTATATCACTAAATTACTTACGAATTACGGAATTATTATTCCGAACAGTGGTAATTAAAGTCTCAGGAGACAGGAGTTATAGTAAAGTTTGTAATTAATACGCAGATGTAGTTTCCCTTAGCTCCATTAAATTATTCAGAGTTTAACTACATCTATTTGTCCGGGTAAACTGTTTACTACCGATCTATAATCTATCTATAATAACTATTACTAAAACAAAACATTGTTGATGTCATCACTTATCAAAATTGCTTATGTGTCACTCTCTCAATAAAAAATTTTCCTCAAAATTTAAAGATGATGTCATTGTATAATGACTTACTATTAATATCTTTAACTTTACTAATTTTTTATTTTTTACTTTTCATGTCACATCATTTAATGTATTAGAAAGTCATAAAAATATATTTTATTTTATTTTTTTCAAGTTTTTATAAAATCTTTATAATGTTTTTCATTAAAGAGTTTAGAATATTTTGAGATGGTTAAAACATAAAGCCGTAAATTTTTCAATTTTTTGTTTATACAAATATGTCATAAATTTTAATAAAGTCGTGCATCGCCCCGGTTAAATTTTTTGTTTTATAAAACATAATTTAATACAAACTATAACAAATATCGAATTCAAATTGTTTGAGTTTTTGAATTCAAGTAGTATATATGAATTAAAATTAAAAATGAGCAATAACCCCACTCTCAATTCAGCAAAAATCATGCCAATTGAGCAAGAATTTAATAATCAAATTAAATGCTTTCCCTCCCTTTTCAAATTTCAATCCTTTTTTATTACTCATTTTTTGAATTTAGACGAAGCAATAGGGTATTTGGCAAATTAGTTTATTGAACAATTGTAGCTTATTTTGATATAAATAGTAGGTTGGGTGGTCAAACTAGCTAATACTAGTGTTTGGTGAATTGGCTAGTTCAAATAACTTATTGATACGAATAAGCTGTTTTTGATCATGCTGCTTATAGCAGCGGGTTCAAAATCAGCTGATCAAACCAGTTTATAAAATTAGTTGGTCAAATCAGTCACTACAATCAACCAGCAGCTACCACCTATCAACCATTTGCCAAACACCTTTAATAATATATTCATTATATTACACATTCTTTAACATATTTAAATATATTTTTAGAGAAAGAAAAAAGTAAAAGCAACATTAATTAAGGTAAGGAAAGAAGTGGACCATAGAATCAGACATGGAATTAGATGAGCAATGAATATATTGCCGTATGGATTGGAGTGTACTAGCTCAAAATTGGCCATGTAATCTACTCTCTTTAATTTCCTGCTTAATCATCATCGTCACTTTTCATTTTAGACTTTTACGGACCATTTGGTGAGGTATTTAATCAATGATAATGAGAATAATTTATAGTATAAATTTTCATATTATATATCAAGTTATTATTTGGTGATGAAAAATTAATTATAAAAAAGTTTTTTATTTGCAATTATATTCATTTATACCTAATATTAGATGTTCAAATGGTAGTATATTAGAATGAATTTTGTTTAGAAAATGAGATTGTTAAAGAAGAATAAGCATGGTTATTAAATTTGTCAAGAGATATTTTACCAAAATTACACTAATTTTTCATTATCATTCCTAACATTTACTACCGATAACCAATCGGGCAATTATTAGTCCATTCTATGATTTTGCACCATTTCTTTTTTGACTATGCTTCCGCCCTCTTTCTTATAATTTCTCACACAAACTTATTATCCTTTCAATCTTTATCTTAATTAGTCATTTTAACCATTTATATTTTTTTATTGTCTTATTTTTCAATTTAATTTTTATTTTTTTACATTTTTTCACACGAAAAACAAATGATGCTAATTTAGAGGGACAGACAATAATGCATTCAAATGTATAGACATTGGAAGCAGTTTCTATCACCTCATTCAAGAACGAAATTAATGCAATAGTACTATTTACTACTCCTATATACTCATTTTGGTGCTTAACGTTACTACCTAATTATTTATGGCGGTGGGACTGCAGGGTTAGATAGATATCTCCATATTTATGGTTTTTCATCTACTACACTTCTTGCAAGTCTAATTCTCTATATCTTTCAAATTCCTTTGAATTTTGAATTTTGATTTTTAATTTGATTAGGGGTTGTCTTGCTATTATTTAATTTAATTTACCTTTCTTAAGTCGAGAATTTTATTGGCCACGATATTTATTTTATAAAAATTATGATTTGATTATATTAGTGAGATATATTTAGTACAAGATGATTGATTATAAATTGTAGGCCATGCTTATATGAAAGAATTATTAGACATAATCTGGCTTTAATTTCAAAAGTGTTGGGAATTTTTAATTAATTGGAGCTTTAATTTGAAGTTGCAATTGAAAGATGATTTAATTTAGCTTTATGTAATGTAATCAGTGTGGCATCAAGCAATTAGTAGGAATAATAATAATAACAACGACGGCCGATATTCTGAGAGACTGTCTCTATGAGAAACGTCTTTCAAACCCACCCTAATAAAGCTTAATATATATTCTTTCTCTATATTTTTCTTTATTTATAGACTGATTGAATTAGACATGGTCTCTCAAAGAGACCGTCTCTCACAAGAATTTGTGTAATAATAATAATAACCTCCGTTCTTTTTTTCATCTCGTTTATTTTTTAGTACAATTTTCAAAGTTAATTTTGAGTCTTAATATTTTTAAATATGCGTCATAAAAAATTATAAAAAATGTGTAGTAAAATGTATATATTAAAACGAATCTAATAAGATTTCATATAGATATATTTTATTATTTATATATGTCTTAAAAATCTTAATCATATTTATCTCTCCAAAATAAAATATTCTAAATGTGAAAAAATAATTAAATATTTTTAAAGAGAATAACATATCACTATGAATTAGTCATTCAATTTGAAATTTATAGGTGCATATTTGAACAAATAATTTGAAAATATCTTTGCATAGTTAAGTTCTATCTTTAAAGTGCACATTTTTTTGTCCACTTTAAAACATAACTAAAAAATAAAAATAATATAAATAAACTTCAATGTAGGTGGACTATCTATACATAAAACTAATACTCTCGGTCGTTTATTATTGTCCACTTTGGGCTGGGCACACATATTAAGAAATTGGTAGTTGGGTATTTTAAATGATTATAATAATTGTAAAGGTGGTAATTGGGGTATTTAAGTGATTATAATAATTGTAATGATGGTAGTTAGGGTATTTTAAATAATATAAGTGGGAGTATTATGGTCTTTACTTTAGATTAAATTTTTTTTTCTAAAAATAGAAAGTGGACAATTTGGGTGAACTAACCAAATAAGAAAAGTGGACAATAAAAAAGAAACGGAGGGAGTATAAAATAAGCTCATTTTACAAATAATTGTTTATGTTTCACTTTGTCATGAATTTTTCAATTCTTTAAAATGTCATGATACATTATTATTATTATTATTATTATTATTATTATTATTATTATTATTATTATTATTATTATTATTATTTTATATTTTTATATTAACACAATGCTATGTTTTTTTTTAATTTTATTAATACTTCAAAAAAAAAAAATTATCATCACTATGTATTATGTACAGAGATACTGATCATCATCATAACTTATTCATTGTATTCCGCTTATAAGAAATTACGATTAAGGTCTGGAGTATAAAGAAAGACGACAACTCATATTCATAAAGAGAAGAACAAGTAAAAAGTCTGGTTCGAGAAAAAAAGACATATAATTCTTATTATTAAAAATATATATAGGAGAAGTTTTTTTTTTTTTTTTTGTGCGTGTGTGTGTGGGGTGGGGGGATGAGTGGAATGGGATGATAAATTTTGAAATAAAGTATAGTTATTAATGGATGAGGAATCTTGAGAGTTAGAGAGGTATTATTAAATTAAAGAAATGGAACTGAAACATCAAATTGTTTATGAAAAGAGGAATGAAATAGTAATTTATTATAATAACTAAATAATTTCCGTGCGATGCACGATTTTTTTTCATTTTGATGTAAAAAATAGATAAATTAAATATGTCCAGCATAATATTACATTAATTTTAATTATTTTTTAATACGCATTTTAATTGACGTAATTATAAAAATGATAAAGTAGTGGGTCATTGTAAATTGTATCGATAATATAATTAGCATTATAGCGAACTTTTTTTAAAAGTATAATCAAAAATAATATAATTAATTTGTAAATAAATGAATATTTTTTTAAATAAATTTAATTTAATGATGCTTTGTAAATTAAAAATCAAATATAATAATTTGTGCATCATTATTACATACTATATAACACATTGTTTTTCAAATTACATTCAGAAATACAAAGTGATACGAGGACATGAAAAATTAATGCAAAGGTCATACATATGTGGGAGTATAAAGAGAGAGATGTGACCACATCTATTCACTTGATCATGGTGTACGAAAAGGGAACATCTATAATGACTTCAATGGAAAAATTTACAATGTTAACTCATTCTAAATCATGTGTGTTAGGAAAATCATACTTTTTGCAAAATTTAGAGTTAACCCTGCAGCGGGTGGGTATAGATCAACCAAACATGAATGGAAGGTGTTCTTCTATAAAACATCAATAATTGAAGATGTTCGTTCGTTTAAAATTTCATTAAGATATAAACGTATTTAAAAATCCGTGCATTGCACGGGTTTCTATCCTAGTATGTTATAGTCCCAACTAAAGTTTTAAATGATAGTCAAATTAATCATCTTATAAACATCCTTAACATTTAATATTCCCATAGTCATCCTTGTTCAATGACATCATCAACATCATGAAAAGATGACAACTCATCAATTTTTTGAGTTGCTTATGTCATGTGTGTTTTGTTTTAGTATATAGTATAGATAATTATTATTATTATAAATATAATTAATAAGTATTCTAATATGAACTTCTATCTTCTTAGTATTTATTAAGAATCATAAGTTGTTATAGTGATTGAAGATTTTTCTTTTATTCTTGTAATATAAAAAAGTCTTGTATAAAGTTAATTCATACTATTTTAGCATGACCAACTTCAAAATAGCAAGCATTTCCAAATAATTGTATTTATTTATACTTTTTAAGTAAAAATACTCTGGATCAAGTCACCCTCTCACAAAGAATGCAAAATAATTATTAATAGTTTGAGCATAAAATAATGGTGTAGTAGAATATCAAAATTTCTTTTCTATCAATCAAAAAGAAAAAATAATTTTTTTCATTTAATATTTTTGTTGTAGTGTGGACTGTGGAATCTATACATAAATATAAATCAAAGCCTTAATCAACTGTGATTTCCTTGTGAAAGCAAGTTTAGCTTATACAATTCTTAGTTCACATTTTCTTTAAACAAATGATATATATGAATTATAATTTTTTTTCTTTACGTATTTTCTAGAAGTACAACCCAATTTAGTACCTTTTGTATTCTAAATCATACTTTCTCCTATTCATAGAGAATGTGACATTTCTTTATTGGGTCAATTCACTGAAAATGTCTCATTTCTATTTTTGTCATTTTTTTTTACCTTTTACCCTTACTATAACAACATCATCATCATCATCATCATCCCACCCAATGTTTCCCGCATATAGAAAACTATGGACAGGGTCTGGGGAGGGAAGGACGGCGGCAATGAAGGAGAGCGCGACCAAAAAGGAGTCCCCCGGCTCAAAAAATATAAAGAGAAACCCCTGCGACGTGAATGATAAAAACGAACAAGATACAAAACATAAGACCATAAAAACTAAAGACTAAAGAGAGACGGTGCAACAACAACCAAGAAACTAAAAGAAACTAAAACAGCGAGAGAACAAGCCCCCCCCAAAGGAACACTAAAAGAAAACACTAGTCTAAAACATGGATATATAAGACGCCTCCAACTATCCTTATCCCTAGTCAGGTCCATAGAGAGGTTTAACTTATGTAGGTCAGCCTTTATTTGCTCAATCCAAGATCTCCTAGGCCTTCCTCGACTCCTTTTACCTTCTACTATGATGCTTTCAATCCTTCTCACAGGGGCGTCGAAAGACTTCCTTCGCACATGCTCAAACCATCTCAATCTATTTTCGCGCATTTTCTCAGAGATAGGGCAACCCTTAGTTTGTCCCTAAATTCTTGGTTCCTTATCCGGTCCATCAATGTGTGCCCGCACATCTACCTCAGCATGCGCATTTCTGTGACTTTCATCTTAGGTTCAATACTCTTCTTCACGGGCCAACATTCTGTCCCATATAACAAAGCAGGTCTGATAGCCACTCGGTAGAATTTTCCCTTTAACTTACTTGGAACCTTCCTATCACATATCACCGCGGAGGCTGCACGCCACTTGAGCCAACCCGCCTAGATGCGGTGGTTTACATCCCCGTCAATCTCTCCATCCCTTTTCATGATCGATCCCAAATACTTGAACTTGGACGTAACAACACATAAAAATTAATACCATTTATGGAAAAAAAAGAAAAGAGTTTTCCACTCACTTTTAAGTGTTCCCCCACCCCTCTTTGGTTTTGGTGCAAAATCCAAATGTCACATTCTCTATGAATAGGAGGTAGTATAATAATTAAATTAAAAGATCTTAATAAATAACGGCGATTTGTGAAGTTAACAAATCAGCCTTATGTTGTAAGATTCGATAGAATGAGACTTTTAAATTTTAATTTTAATTTTTTAATTTTTTAATTTTATTATTATATTTTTATCTTTTTATTATGATTTACAAATAATCCATAAAATTATTGATAATCAAATACTAATCATCATGAAATAAGATAACTTCAAACTACTCTTGTTGACGTTGACCAAAATGCATCAATCTACCATACAACAACCACCTTTCTTATATTGATAAATCACTTGAAATCGTATGCTTATGAAAGCCAAACAACGGAAATAGTCTGTACTACATTTTGAGGTCATACTACATCATTTGGCCTAATATGTTAGGAGAGTAGTTTAATTAGGCATGTAAGTGATTTGGTGAAAATCTAAAAATCAAATCAAATCGAATTTATTGTATATAAAAATTCAAAATGAGGAAAGTGATCTGAAAAAAAGTCGAAAGAAGGATAAGTGTTAAAAAATCCAAAATAAGAGAAGGGAAATCATAATCAAGATAATGAAAATTAGAAAGGAAGTTGCGAATGAAATAATGAGCCCTTTTTAAAGACAACGTTTGAACTTAGCGACAGACTAGCTATGACTTGGCGATCGTACCAAAAATAACGACGAACCGATTATGGTTTTACGGCCGCATCAAAAATGATGACAACCCTAGATAGTTGCTATGTTTTAAAAATAATAAAAATAAAAAAAAAAGTAAAACTTTTAAAAAGAAAATGGCTACATCCCTAGGGTCTTTGCACTTGTTGGTTAGAGGTCGTAACTAGGTCGTCCATAATATTTTTCAAAAAAATAAAAAAGATGAAGAATGGGCGACAACCTTGGGGTGGTTGCCATGTTGTCGCCATTTTGACGTGAAACGTTTTGACATTAGTAGGCGTTGTGAGGCCTTTTTGAAAATAGACAATGAACGTATGTCTATTCATTGCCTTTTAACCGTCACAATATTTTAGTTTTTAGTGATATTAACTATTGTTATTTTAGATTTTGTATATGACCAATTTAAGGAGGAAAATTTGATTCTAAAGGTGTGAAGTTTGCCTGATTTGCTTTTAAAGCTTCGAACTTTCGGTTATCTTATAAAGGTTCGAACTTTGGGGGTCATCCGCTTTTAAAGGTTCAAATGACCTATAACCGGATGAAAAGGTCATCTTCATCTTCATCATCTTCTTTACTTCATCTTCTTCATCATCTTCATCTTCTTCCACCATTCATCATCTTCATCATCTTCATCATCTTCTTCTCTCCTTCCTTCTTTTCTGCAAAAACATCATCAAATTCAAAGGATTTTTTAAAACTTTCTCTCTCTTTATTGATGATGAACAGAAAATGATAAACCCAACATCATCAAATATCTTGATGATGAACAGCAAACGATAAACCCAACATCATCAAATAGCTTGATGATGAACAACAAAATGCATGTCGAAAATGGCTTGGTGAACCTTGGATTCATCTTGATTTCTTCAGATGGGTTTCGATAAGGGTACCAATTAAAAGCCCCAACACCAAACATTCATTAAGTAATCAAAAATGGCTTGGTGAACCTTTATAAGAGACTGTTTTGGATTTTCTTTAGTTTTACATTAGGTTTTATTTGTGTTTTGCTAATCTCATTTTAATCTTGTTTAACATTAATTAGTATTTTAAAATTATAATCCTTCACCATTGTTTTTTTGGGTTAATTCACTTTGGACATTGATGTTGAGGTTAATTAAAATAAACATGAAAGGTCTTGGATGATAATTCAAAAACCTAACTTTTGAAAATTAGGGATTAAAATAAGTGATTGTTAGAAGGATGTTGACTTCTATGAGATGAATTTGATTAGATTTTTGTAGGGAAGAATTGTTTTGAATGGGAGTAGATTTGAGGATTCAAAAAAAATTAGGTTGAGGTTTATGGAAGAAGTCATGAGTAGAATTGGAGTGGAATTGATTAAAATTGGAGTTGAATTGGGGATTTTTGTAGTGAGGTTGAAGAAGAGGTTGAAGAAGCCATTAATGGAGGTGTTTAAGGAAGAAGCTGTTGAGGAAGAAGATGGTAACATGTTGTTCCAGGTTACTAAAATCGGTTGAATCTTTAAAAGCGGATGACCCCTAAAGTTCGAACCTTTATAAAATAAACGAAAGTTCGAATCTTTAAAAGCAAATCAGACAAAGTTCACACGTTTAGAATCAAATTTTCCATTTAAGTAAAGTGTCAAACATAATAAATAATTCAATGATATTTAATAATAATTATTAGAAATAATAGGCTTTAGGGTGACTCTAGTAGTACTTGTCCTAGTCCGATTCCTAGCTTTAGTGCTTAAGGCTACTTCACTCAATGTTTATAAGAAGGGAGTGTACTAAGTTAACTCTGTTTCAATCAATCACAATTTAAGTGCATACTTCGGACATTCTCTTCTAAATACTAACAATTTAATTAACTTGCTTAATTAAATTCTAAATACTTATTAAACATAAGTCACACCTAATCCTAACAATTATTGATGCTTATGTTAAACTCTATATTGTAGCGTCTTGTATCGAACTTCTATTACAATTTGAATGTTTTGTTGTAGTAATATCTTTTATGTACTTTGAACTTCTATTGCATTAGCTGGATGGTTTTATATGGAACTACTAGTTGATTTTTAAAATTGTTTGTATTGAACTTCTCTTGTATTATGCAGTAAATTTGGAAATATAATCCCGACATTTAGCAAAATAGTATTAATATGATGTTTTTTAATTACAAAATGCAGATTCATTTAATTTTTTTTAGCAAAACATAGTAGCATTAATCAATGGACACACAAAATACTATGCCAGAACATAATAAGATGTGGTGTCTTAGACATCTCCTCCTCAAATTAGAATGTATATCATTAATGATTGAACAATACAATAATGACACAACCTTTAGAAGGGCTGGAGAACAATTTTTTAAGCTCAATGATCTTAATGGAAAACTCAATCTATTACAACAACGACCTCTTGCACTTTCGTCCAGGGCCGACCCTAAGTAAGGGCAAGGCATGCCTACACCTAAGGTCCCCATAAATTTTAGTTTTAAATTAGTGCTAAGGTTTGAACTTTTCTATGTATACAGTAGTTTAGGGTCCTATAAATAATCTTTCTCCCCGAGCCCCTAAAACCTAGGGTCGGCCTTGCTTTCCTCTGCATTAGGGTACTTGAACGAACACCTATCTAGTTTCCATTACTAGGTCATTGCGTTGACTACCTTGTTCAAGGCACTTTCCTTGCATTTCGTGCCTTGTTCAAGGCACAACTTATGATATTCCTTGTAAATCTTCTTGTTTTGTTTAAGGCACCTCTTGCATTGTTTAAGACACTCTTCATGCACCCCTATGATCACTTTATATAGTGATTTAAACGTTAAACTCCAATGTCCTATTATACACTTATCATCTTCGTCTAGTGTGGAAACTATGGAATGAAAAATGAGATGATCAAAATCAAGTCCAAACCATAAATTTGTTTTGTTTATGTTTTTTACTTCACTCACATTTTTTAATTCATATCCACACGTTTAACTTATTCTTTTATTTTATTATCTCTGTACCGAAATACTTGCTACGTAAGTACTTTTGGTACTATTCGCTAATCAAGCTTATTTTATATATTACGGCGAATATATATGAAAAAAATATAATTTAGTGAGATCTTATTTGAATCATATAATTGCGTTTTTTTGGCAAGTAAGATATATTATTGCTCAAAAAAGGGTTACAGCATAAAAACTACAACCTACTTCCCCAAACACAAGAAGGGAAGCACCAAAAACACCAAAAGCCCAAAAGAACAACAAACAAAACAAATGGGAAAACAAGAAACTAATTTCTAACAAGAAGGTCCTTCCAAGGACTCCTAGCGGCAACTCTATATACAATAGACTTAGCAATATGCTGAACAGATAGCAGATTGCCACCAAAAATACGGGCATTACGCTAAAGCCAAATGTGATAGACCAGCTCAGTCCAACACATAGTGAGAAGAGAAGCTTTTGCTGTTTTCCTCTTTACCACCTTAAACATACGAGAAACTTCATCATCAAAGGAATTAGCCCATTGGACAAGACCAAGAAAGGAGTTCAATTCACATTGAAGAGCTTGAGTGAACGGGCACAACTTGAACAAACGATCCCTATCTTCAGAGTTAGTACCACACAGGACACATGTAGCATCACCCACAACGCCCCACTTCTGAATACGAATGAAGGTAGGGAGCCTATCTTGAATTGCTTGCCATAAACAGATAATAGAACAAGGAGTAACTCTGTTCTTACACCAAATAGCCCTCCAGTGGGGTTTCTCTTTATCGCTCATACAACTAGCAAGACCTTACTATCAATGATCTTAGAAAGCATTCACGAAGCAGTAAAAGGTACCTTAAACTGAAAAACATCTCTACCTTTCAAGTAATAGTTATGGACCCTTTTAATCCACAATCTATCTTTTTTAGAAGCAAGAGCCCATAAACTCTTAAGAAGGGCTATGTCATTCCACAACTGGAGATTACAAAGATTTAAACCTCTAAGATTTTTAGGCTGACACAACCCTTCTTGTGTCATTCCCCAGCAATACGAGGCTTAGCCTTGGAATCACGAGCACCAACCCAACTAAAAGAACTACACCTCTTCTCTATCATCTTGATGATGGATTTAGTCAAAAGAAAGACCTGACCCAATAAGTATGCATCTCCTGAATGACACTCTGAACCAATTGAATTCTACCTGCCATGAAAAGCTTTTTAGTAGCCCAATGATTTAATCTAGCAGTGAATTTCTCCACTATAGGCAAACAATCCTTAATACCAAGCCGCTTATCAGATAAAGGGAAACCAAAGTATCGAAAAGGCAACTCGCCCTTAGGAATAACAAGAACATCCAAAACAGCTTGTTCCGAAGCCTCGGAGATCCCAACAAAGTAGATAGCGCTCTTAGCTTTGTTAATATGTAAGCCAGAAACATCAGCCAGATCATCTAGCACTTCTTGAAGCACAGAAACAAATTTAACATCAGGCTTAATGAAAATAAGAAGATCATCAGCAAAGAGAAGCTCCATCACTCCAGAGTTTTTGCACTTAGGATGGAAATTAATATCTTTACCTTTCTTAATATGCAACAACCTAGTAAAGTACTCCATCGCAAGAGCAAAAAGAAAGGGGGACATAGGATCCCCTTGTCTAATACCCTTTTTAGCTATAATAGGTTTAGAGGGAACTCCGTTAATCAGAATAGAAAAATTGTTGCTATGGGGAATCGAAACCGCGACTTGTGCGTAATATAATTGCGTATTTTCTTATTATCAAATTTTTATAGTTTTTAATTATGCATAACAAAATATATAAATGACAATAATAGCACATTGAATTGCGTAATAAAGTGAAATGTGACAAGTATAATAAAACGAATGAAGTATTCATATATGTTTCTTCTACTTTCTCATAAATTACCACTTTATTTATTTTTCCTAATCACCTAACCAAATACTTATACTATATATATTTGATGGAACAAAAGGAAGTATAAATTTTACTCTCTCCGTCGCACTCATTTATTAATTATAATATATTTTATATTGTTGTATTCATTTTAAATTATTTTTATTTTTAGATAATGGTTCACAATTTGTTTTAGGAAAAGTAGTTACAAATAATCCTTACTTTTTACGTTTCACTGTGAATAACTTCTATTTTTGATTATTCATGAAAAATGCGTACTTTTTACCTTAGTTGCTCACACCACCCCCACCAAAATTATGACCGGCTATAGCTAGTGGAAAAGCTAAGTTTGATGTCTTCACCAAAATAACCTTCTTCAACATTCAATTTCATGCCAATTTGAATTACATCTATATTCTTTCTACCCCAAAAATTCTAGGGTTCATCCTAAAACCCCCAATTTGCATTTCCCCGATTCTAGGTTCATCATTTCACCCCCAAATTCAAAAAAGGAAGGTTAAATTTGGTTGTTTTTGTAGTTGTTCTTCATAAAAATTGTAAGCTGCTATTCTCTTGGAGATTTCGGTATTAGTATTTGAGAATGTCTGGTTAAATGTACGAATTTTTGTTTAATTTTCGAATGTAATCCCCAAAATTTTCAAATTTATGTTCTTCATCATAGAAATGGTGTTGTTCTTTTAGCCTTGTGCATGCTGCTGTTCTTCATCATTATTTTCAAATTTGGGTTCATCATTTTTCGAATGAGAATTCATTTTTGCACAAAAATGAGAAAAAGAAAAACAAAGCAAAGGGATGAATTGAATTTTCTCTCTCCTAAATTTGGGTTTAACAATGGAGAAATGGAGTAAGAAGGAGGAAGAAAATGTCAGCAATAAGAAGGAAGAGAACAAGTTAGAATCGACTCTATCACCTGTTGTAGCCCGTCACATTTTCGAAGGTATGTGCGAGCAAATAAGGTGAAAAGTTCGGATTATTCATAAATAATAAAAAATAAAGGCTATTAAAAAAAACGTTAAAAATAGATATTATTCTCAATAATTTTTCCTTTCCTTTATCTCATATCATACATTTTAACCCTTTTTATTTTTATCCATACAATTTATTTTATCCCTATATTTTTTTCGATTTTTCATTGAAAAGAACATAAAATTATTAGTTTTCATTGATGACTAGTACTTTTCTTTATTTTGATTTTTGGATTGATTACAAGGAGATTCTAACTTTGATTGAAAACAGGTAGGATATTTCTAAATTTAAAAAAAAAATTAATTAAAAACACTGTAGAATATTCAAATTAGAAAAAGAAGAAACTAGACTGTGGTTGGACCCATACCTCTTTTTATGAGAATAAAACTTTAAAAACTCAACCAAAATCCTTGTCCCATTTTCACTCACTGGATTCCAATACCACTTTTCTTCTCTTTTCTTTCCTCTTCCACTCTGATCATTTCCCACTGTTTATTTTCCTCCTTAATTTCTCCACAGTTTTCAGATTTCTCCTCATGCTCTTCCGGTAGATATAACACATATACTGTACTTAATCTTTCCACTTTTCCTAGCTACCAATAAAAATAGATTAATTAAGAGCAACGATAATGGCAGCTGTAAAATCTGGTACTTCTTCTCCTACCAAAACTCAAGCATGGTTCTGCACTACTGGTTTACCAAGCGATGTTATTGTACAAGTCGACGACATGACCTTCCATCTTCACAAGGTATTTCTCTTTTTAAACTTTTTTTTTTGTGATGGTGCGTGTGTATTAATTAATTGAAGTTCTGATAAATGGTGTGTATTTGATTGGTTGAACTTAGTTTCCATTAATGTCAAAGAGCAAGAAGCTTCATGACCTCATAAAAGAGCAAGAAACAAAAAATATCCAAAAAGTAAAACAAGTTTCAGAAAACGACAACGTTTATGAAGTTAATACCAACTCTGAAGATGATGAAGAATTAGTTGAGCAACAAGACTGCCACGTGTCTTTTGATAATTTTCCCGGCGGCTCTGAAACATTTGAAACTGCTGCCAAATTCTGTTATGGCGTTAAAATCGAGTTGTCTGCCGGAAAAGTAGGCCCACTACGATGTGCCGCCGATGCTTTAGAAATGACGGAGGAATATTGTGAAGACAACCTCATTTCCAAAACCGAAAGATTCCTCACAAATTCCGTCCTCAAAAACATCAAAGATTCCGTCAAAGCGTTAAAATCATGTGAGAAATTAACGCCTTTGGCGGAAAACCTAGGTATTGTTGAAAGATGCATTGACGCTATTTCATCTAAAGCGTCGCTTTACGATCCGTCGTTATTCGGGTGGCCGGTAAACGATGTCTCAGGAGGAGATGCTAGGAAGAAGAATGCGTCGAAAATGAAAGACGCATGGGTTGAAGATCTTGCTCTACTTAATTGGCAGTTCTTCAACCGAGTCATCTCGGCGATGCGAGAAAAGGAGATTAATCCTGAAGTTATCGAGAGCTGTTTGATTTATTATGCAAAACGATGTTTTCCGGGAATCAGTCGTTCCAATCGGAAACCACCACCATCATCATCATCAATGATGGCTTCTGAGGCGGAACAGAGGCAGTTATTAGAAACAATCATTTCAAATCTACCACCAGAAAAAAGCTATAAATCGCAATCAGCGACAAGATTTCTGTTCGGATTACTTCGTACTGCTAATATCCTCAATGCTTCAGATGAATGTAAATCGGTACTCGAGCAAAAAATCGGAGTCCAACTCGAACAAGCAACGCTAGATGATTTGTTGATTCCTAGTTACTCTTATTTAACAGAAACTCTGTATGATGTTGATTGTGTTGAAAGAATTTTAAGCTACTTTTTGGCCTACTATGACGGTGGTGAAATTGAAGATGGTGATGATCAACCAGTAGAAAATATCAGATCTCCGATGATAATGGTTGTCGGAAAACTTATCGACGGTTACCTTTCAGAAATCGCTTCAGATGCTAATTTAAAGTCGGAAAAGTTCATTAAATTGGCATTGTCCCTTCCTGAAAAAGCTCGGTTATACGACGACGGCGTTTATAGAGCTGTAGATGTCTATCTCAAGGTATGTGCTATTACTATCAGATTACATCATTAATGGTTTATTTGTTTTGAAGAACAAGATTCAGGATTTCATATCTAAGTCTTACCTTAATTAAATACAAGTCTTAATTAAAAACATTTATCGTTTAGTGCTTTAAATGTTGTGTATTCACGTACATTAAAGTAGAACTGTAGAATCATTCAGATAGAATAATACTCCCAACTTATTAATAGTCTAATCAATGTTTTAATTATTGTCAAGGAACTAACTCAACTAAAAGTTTTAGCTGATGGTTGAGCTCTATGATAGCCCATTGGCCCATTGGGATAGAAGTGTAGATGCGCATATGCGCTAATATTCCACTTTAAATGAGCGGTGGTTGAGATTCGAACTTGTGACCTTTTGTCACACTGGCTCTGATACCATGTTAAGGAACCAACTCTACCAAAAGCTTAAGCTGATGGTTGAGGCTCCATGATATGTTATATACTTATATATACTCTAACAATTATTATTCAAAAAAAAAAATCTATGTTTTAATTAATTATGTTGAAATTTATCAGGCGCATCCATGGCTATCAGAAGCAGAAAGAGAGAGAATAAGCGGAGTAATGGATTGTCAAAAGCTAACACTAGAAGCATGTACACACGCCGCACAAAATGAGCGACTGCCTCTAAGAGCCGTTGTACAAGTCCTCTTCTTTGAGCAGCTACAACTCCGTCATGCAATTGCCGGAACTCTCCTAACAGGCGACATTGCGCCGAGTGAGTCGGCACGCCCATCGGTGAGTGAAGAGGAGGAGGTTCTAGAAAGAGTCAATAACAACACCACAAACAACACTTGGAGAGAAGCAATAAAGGAGAATCAGGTACTGCGCTTAGATATGGATAGTATGAGAACAAGAGTTCATGAGTTAGAAAGAGAATGCTCTACTATGAAGAGAGTCATACAGAAGATTGATAAAGTAGGTGGAAGTAATACTTGGAGAAGCACAATTACACGTAAATTTGGATGCAAGTTTAAGACTCAAGTTTGTGATTCTCATGAATCAACGGTAGTGGAGTCCAGAAATGGAAGAACTAAGATCAAGCAACGATGATTTTTTTTATAATTTAATTGATTAGAATCTTACTTTAGTGCATTTGTGTTAAACTTTGTTCTTTCTTTATTATGTGTTTATTCGGAGAAAATAGTTATATAAGATCAGAATAGTGCATTATTAAAACTTTCATAGAAGTAAGTTTGGTTTAAACTCTAAATTAAATCGGACCAAACCTTAATTTCATTATTTGGTCTGGTCTACAATCTTGGTCTTGTCCGTTTTCTTTAGAAAAATTTACGGTTTCCGATTCGGTCTAGGTTTTAAAATTTTTAGACTAGACCGGATCGGAAAACGTAATATAGTCCGGTCTGGTGAAAACCATAAACCATAAACCACAAACCACAATAATATATGACATTATGCTGGACAATCTGCATTTGGAGATTATTATTGATTAGCTGAACAATCTAATACTAGTATCACTATGTAATTTTAACTATGGAAATGCTAGCTATCATGTTGCTTGTTGTTTATATTCTAACGTTTATTTCAGAGGCAAAAGCAATTGTTGTTTTCAACTATACTAGTACTAATTTAAAAGCTATAATAGCATGATTGATGATTCATATAATATACATCAAAAGAAGAGTAATGTACCTATACATAAATATACTCTTTCGAACCAATTTAGTTGTCTCATTCTCTTATTTGACAAATTCATATTAATTGTTTCATTTTCTTTTTTATCAATCTTTTATTTACTTAAATAATAAATATCCATGTTCACACAAGAAATGACCAAAATACCCCACTTTTACTACTTACAATACCCCAACTCCTACTTTTACCATTAATTTAAGAAAAAATTATAAGAAACTATTTAATCTATATACCTTTTTTTAAAAAACAACTTTATAGAAAATTTTTTGCAAAAAACGACCTTATATAATACAATTCTTTGTAAAACACTACCTTTTATTGATTTTCGTCAATTGACTGTTAACATTAACATTGACTTGTACAAAAAACTACCTTATATTACAATTTTTTGCAAAACACTACCTTATATAATACAATTCTTTGCAAAACGATATCTTATATAATACAATTTTGTGCAGGTCAACGTAAATGTTAACAGTCAACTGACGAAAATCAGTAAAATGTAGTGTTTTGCAAAATTTTTTATATAAGGTAGTTTTTTAAAAAAAGGTGTATAAATTAGGTAGTTTTTTATAATTTTTCCTTAATTTAATCAATTAAAATACTCCAACTACTACCTTTTTAATAGACCCCATACCACCCTTAACTTGTCTGGTCTGGTTAGGAAAATTTTCAAACTAAAATTTCTGATTTGATCTGATTTTTGTGTCAAACAAGACTGGACCAAACCGTGTGAAGCGCTACAAAAAGTGTTAGGTTTCGTACAATTATTTGATTTTTTCCTCATATGTGATTTTTAATAGCAAATTCTTATGGGGTCGGGCAAAGGAATGGGCATTGAGTACTACACAATCTCATACAAGTTCCATTTAATGATGGCCACGGTCCGGGTTGGGCCGGTTCCATTTTGGTTCCATCCGGTTCCGGTTCCACCCGGTTTCGGTTCCATCTGGAACCTGACCCGAACATTTCCGGTTCCGGACGGTTCCAAACGGTTTCTTGGCGGTTCATGAGGCGGTTCCGGCGGTTTCAATACCCGGGTCGGGTGGGTTGGAGCATCGGTTCCATTCTTATTTTTCCTTTAATTTTAATATAAAAATACTATAATAATGCGGACGTACCTTCGTCGATTACTTGATTATTATCGAAATTCAATGCTTTTCATCGTTATTAAAATATTTACTAAAAAAAAGCAAAAAAATAAATTAATAAGAAACGAATCAACGATAAAGATGATTAATAAAAAAAGGGGGAGAGAATGGACTTGAACCTAGTATCCCGAAGAAATACTAAGCTGCCTACGTATCCCGACTTTCACAAATTTGACAAGTGCATAAGAAAACATCCGGGTTGTCGGTTGGTTCTTTTGTAAAATACGACCACACATGTGAAACAGCTCTACCACTAGGAGGTGGCATTGCCGGAAAAGGTTGTCTTACTGCTACATTTTCATCTAAATATAAATATAAAAACATTATTAAAATGCCACAATATATAAATAAATAATAATTTAAAATTCAATCAATTTGAAGAATAAAATTACAAAACTAACCGATACTTTGGAAATTGACTCGTTTACCACGAGCTTGTCTTTGTTGTTGTTGTGCTTCTTCAACTGATCTTGTTGATGATTGTCGAGATCTAAGTATCCCGATAGGGGTCGTTGGTTCTTCTTCTTCTTCTTCTTGTTCTTGTTGTGTTTCTTCTTCTTGTGTTTCTTCTTCATCTTCAATTTGTATTTCTCTTTCCACATGTTCCGCATAATCATGTAATTCTTGGTCGTATGGCTCGTACCCTTCTGGATAATTCGGTTCATAATTACTAACCGAGGTGTTGTTGATATCGACGAAGTTGAAGTGGCCTTTCTTTTGGAGCTAGAAGAACCTCCCAAAGATTTTGCCACTTTAGTGACTTTTTTAGAGGCTTTTTTCAAAAAAGAAGACATGATAATATTGTAATAGTAATGTAATAAAGAAATTAATAAATGATTAAAAAAATAATTATTTAATTAAGGAATAATTAAAGAATAATTATGTACTTAAGAAATAATTAGAACACTAATTATGTAATTAAGAGAATAATTGCGTAATTAAGTAATTAAGTAGAGAGAGTAGGAGAAGAGATGAGTTAAGAATTGGAAGAATTGAATTTGATGTGTATTTATAGGCAAATTTGCAACGGCTAGTTAACGGTAATAAACGGCTAGTTTGACCGGTTCCAAAGAACCGTTGGGCCAAAAGAACCGTCCGGTTCCAAGGAACCGTTGGGCCAAAAGAACCGTCCGGTTCCGGTTCCATGGAACCGTCGGGCCGGGTGAACCGGCCCGCGGTTCTTTGGTCCGGTTCCAACGGTTTTTTCCGGCGGTTCCACGGTTCCGGCAACTTTATTCCGGCGGGTTTACAGTTTCGTGGTTCGGGACCGGTTCGGAACCTGTCGCGAACGTTCCGGTTCCGGTACCGGTTTCAAGCGGTTCGGGACCGGTTCGGTTCCGGGCCAACCCGAACCGTGGCCATCACTAGTTCCATTTGCCTTGAAATTAATTTATTGGTTATTGATTAAAGTACTCACTTGAGTCTAAAATGGTGAATAGTGGATAAGTGAATAGTAATATTTTCGTTTCACAATATTAATTCAAATTAACTTTTTAGCCTCCAGATATCAATCATATTTCAAGCTTTAATATATATATATATATATATATATATAAATATATTTTAAAAACTATAAAATATACTTTTTATTTACTATAATTGTCTCATTAGAATCTTTTGATACTAATCAAGTATTCATCGATCTCTCCTAATTTCTAATTTATTCTTAATCTATAAGTTGAAACATAATTAACTATAAGCCTATAAAACAGATAAGGTTGGGTCGAGTTCGAACTATACATACAAAGGTCTAAAACCCTTTGACCAAAATCCAACCCGATTAGTTAATTGGGCAACCCTGACCAGACCTGTAACTAATCAGGTTGACTTGATTTCTACCCACTTAACCCGTTTATATTTTTTTAGCTTTCATCTTAAGATTTTTAACTTCAAGTACATCTAATTTTTTAGGCCTTAATTTTAAACTTTGAAAAAGAAGAAAATATTTTGTATTTACTATGAAAAATAAGAAAATATTGAATGAATTAAGTTTAGGTTATGCTTATTGATTTAACTTGGAATTAACACGTTTAATTAAATGAGTTATACAGGTTTGTTTCGGGTTTAAAATTTTGATATGTATCTAACCCATTTAATAAATAGATATGGTTCAGTCAGCTTTTGCCATGTCTAATTATGTATTGGTAACAAATGAGATGATAAAGCTCTTTGATCTCATTCTTTTTTATGGGTATGAATTGTCGTCTTTCTTTCCTACCCTGACCTTAATCATAATTTTACTATGAATGAGATATACTACGTATGATATATATATATATATATATATATATATATATATAATAAAGAAAGTTTTAGATTAATAGATGAATTAAAAAGTTCACTTGTATAATATGAGTTCTAAAAGTCAATGTTTAAAATTAATGTCGAGAATTCTAGAGCTCGTGGACTATTCTAGTTAAATGTATGTAGGAGCTGGTGGAGTAGTCTAGATGACATAGTTTAGCCCACTTAGCACTAGTATAAATAAAAAGTGTCAATTAGTGTGTTGTGTGTTGAAGAGAGACACAACTAGGGATGGGCACGGGTTTTGGACCCTAAGGGTCTAGACCCGACCCGACCCTAATTTTAAGAGTCTGGGTCCACCTATTTTTGGACCGTATGGATCCGGGTCGTATGAGTCCATGACCTTAGGGTCCGGGTCTACACATTTGAGGCTCCAATCCGACCTATGGACCCATTTACATCTTTTTTAAAATAATTATATATTAGCTATCATGTGTATTTAATTGTTTAATTTGAAATTTTGTTATATTTTTGAACATTGCGTGATTTTAATCTTTGTCGATTCATATAATTTAAAATGTGGGCATTGAATCTAATCTTTAAGAATTAAAGACTTTATAGATATATCGTTATAAGAACTTGAATGTTGAAAACTTCATATATTTCGCTCAAATAGTATAAACTATAAAGTATTAGAAAATTCTTGTTAGTCGAAAATGTTAAAAAAATAAAATTATATATATAGGCCCAACTCATTAAAATTTAATTAAACTAAAAAATAATAATAGACTCACAAATTAGAAACGATCTCTCAAATACACCGTCTCTAACAAGAATTTGTGCATTATAAATGAGAACGGAGTAGTTAACTTCATTGGGCCAAACAATATTATATAAGAAAGTTGGGAAAACCGAAAAAATTGTGGCCGGACTTTTAAGGTGGAAGGGTAAAGGGGACCGCGAGATGGATGATGTTTATAGGGGATTGGCCCTCCCTGCCTACGGTAGTGGGGGGAATTACATCTTTTTAAGTGAATGATTCAATTTTGGAAGACTAGTGGAATTTGGATGGAAGATTATGACTTGTAAGTTTTACTTTTTCTCATTTTCTTTTATTAACTTTTGATACATAAAATAATAATTAGATATACTTGGTTAAATTTATAGGATAATTTAGAAATAAAAGAGATTATATAAAAAATAAAAATAATATGATCATATACACACACAAAAATTGAATAAATATACTCCCTCCAACACAATTGTGTTGTCCCATTTGGGTTTGGCACAAATATTAAGAGTGGGTGGTAGTTGGGTATTTTAGTTGATTAAATTAATTGTAAAGCTGGTAGTTAGGTATTGAGAATTCGAAAAGTGGAGTTTTAATTTGATTAAATTAATTATAAAGGTGGTAGTGAGGTATTGGGAATTGGAAAAGTGAGGTTATTTAGATAAAAAAGATAAACAACAAAAAAAAGGGACAATTATAGTGAATTGTCCCTATAAAAAAATAGAACAACACAATTGTGTTAGAGGAAGTATTAAAATGCATTGAAAAATTAAATAAATTAAATGCGAAATAGGAGCAATAAGCATTGGTGGTAGTTTGCGGGGCATTGGGGGTACTCATAGCTAGCAGTGCTAACTGCTAAGTAAGCTATTGTGGGTGAATAAACCATGGTGACATGGTGATGATATATTGCCTAGCTGCGACGTATGCCATCATGTGTTTTATTGATATTTATTTGGGTTTACGAGTGTGTACGAATATAATAGTCCCTCCTATTCAACCTAAATGTCCCATTTGTTTTTTTCACACTTACTGACACAATATTTTAACTCTTAATATCTCAAATTATTCTTAATTAAAAATTATAAAAATTTGATATTAATAATCCTTGTATTGAGACGAATCAAACAAGATCCCACATGACTATGTTTTAATTTATAAATTAAGAGTAAAATACAAATTAAAAGTGATAGGTGAATAGTGTCAAAAAATTAGATGTGACATTTAGGCTGAATAGAGGTAGTATTATTTTAGAAAATATTTTTACAAAATTATCATTTGTAGTACTGCTTTTTATTTATTAGTACTACTATATTATTATCTACTTTGAATACTAGTATATTATTATCTTATTTGTGTTTCACATGTTTATCAATATGTAGATTCAATATAATTATGTGAAGTTGTTTTACTTTAGAAGCATAAAATATTACAAACAAATAACCATTTAAGAAAGACAGTTTTTCAAAAAACATACATAAATATATATTATTTTATTACAAACAATTTAAAATGATAGTTGGTCATATAAAAAGCTCTTATATATTTAGTTGATCATTTCATTGTCTTGACTTTAGATCATAAGTAATAATGGAGTATCAAAATTAAGAATGAAATTATCATTTAAAAACTAAAAAAACAAAAAAAACTAAAAGCGATTAGGAGTAATGGACAAAAATAAAAAATTAAGCTTATCATCGACAATTGAATGATAAGGTTTATTTTATATTTCTAATTGAATTTTCTTTACTTTATTTATTAGTTTAAATACGTGAATATTTGAATCACCAAAAACTCATAACAATAAAACAATTGATTATGAAGATGGTTTAGTAATATACATTTGTAGACAATTGGCAAAGACATATAGTGTCAATGAGATTGTAAACAATTTTTAAGTGCTAGAAGAGCATCGAACTTTACTTTGATTCAAAATTTACGTAATATTTTTTTGTTGTATTGATTGCAACTTCCTCCGTTCTGATTACTTGCTACCATTGCATGAACGCAAAAATTAAGAAGTTATTGTGCAATGATTAGCGGTAGGTGAAAAGTTGCTTTTTTGGAATTTTTTAATATTATTTGTTGAAAAATGAAAAAGAAAAATATGAGTAATTAGATACTTCCTCCGTTCCATAATACTTGCTACATTTCACTTTTTTACGCAATCCAATGCACAATTTTGATCATTAATATCTTAAACTACACTTATCTAAAAATTATAAAAATTTAATATTATGAAAGTATGCGATTAGACGATTCAAACAAGATCCCACTTGACTATATTTTTACTTACACATTAGTCGGAATATGTAAAATAAGCTTGAACGATGAATAGTGCACAAAATCGAAATGTAGCGAGTATTTCGGAACGGAGGAAGTATATAATAGGATAAAAATAAGAGTAGGTATAACTTCAAATGATTGATTTTTTACTAAAAAGGAAATGTAGCAAGTAATATGAAATTTTCCAAAATGAAAAATGTAGCGAGTATTATAAAACGGAGGAAGTATATATTAGTTGAATTCTATTTTTTATTAACTCCGCCCCTTTAAAATTTTGTTTAAGTTTCGCAATAGTAAGAAGGCGAAATGACACTTTATTACATATATGAAATCTGGCATAGTATGATTGGTTTCCTTGAAACGAACATTTAGGTTTGGGAATTAGGTAGTCAAACTTTAAGATGTTCTTTCGGTGCATTGATCAAATAGAGGATCGGAGTAACAAGACTAACAACATAGTATGCATTTTTCAACCTATTAAGTATTAATCCATCTATCTCTATGCTGTGCATATAATGATTATTCAACCAAAAGTGGATATCTTTTCAAAGTGATAAAATTGGGTAATAATTGATCAACTTTTATCTTTTGATTGAAATAAACCTATCAAATAATCAAGTCATCAATGGCCTAAAAAGTAGACTTTGGCATTAGCTCCATTGACAACTCACATCAAAACTTATGATGACACTCACTGTTGTTATTGCGTAATTTCTTCACAAACATGTGGGAAAAAGTATTTTTTTTTTTGATTAATTTATTCCTCCTTCTCATATTAGTTGCAACTTTGGCAAAAACATCACTATTTATTCATCAAGCATAATTTGTGATTAGTTTTTAATCTATAGATTAAAATATAGTCAAGTTAAATCTTGTTTGATTCGTTTCATTGCAAAGATTATTATTATTATTCTTATTCTTATTCTTATTATTATTATTATTATTATTATTATTAATATTTTTTGGCACAGTAAATTTTATAAAATGCCAGAAAAAAGCCAAAGCTTTACATCCTAGGTTCAAAAGATTTAGGCATCACGACTCTGACAAAGCTCTAAAGGGCCTATACATCCCCTCGTCATATGCCTAAAGAAAACCGTGACACCTCAAAAAGATCAACTATTGTTTAGCCTTGACAATTTGAAACCAAACTAGACCATCCTATATAAATCTGCCATTACATTCAAAACATTACTATCATATAGTAGCTCAAATACGACTTCTAACTTCAACAGATGGAAAAATTTTACATTATATCCACATTAGGATCTTCTACAGTAGTAGGCATTTGTCCTGCTATACTTCCAAAAACAGCCACTTCCTCACGAAAGAGGCGCTTCGACTTAAAGTCTGCATTTCTTAAATAGTATAGGTAACTCGGCTCCTGCATTTTCTTATGAAACAAGTTACAAAACAATATGTATTAATTTCGGCATTACAAAAACACATCTAGCTAATTTGAGGCTATTCACCGTGGCCAAACCTAGGTAGGACCTTATAGCTAGTCTTTTGAGGTAGAGGGGTCACCTCTAATTCTTGAGTCTTTGTTCACCTCCACGATGGTTACAACCATCTCCCCAGCTCTATTAGTTGAAAAGATCTCTGCTGCATCATCATCATCATCATCATCATCATCATTATTATTATTATTATTATCATTAAATTTTGATAATTTTTTTATTATACTTAATTAGAGATAAGTATTGCCGTATTGAATTGCGTGAAAAAGCAAATGCTGCAAATAAATTAAAACGGAAAAAGTATATAATACTCCGATAAAAAAGAAAAGTTAATTGGGAATATAACATGAAAAGTACTCTCCCATTCAATCTACTTGATTCATTTACCTTTCTCATATGTATCGGTGAATATTTAAAATAATAATATCATCAATTCTGTATAATTTGTAAGTAAATGGCATACTCCCCATCCAGGAGCCTTTCTAACATTGCTATATATATATATATGGTTTAATACAAAACCCACGTGGCTATCTCCTAATCAGTCTATAATACAACATATTTATTAATATTGCCTAACACGCGCCCACAGTTTGAGCGGGAGGAGGATGGATGCTCAAACTGGATCGAAAATCAACAAATAACGGTGTTGGAAGCCCCTTGGTGAAAATATCTGCATACTGATATGAAGATGGGACATGAAGCACACGAATATGACCAAGGGCAACCTTTTCACGAACAAAATGAATATCTAACTCCACATGTTTTGTTCGCTGATGATTAACCGGATTGTGAGACATGTACACCGCACTGACATTATCACAGTTAGGGGTGTTCATAACCGGGTACCCGGCTAAACGGATACCCGGAAAGCCGGGTACCCGGTTAGCCGGGTACCTATTTTTGCGGCCCGTGTCCCGGCCCATTTAATGCGGGTACCCGGTTAGCGGGTACCCGGATAAAGCGGGTCGGGACACCGGGTACCCGGTTAATTTTTTGGTGATTTTTTAATTTTAATTATTATTTTTAAAATCGAATTCCAAGTAAATATTATGCTATTTTTAGGCAGTTTTTTTCCATTTCGTATTGATCAAGCTTGAATTTTGGATTTTAAAATTACTATTCTAATTTTTTAAACTCAAAAGCAATATATAATGTCGATATCAAAGGCGTGAATAATCTATATATTCTACCATAAAACACTAAGTTACTAATAGAATAGTCCACCATAAAAGATTAAAGTCTCAAACAAACATAGAAAAGTTTTCAACAAAAGTCCCAAACAAAGTCCAAAGTCCAAAGTCCTTAATTACAAATGTCTTCAATAACATAAAATGAAAATATGAAATAACAATCCAAAGTCTTTAGTAGCTCATTTATCTGTCTCAATCTCCGTCGTTTCATCGATGATAATAGTCGGTTGCTCTAGCACTAAATCTTCCATTCCTGCAAAATAATATAAACACAAAAAATGTAACGAACGATATTTAAATAAAATTATTATTAATAGTTGTAATTAATAAAGAAAAAATTCTAACCTTCTTCGATACTTTCCAATTCTAATAAACTCTCCTCTATGCAAATTGGTCCTTGTGAAGAACGAATCCAATCTTGACAACATATAAGAGCTTCTACCATTCGTGGAGTCAAAGACGTACGAAATTGATCCAAAACACGTCCACCCGTGCTAAAAGCGGACTCCGAAGCAACACTCGAAACTGGAATAGCTAGCACATCTCTAGCCATAGACATAAGAATTGGATATGTTTTCCCTTGTCCAGACCACCAAGACAATATATTAAACTCATCATCATCATTATCCTCACACTCACTTCCTAAATACTTATCCAACTCGGTTGTTACTTCCGAAGTGAATTTTCCAGTTTCATTCACATACTCCTTTCTCAATCTTGACCCTTTGCTCCTTTTCCCCTCAACCTCAGTAGTATCAATGCCAATATTATCATTAGTAACCCTAGAACATGAACCAATCTTCTTTGCTGGTTGAGAAGATGCATAAAAATCAAACAACTTCACCAAAGTATCTCTAATCCGTTCACACATGCTAATTGAGTTAATGTAATCATAAGAACGTTGAACAATCCACTCAACATATTTCAACTTAAGTCTTGGATCAAGAACTAAAGCAATGAACATCAAAATATTGACATTATTTACATTTGTCCAATACTTATCATATTTACCCTTCATTAATTGTGCCATTTCCCTAAGACCTTTATCTTGGTCACTAAGATGAGCATTAATGGCATAACCAATGTCATAAATTTGTTCAACAACTGCATTACATGTGACATATCGTGATCCAGACAAACTCAAAGTAGCATCATAGAAAATCTCAAGAAAAGGCAAAAACACAGCAACCCTATCCCAATCAGCATCATCAGGTGCACCTCCCACCTTTTCAAGCTCTCTTACATAAGGAGAGAACTTTGTTTTCAAATTTTTAAAGGCCTTTCTAAATATCAATGCAGTTTTAAGCATGTTGTAAGTGGAATTCCACCTTGTTTCAATGTCTAAGCTAACAAGACCCTTACAACTTAAATTTTCCTCTAAAATACATGCCTTAAACTTTTGTAGCCTTGCAGGGGAAGACCTCACCCATTTCACAGCAGCTCGAACTTTCACAATAGCCTTATCAACTTCTTTCAAACCATCTTTAACAACTAAATTCAAAATATGTGCAGCACATATAATATGTAAAAGATAAGCATTCAACAAACAATCATCCCAAAAGATTGATTACCTATTTTAAGTACTTAATTGCTAAATCATTAGAAATAGCATTATCGACAGTTAACGTAAGTACTCTTTTAAGACCCCATTCAAGAAGACACTTTTCAACGAGCTCTACCAATAAGTTCCCGAATGACCCGAATAGGGCAAAATTGATAATTTTTATGCAAATTCAATTGTCATCAATAAAATCTGATTAGACACATATACAACAAATTTTGACCAAAAGTCCATGTATAAGTGGTAAGAAAAACCATAGAAGTCAAATTATTAAAGAAACTATTTAATTTCTTTCTATTATAAATGAAAAGACCATAACAATCTCTGTAATTGTAGCACGTGACACAAGAATGAAATCAGGAATAGCAACCTTGCAAAGCTTACGAAAACCCTCACGTTCTACAAAACTAAATGGCAATTCATCAATAATTATCATTTCAGCAATTGCTTTTCTTATTTCATCTTGATTAAAACGCCATAATTTAGGAACACTCACAGTCTCAACGTTCCATCGTGTTCACTCTTGTTTTAGACTCAAAATCTAAAATTGTTTGCCTTTTGTCAATAAAAAGGAGTCTTCATAGCATTAGTTCCACAAGGTAGACGTAAACGTTTCATAGCATTAGTTCCATTAGCAATAGAGCAAGAAATTTTTGCATTACAATACAAACACTTAGCATAATTTGAATCACTTGGAATTTCACTAAAATGATCCCAAGCAGTAGATGTTTTTTTACGCTTACCCTTAGATTCATCTTGATTCTTTGCTTTTCCACGATCCTTTCCCTTCTTTTTCTTTGATTGAACTTCCATCAAAACCTCTGGTTCAGATTCTTCCTCGGAATTAGAAGGAAGTATCTCCATAAAATCGTTGCTATTGTCTCCAGTTGTAGACATTTTTGGAGACACCAAACTAAACTAAGCAAAATCAGAAATCAAATTAAGCAACCCAAACCAACCTAAACTAAATAAAAAAACAGAAATCAAAATCAAAAATAAACAAACAAAACAGTAAACAATAAACATAAACAAAACAGTAAACAATAAACATAAACAAACAAAAACGAAAAAAGACAAAAAATAAAAAACGAAACCAACCTAAACTAAGCAGTAAACTAAACAATAAACATAAACAAAACAGAACAGCAAGTTAGCAATGGAAACTCTAAACCAAATACCAGAAAAATCGAATTGAAGATGAAAACCTAAACAGAAAATTTGAAAACAAAATAAAAAAAAACGAAACCTAAACAGAACAGATCTTTGTTTCGATTCTTCATCTTCAATTGTGGTATTTGGTTTCGAAATTTTTTATTGTGGTATTTGGTTTCAAAATTTTTTTTTTTTTGGGTTTTCATTTCTGTTCTGTTTAGGTTTCGTTTTTTTTATTTTGTTTTCAAATTTTCTGTTTAGGTTTTCATCTTCAATTCGATTTTTTTGGTTGGTTTTTTTTTTTTTGTTTATGTTTATTTTTGATTTTGATTTCTGTTTTTTTATTTAGTTTAGGTTGGTTTGGGTTGCTTAATTTAATTTCTGATTTTGCTTAGTTTAGTTTGGTGTCTCCAAAAATGTCTACAACTGGAGACAATAGCAACGATTTTATGGAGATACGTCCTTCTAATTCCGAGGAAGAATCTGAACCAGAGGTTTTGATGGAGGTTCAATCAAAGAAAAAGAAGGGAAAGGAAAAGCAAAGAATCAAGATGAATCTAAGGGTAGCGTAAAAACATCTACTGCTTGGGATCATTTTAGTGAAATTCCTGGTGATTCAAATTATGCTAAGTGTTTGTATTGTAATGCAAAAATTTCTTGTTCTGCTGCTAATGGAACTAATGCTATGAAACGTCATACTATGAGGTGTAAGAAGACTCCTTTTTTTATTGACAAAAGGCAAACAATTTTAGATTTTGAGTCTAAAACAAGAGTGAACACCGATGGAACTGTTGAGACTGTGAGTGTTCCTAAATTATGGCGTTTTAATCAAGATGAAATAAGAAAAGCAATTGCTGAAATGATAATTATTGATGAATTGCCATTTAGTTTTGTAGAACGTGAGGGTTTTCGTAAGCTTTGCAAGGTTGCTATTCCTGATTTCATTCTTGTGTCACGTGCTACAATTACAAGAGATTGTTATGGTCTTTTCATTGAGAATAGAAAGAAATTAAAGAGTTTCTTTAAGAATTTGACTTCTAGGGTTTGTCTTACCACTGATACATGGACTTTTGGTCAAAATTTGTTGTATATGTGTCTAACTGCGCATTTTATTGATGACAATTGGAATTTGCATAAAAAAATTATCAATTTTTGCCCTATTGCTGGTCATTCTGGGGAACTTATTGGTAGAGCTGTTGAAAAGTGTCTTCTTGAATGGGGTCTTAAAAGAGTACTTACGTTAACTGTCGATAATGCTAGTTCTAATGATTTAGCAATTAAGTACTTAAAAGAGGTAATCAATCTTTGGGATGATTGTGTGTTGAATGCTGAGCTTTTACATATGAGATGTGCTGCACATATTTTGAATTTAGTTGTTAAAGATGGTTTGAAAGAAGTTGATAAGGCTATTGTGAAAGTTCGAGCTGCTGTGAAATGGGTGAGGTCTTCCCCTGCAAGGCTACAAAAGTTTAAGGCATGTATTTTAGAGGAAAATTTAAGTTGTAAGGGTCTTGTTAGCTTAGACATTGAAACAAGGTGGAATTCCACTTACAACATGCTTAAAACTGCATTGATATTTAGAAAGGCCTTTAAAAATTTGAAAACAAAGTTCTCTCCTTATGTAAGAGAGCTTGAAAAGGTGGGAGGTGCACCTGATGATGCTGATTGGGATAGGGTTGCTGTGTTTTTGCCTTTTCTTGAGATTTTCTATGATGCTACTTTGAGTTTGTCTGGATCACGATATGTCACATGTAATGCAGTTGTTGAACAAATTTATGACATTGGTTATGCCATTAATGCTCATCTTAGTGACCAAGATAAAGGTCTTAGGGAAATGGCACAATTAATGAAGGGTAAATATGATAAGTATTGGACAAATGTAAATAATGTCAATATTTTGATGTTCATTGCTTTAGTTCTTGATCCAAGACTTAAGTTGAAATATGTTGAGTGGATTGTTCAACGTTCTTATGATTACATTAACTCAATTAGCATGTGTGAACGGATTAGAGATACTTTGGTGAAGTTGTTTGATTTTTATGCATCTTCTCAACCAGCAAAGAAGATTGGTTCATGTTCTAGGGTTACTAATGATAATATTGGCATTGATACTACTGAGGTTGAGGGGAAAAGGAGCAAAGGGGTCAAGATTGAGAAAGGAGTATGTGAATGAAACTGGAAAATTCACTTCGGAAGTAACAACCGAGTTGGATAAGTATTTAGGAAGTGAGTGTGAGGATAATGATGATGATGAGTTTAATATATTGTCTTGGTGGTCTGGACAAGGGAAAACATATCCAATTCTTATGTCTATGGCTAGAGATGTGCTAGCTATTCCAGTTTCGAGTGTTGCTCGAATAGCTTTAGCACGGTGGGCGTGTTTTGGATCAATTTAATCGTCTTTGACTCCACGAATGGTAGAAGCTCTTATATGTTGTCAAGATTGGATTCGTTCTTCACAAGGACCAATTTGCATAGAGGAGAGTTTATTAGAATTGGAAAGTATCGAAGAAGGTTAGAATTTTTTCTTTATTAATTACAACTATTAATAATAATTTTATTTAAAATATCTTCCTACTAAAGACTTTGGATTGTTATTTCATATTTTCATTTTATGTTATTGAAGACATTTGTAATTAAGGACTTTTATGGTAGAATATAATAGATTATTCACGCCTTTGATATCGACATTATATATTGCTTTTGAGTTTAAAAAATTAGAATAGTAATTTTAAAATCCAAAATTCAAGCTTGATCAATACGAAATGGAAAAAAACTGCCTAAAAATAGCATAATATTTACTTGGAATTCGATTTTAAAAATAATAATTAAAATTAAAAAATCACCAAAAAATGCAATGGATTGTCCCGACCTTTATCGGGTACTAACGTACCGCATTAAATGGGCGGGACACGCAAAAATAGGTACGCTAACGTACTCGCTTCGGGTACCGCTTCAAGAATACTGGTTATGAACACCCCTAGTGAGAAGAGAGATTGAGATTTGAGTGAGAATGGGTGAGAAAAGAAGAAGAGGACGGAGCAGCAAGGCACTCATATCATAGATAGCAGTGATTGAAATTTGAAAATAAACCCTAATTGAAAATAACTATATATATTAAAAAAGTTAACGGGTATTTAGTGGGTACCCAGATCATTTAAATACCGGCCCATGACCCCACCCGGTTAAGGCAGTCTCAGCCACCACATTAGCCACACCCCGATATTCGGCTTCAGCACTCGAGCGAGAAAATTTGAACACCCCTAATCACAGTAGACAATAGTAGCCTTGGGTAAAGAACAATGCAACTCTAGCAACAAATTTGGTAACCAAGCAGTCTCAGCCACCACATTAGCCACACCCCGATATTCGGCTTCAGCACTCGAGCGAGAGAGAGTAGACTGTCGTTTAGAGGACCAAGAGATCAAATTGTCCCCAAGAAACACACAATACCTGGAAGTGGAGCGACGTGTATCCGGACAACCACCCCAATCCGCATCAGAGTATGCAATCAGACCAGAAGCAGATGTTGAATAAAGATGCATACCAAAACTAAGTGTCCCTTGTAAATACCGAAAAACAGTTTTCATGGCATTGAAATGAGGTTCCTTAGGATCATGCATAAATAAACAAAGTTGTTGAACTGCATATGAAATATCAGGTCGGGTGAAAGTCAAGTATTGGAGAGCACCCACAAGTTTCCGATAATAAGAGGGAGTGGAAAGTGGTTTCCCTGAAGTAGCACTAAGTTTAGACTTAGTATCAACCAGAGTGGAAGCAGGTTTACAATACGACATATGTGCCCGGTGTAGAATTTCCTGAGCATACTTTCATTGGGAAAGAAACATTCGATCCTTAGACTGACAGACAGAAATACCTAGAAAATCAGATAAAGGACCAAGATCCTTCATAGCAAACTCTGAACTAAGAAGTAAAATAATACGATGTCGGAGAGCATGAGATAAACATGTGGGTATAATATCATCAACATATAATAACAAAAAAGCAGTTTCGGTACCTCTCTAGAAGATAAACAATGATGTATCACTTTTGCTGTTAACAAAACCCAACGAAAGAATGTAAGTCGCAAAACGCTGATACCATGCCCTAGGAACCTGTTTAAGACCATAAAGAGACTTTCGGAGAAGACAAACATGGTGAGGCTTGTCGGGATCAACAAAGCCAAATGGTTGATGCATATATACAGTTTCTTGTAAATGTCCATGAAGAAACGCATTTTTCACATCGAGATAGTGAATAGACCATTGTCTGGAAAAAGCCAGACTAAGAACTGTGCGACTAGTAGCTGGTTTCACCACCAGACTAAAAGTCTCACCACATTCAATACCAACTTCCTGACTCTTACCATTAGCAACCAACCTAGCTTTGTGTCTCTCAAACTCCCCATTAGATCTCTCCTTGTGAGTAAAGACCCACAAACATCGAATCACATTCACATTATTCGGTCTCGGTACCAAGTCCCATGTATGAGTAGAAATCATGGCATTATGTTCATCACACATAGCACTATACCAGTTAGGATCTTGTAGGGCATTGGCCGGAGAACGAGGTAACGGAGATTTTTTGAGGAGTAGACAAAGTAGCAAAAACAACATTAGCATACTTCGAATTCAGCTTAAAAATCCCAGACTTAGAGCGGGTGTGCATGGAGTGAGAAGGCTGGAGGACACGTGGGCTAGAAGGAAGAGGAGAATGTGAAGAAGAGTGAAGAGACTCTATGGGCTGTGGTGGAGAAAGGCCCACTACACGAACTTCAGCACATGAAGAAGTGGAGGGGAGAGGGGTGAGCCTTCTTGGAGAAGCGGGCCTCACATTAGGGAAAGGGTGTTGATTTGGGGGTTGGGTCGGCGAGCTAGAACGAATCAGAAGAGGAGCTGGAGTTGTGTGCTCGTTAGAAAGCAAAAAATAAATATCTGAGAGCTGTGGAGTATAATTTGAGGAATATGGAAATGTTAATTCATTAAACACCACATGTCGAGAAATAATGATTTTCTTGGTTTGAATGTCTAGACATCGATACCCCCGATGAGAAAGAGGATATCCAAGAAATATACAAGGAGTAGAACGGGGACTCATTTTATTGGACGCGGTGGCAGAGACATTTGGATAACAAAGACAACTAAATGTACGAATATGATCGTACGTCGGGGCTCTATGATAAAGAATATGAACAGGAGTGAGATTACCTAACAATCGAGTAGGGCGAATGTTAAGTAGGTAAGAGGCCGTGTGCAAAGACTCAACCCAATAAGAAGAAGGAAGAGATGCATGAAATAAAAGAGAGCGGCATACATTATTAATAGTGCGAATCATACGTTCCACCTTTCCATTTTGAGGGGAAGTATGAGGACACGAATAACGCCAAATCATGCCATGGAAAGAAGAGAATAAAGTAAAACGGTTATTATCATACTCACGCCCATTGTCACATTGCAGTGCCTTAATAAAATAGCCAAATTGAGTTTGAACATACTTATGAAAATGCACAAAAGTATCATAGACAGTAGTTTTAGATTTTAAAGGAAACACCAACAAATAATGAGAATAATCATCTAGGAAGAGCAAATAATAGCGAAAACCCGTATGACTATTAATAGGATAAGTGAACAAATCGGTATGTATTATATCAAACGGAGAAGAAGTTCTAGTAGTAGAATCTGAAAAAGGAAGCCGACAATGCTTTCCCAACTGACAACCATGACAAACATGAAGGCTAGGCCCTTTATTACAATCAATTATTTTATTACTCCTAAGAAAATGAAGCACGTGATCACCAGGATGACCCAATCTGTTGTGCCAAACATCAGAAGATAGAGCAGCAAAAGGAGATGAATAGGAAGCTTTATTTGACGAGAGAGGGTAGAGACTCCCGACACTATTGCACCGTGTCAACAAATTCCCCGTCCGGAGATCCTTCACAGAAAAACCAAACGGGTCAAATTCGACAGATACATTATTATCAGAAGTGAATTTACGGACAGACACAAGATTTTTGACAATATGAGGAGTATATAAAATATTTTTGAGAGCAAGAGGGGCAAAAGGTTTAGGTAAAGCCATAGTCCCACAAGCCTTAACCGGTATTCTAGTGCCATCACCAACCATAATATGTGAATTATAAGAATGCCAATCGATAAATGGGAAATCAATACCTGAACCATTCATGAGATGGGATGTTGCACCGGTATCTATATACCAGTTATTGTCCGGAGGTTGAAGTTGCATAGTGCTGAACATTGCAGGCAAGTCAGTGGGTTGGAAGTTATGTCTCGGAGCCAAGAAAGCGGCATTGGTATTACCCTGCTGTGGGGCCCGACCAAGAACACCTTGCTGACCATGAGAAACCGAAGATTGTTGCCCTTGGCCACCACGCCACGAAACCGGAACAGAGGGGAATGGACATGGTGGATAAAAGGAAGACCATGGTCCAACCCAAGGTGGATAGAATAAGGGTTGTGGTGGTTGGGCTTGATGTCCACCTGGTGTATTCCCCCCTTTGTGAAGCTTTGTTTCTTTTTCTTGCTAATGTCCCATTACCGTGGACCGAGCCGACCGACCACCAGCTCCAACAGAACCACCAGACGAACCACCAGAAGAAGTTGTCGTAGCTACAAGAGCAGTTGAGGAAGAAGTTAAAGATGAGTCCTCCTGGTTCTTTTCACGGCTAACCCGATCGAGCTCAAGCATGGAGCATGCTTTGGAGAAAGAAGGTAGAGGGGAAGCCTGCTGAATTAAGGTTGCAACCATGGCGTAATCCGACGTCAATTTTCCGGCCAATTGAAGAACTAAACGTTCTTCCGAAATCGAATGACCCATTGCCGATAATTGATAAGAAATAGACTTCAAGCGTTGACAATAATCTGCCAATGAAGAACAATTCTCCAATTTAATCATACCAAAATTGGTTTTCCAGATGAACAACCCTAGTACCCTTATTGTCTTGAAAAAGATCACGTAATTTTTCCCAAACCACCATAGTTGTGGCCTTTTCATCAAGAATTCGGTACAAAAGATCAGTGTGAACAGTCCCGTATATCCATTGAAGGACCACCGCATCAAGACGTTCCCACAACCCATCCTCGACGTCCGATGGTCAACTGACCGTGGAATCTATGTGATCAAGAACTGCGTAAACCGTTGCGGTATTTCGGAACAATGTAGCCCATGGAGTAAATTCGAATGTTGGAAACGTTCAAAGCCGGGTGATAAGCGTTGACAAGAGAGGTCTTGAGAGAGGGCGTGACAGTGCCATTTTCTCCAGCCATGATAATAAAGACAAGAAACAGAAGAAGAAGATCAAACCCACATCCGAAGATAGATCAGAGAAGATAGAAGAAGAAGAGGAGAGAAAAAAAAAATTGCAGCGGAAGATCAGAGAATTAGTTGGCTTGATACCATGTAAGTAAATGGCATACTCCCCATCCAGGAGCCTTCCTAACATTGCTATATATATATATATATACTATATATATATATATATATATATATATATTATATATATATATATATATATATATATATAATATATATATATATATATACATATATATATACATATTATATATAATATATATATATATATATATATATATATATAATATATATATATTATATATATTATAACACACAATATATATATATACTTATATATATTATATATCTACATATACTATATATATATATGATATATATATGTATATATATTATGTATATATATATTATATTATGAATACTCATATATATATATATATACGCATGTATATATGAGCACTTACATTATGTATGCACTGTATATATATGTACTGTATATACATATGTATATATCATATATTACTCATATATGTATATATTTATATACTATATACTATATATATATATGTATATATATATATATATGTATGTCATATATATATATATATATAACTAGCTGCATATATGCAATATATGCTATGTATATACTTATGCTATATGTATGTATCTGCTATAGCCTTATGTATACATAATATATATATATATATTATAATATATATATATATGTATGTATGTAATATATATACTTATATATGATATATTATATATATATATTATATTAATATATATATATATGTATAGCTATATATATATATATAATATATATAGTATAATCATATATATTAATATTATAATTATAATTAATAATCAAAAAGTAAATAGGACAAGTAGAAATAATGGCAGGGAGTACTTTAACTTGCTCCAATCGATAAGAGGTTCTAAAAGGTTACATGGCTCATTTGCAAATACTTTTGATTTGAGGTAGGTAGTAATTAGATTGATTAATAGGATTCTTGATCAATTTGACCATAGGATTCTTGTTTGTGATTGAGACAACTTTTTTTCCATCAATTGTAGAGTTATATAGGGTCTTTAATTATAAATTAATTTAATGTATTACTCCTTCCGTTCTTTTTTGATTGTCCTATTTGAAGATTTCACACAAATTATGAAATGTGAAATTTTTAGTGGGTATTATTTTATTAGAATAGCGGTGTGAATTAATGATTGTATTGGTATTATGAGAGAGAAAATATAAAATAATTAAAGATAAAATAAAATTAAAAACAAAAAAATGATTGTCATTAATGTTGCAAGTACCGTACAACAATGGCAAATAGGGAAAACATAACTCTGTGTTGGGTTACATTGTTCTTTCCATATTTGGAAATTTTTAGAGGGCAATTTAAAAAATGGAGAGAAAAAATCCAAATACTTAATCTAAATTACAGCCATTTCATTGGCTTAAACCACAATACATAGATTGCTTACTTAAATAAGCAAAATGATTAACAATCAAAAATGGCAAAAAAAAGATGACTTTCCAAATTCTACAATTGAGTATATATGGCAGCAGCTTCAACAGTGGCAGAATCAGAGCTTCAACCCTCAAAAAAATATCCCAAAATCAAGCAGTTTCAAGAGTAAACATAATCCTTCCACAACATAATATTCCAGCATCTTTTGTGCTGAAAACAGTAACCGCATAGCCCAAAATCAACTGCATCACAACTTTTTCAATGCTTCAGGAAGTGAGGATGAAATCGAGGAGGCATGGTATTTTGGATCAAGCCAATATGATCCACAATCAAGCTCAGAATCAGAGCAAGAACCGGCATAAATAGTTGAGGAGCAAGTTGAACAAAACAATCATCATAAGCCAAAGCTCAGCAATGAGATGAGGCATCTAATATTTCAAGAGTTGCTTTCATTGAAAGCAATGAGATGTTAAATTAATTTTTTCCGAGTACTTGATTTCATCATTGGAGTATCAAGAACAATGAACATGAACAGAAACAGACTAAAAAAAATAGCATCATCTCAAAAAACAACAGCACCATCGAAAAAAAGCCCCCTGTTTCAAGAACAATGAAGAAGAACGGAAACAGACTCAAAAACAACATCAGAAGACAGATCAAAACCGGCAAAATCAAAAAGAGCAAACAAAAAAAACCAGATCAAAACCCTAAAAAAAGCATCATCTCAAAAAACAACAGATCAAAACCCTAAAAAACAACATCATCTCAATAAACAACAGATCAAGAACCAAAACAAGCATCATCCTAAAAAAAACCCAAAATTTTCCAACAACACACAAATTCAGAAGTCACCCAAAATATCAGAATACATCCTAAATCCCAAAATGTCGATTATCCTCAGCTATTAAAAAAAATTAAACATAAACTTAAACAAGTATTCTAAATTAAACATAAAAACTTTTCAAAATAGGAAAGTATTTTAAATATGACAAACTTATGAAACTACCCGTTATAGTAATGTGGACAAACTTAAAAAAACGGAGGGAGTATATGATAGCTATTAGGAGAGTAATAATTAGCTACTTTAGTATTCAACTTGGCTCTTATTGTCTCCTAAGTTTCCAAGGTCAAAAATTTATATGTGGTCGCCTCACACTTGCAACAAAAGAATTTTATATTTGTCGAATATAAGTCTTAAAAAACTCATTTTAAGATTTAAAAAACCAATTCTAACACTTAAAACCCCCACTCAAATCCTCAATTTTTCTAGTTCAGATGCTTAATTTAATTTTTTTAGCTATCGACTTCAACCCTTAAAGCATTCATTCCACCACTTAAAATGTCATTTCTAACTCTTAAAATACTTACTCTAACCCTTAAATTTATGTTTTACTTATCTAATCCAATTGTAAAGTATCTATTTCAAAATTTAGAACGTTTATTTAATGGTAAATTTTGTCAAATTTAAGACTTGTTGTTCCAAAGTTAGGAGGTACTATTCATAATGCATGCAATGCAATGGATCCAAAAATGAGCCAAATGTTGAGTTAGGTACTTCGTTAATGGGCTTGGCCCACATGCGTAAAGATGGAGGCCTTTCAATGGTTAATTTATTTTGGTTAGCCCAATTGTTTTATTTATTTTGGGTCACATTTGCCGATACACAAATTCTAGTGAGAAACGGTCTATTTGAGAAACTATCTCTTAATGGGTTGGCCCATCAGAAAAAATATAGAGTAAATGTAGGGAATAAACTTTAATGAATTGGGCCTGAGAGACGTCTATCAGAAAGACGGTCTCTCAAGAGACCGACTGTTGCCAATATTGACTCGTTTTCCCTTTTTTTTTGTATTTTCACAAAATCTTACTTGAGACCGTCTTTGCAAAAATCGTTTTAAGATTGGGCAGATTCAATGTTTAATTTTTTTAAAAAAACAACTAAACTTTTAACAATGTTTTTTAACTTCCATTTTCAGTTTTCCTCATTCTCTTTCCTGACAAAAATGCTCATCTTCCTCTTTACAAAAATTGTTGTTTATTCTCTTTACAAAAAAATAACTAAAATTACTCATCGTTACAAAAATTGTTGTTTATTCTCTGCTTATCTTCTTCAATATTTACAAAACCATCAAAGTTATGTATTTATATGATAAGTGCAATTATTTTCCCTTATCCGTGCTATTTCTACGCTTCTTATGTGAAGTTTTAGTGGGATTTAGGATCTACAATAGTGAATTGTTATAATTTTGCCTCATAAGCTTAATTTTGTGTTTTATGTCATATATGAGGCGAAATTGGAGATTTTTTTAGGTCCCGGGGTGATAAGAGGGTGAAGGCTTGGAGAAATAGCCTAAGACCCCTAGAATAAGTGAAGAGATCGTTGCTCACTTGAAGATGTTTTACAATGAATATGGGCAAAAGAGAAAAGAGTAGAAAAGTGATGAAAGACAAAAGTTTTGAGAAGAAATTTGATACATGCTCACTCTTTTGGCTATAACTTTTGATATAGAGATTACATTGATGCAAGGTTTGCGGCATTGGAAAGTAAACTTCAAGAGCTTTCCAACTGTATATTATATGTTCATATCCGACAACCGAGAAGAAAATAGCAGCCATTCAAAGTTCGCCACACAGACCTAGAGCGGCGAGTCGTCGCTCCAAAGTGACGACTCGCTGCTTCTTTGCGACGACTCGTCGCTCCTTTTGTAATGACTCGTCGCTTCTTCTTTGAACTCTCTTTTCCAGGCCAGTACATATGCAACGACTCGTCGCACCCGATGTGGCGAGTCGTCGCTTTTCGTCTGATGGAATTTTAACGGTCTTTTCTCCTAATTTTTGGAACCACTATTTAAGTGGAGGTTAAAACCTAGTTTAAAATTCAGTTTTCTTTTCTTAAAAACTCTAGAGTTCCTTAGTATTATCTTTAAGCTTTCCTTTAAGAATTTCAAGATTGTAATTTTAGAATTCATTTTGCAATTTACACTTCCTTCTTCAATCCTCCATTGTCAAGGTATTTCCTTTATATTCAAGTTTTTAAATTATGTCTTATATTTTGTTTCATGATAGTTTAGTATGCATAGAAATCTCTATAACCATGATTAGTGAGTAGTTTTGTATGCTAGGACATTGAATTTGAACCCTAATATGTATGTGATTGCTAGATGAGGATTGGTGATTGTGATGTTGAATTGATTTGATTAAATTGTTTTGTTTGATCATTCAAGTTAAAGTCTTTTAATTTCTCTTAATACCAAAATCACGAAAGTTGAGGGATGAGAATATTATTAGTCTTGGATGATAAAACAAGTTAATATGCCTTCTTAATCAAAATCACGAAAGTTGAGATTGAGTAGTATGTTTTCTTGTGATGTTATTCGATCAAAATACGAAAGTTGAGATTGGGAGAACCCATTTAATTTGATTTAATTTGATTACCATCCCGAAAAGGAGTGATAAAATTAGATTGGTGAACCAATTCAATGGAATCAATTGCAATCCTTATCAAAATAATCGCATGCTATTAGTGGGGAATTCCTATGTCCTAGTCCTTTTTATTATCTTGATATCATCATATTTCTTTAAGTGTTATCACATAGTTTATAGAATCAACCAAAATCTTTTGTTCTTAAAAGTGATTGATTGAACGACTCTCATATTGATCCTGCCTCCCTGTGATCGACCCGTAATTGTGCTACAACACCCGTACACTTGCGGCATTGAAATAAAACCCTAACATTATACTTCATCATTTTCGTTTTTAAAGCTTTCATTTTTATTTTTTTTGGGTTAATTGTGTTATATATTAGTTGGATTTATAATTTTCTGATTTTTTAATTAAGTTTCATCAATGGTGTAAAGAGTGATGTTGAAGAAGAGAAGAAGACAACAATGTCTACTGTTTGGGGGAAATTAGTAAATGCAATTGTGGATATAATATAATATATTGAGAGTTATAACATAATACATTTGTAATTATAACATCATATATTCGGGGTTATTTGGAGTTATAACATAATATAGTTGGGGTTATAACAAAATATATAATTGCTTTTAATAGATTTGAGATTATAACAATATATATTAATTATATAACACTACAAATTGATATTATAATATACAAGAAAATATATTATATTATAAAATGTCAGAAATATAAGGTTTTAATTCCAAATATATTAAGTTATAACCCTAAATATATTACGTTATGTAACATACTCAAAATTTCTAATCTTAATCATTTTCGACTAATTCTTAATTCATTCAATTTAATTTCTAATTCTTGATTATTAAGCTCATATATATAATTTCTAAAATCTTATATTCCAACTAATTATATATTAATTGATTTAATTTCTTATTTAATTTCCAGTTCGATTTTCATGTTATTTAATTATTTAATTATCTTTAAATTCCTAATACTTGCTCGATTTCTTAAACTACTCCGAATATGAAACTTTAAATTTTTATCATTTCTAAATGATTTTTTTTAGCCCAAAGTTTTCAATAATTATTTTGTATTATCAAAATCATTTTATTAACTTTTGGTTTACGAAAAGTTTACGTTTAAAAAAAAATATCTTATCTTCTGAATTAATTTCGTTAACGATTATTTTGACGACTTTAACACATTTATTAAAATTATTTTAATCTACTGTTAATATATTTTTATTAATAATTTTAATTAAGGTTTTAAGCTAGTTTTGCACCTAAATTAATAATAATGATTATCTAAATCTATTAGTCAAAACCTACCTATATTTTTTATTACTTATTTACTTACATAAGTAAAGTAAGTTTGAAAAGAAATCAAATTTCATCCTTACTTATCTACTTACATAAGTAAAGTAAGATATGGAGCCATGATTTTTTTATTTTTATCCAAATTTTAAAAGATCTTGTCCCACAATATCTTCTATATATAGGAGCTATTTTCCTAACATTCTACCTTGCAACATTAAAACAAATTAACTCACGCAAATAATATCATTCTAGTTGTGTAGTATTAAGGAATTAAGTCATCCACTTTTCTTCCATTTGCTCCTAATTTCACTTTATAATATCAATTACTTTTTCTCTAACATTAATTAAGTTAAAGAAAATCAAGAAGGAGCTTAATATATATATATATATATATATATATTATACACTCGTGTTACTATAATTATGTAAAAATATTATTATATTAAGAATGATTATAGTATGCTTCAAAAAAAATGATTATGGTAATATTATAGGTAATTTTTTTATGTAAGCCCTTAAATTAGTTTATAATTAAAGTTGTGTGTTATTTCATGAATATATATTTTTTATGGTTATGCTAAGGATGTTGTCATTATACATTATCTTTTATGTTAAAGCTTATCCTTATAGTTATATTAAATATTAACTTAGTTTTTATATTAGTTAAATAAAATTAGAATTTACTATGATAAATTAATTAAATTAAGTTGTTTTAAGTGAAAAGGCCAACAAATACTCATAGGTCATTCGATCACTATCATATAAAAAAAATTTAAAAAAAAGTGTTATTTACAAATTTTAATTATGACAATCTATTTTTATGATAATAATAAAAATAACAAGTTACAAAAAAGATATCTTTGAAAAAAAAAATAAAAATTTTCAAGTTATTTATATTAAAGTGTTTTCTCAAATACATGAGATTTTATACCTAAAAGTAACTTTTGGGATATTAAAAAGCTAGTTAGTACAAAATATATCTTTACTTGACTATTTGACTCTAATTTATTTGAAATGATGTAAAAGTATATTTTTTTTGCCCTTTTTAAAATTTTGTGTGAAAATATTAAAAGAATAAAATTTTAACTTGTTTTATAACAAGAGTTATGGATTTGTGTGAATATATAAGTTTTACTTGTTTTATTACTAGAAGTATTGTTTTTGTGAGCTTATAAAGTGTTACTTGTTTTTTTTACTAGAAATATTAATTTTGTAAAATTATAATTTGTATTTGTTTTATAAATATAATATTGACTTTTGTGAACTTAATAGGTCTTACTTATTTTTCAACTTGAAATATTGATTTTTGGTGAATTTGTTGAATTTTGAAAACTTATCCATAGAATATAGTTTTACTCGATTTATAATTAAAATATTTATTTTTGTTAAAGAATTAAAATATTTATCTGTTTTAAAGTTAAAAATGTTGACTATTGAAATTTATTTCAAGAGAAATAAAAATTAGTAGCTACTTGTGAAAATGTTAATCTAAAGACTATTTATAGAATATTAAGTTAGTATAGTGCAAATTTATTTAACAAATGAACTATTGAAAACAAAGTTTTAAACAAAGTTTAATGAGTAAAACTTTAATAGTGAACTTAGAAAGGCATATAGGTAGAATATTATTGAATAAAAAAGTTAACATCTAAGTTAGTCAAAGTCAAAGTCAACTTGTAGTAGTAAAAATGTGATGTGCTTGTGTGAATTAACTGTGTATTGATTGAATGACCTCGATAGTAAGGCAATGTCGAACCATGGACCGACATGTAAAATCCCGGCGCCCGTGTTCGCCGGAACGTAAAATGCGGTGTTAGACAGGGGGTTAGCTACCTATCCTGTAGAAGCTCGAGCATAAACATTGGCGGGGTGACGACCCCCACCATAGTTAGATATAGGGCTTTGGCCCTAATCTAGCCAGACCCTTACATATATCAGGTGCATATTGTTGTGCTTGTTGATCAGTGATAAACTTGATTACTATTGATGCTATGAGGCGTGGTACGGTTATAAGTATTAACCACCTGAACTTGCTTAAGTATTAAGATTACCGAATTGTATAAGTGGCAGTAACGTACTTCTGCCAGGGTTGAGAATGGTATCTTAATGACTTAAAAGTATGGAAGAGCAAAACAATATGGTAAAAGTATACAGTGGTGTCAATTTATTATAAGTTCGTACTCTAATTATTATTTAGTAAATGGAGTGTATTATTTCCGTATTTTGAGCTGGATAGGGAGTTATGCTCGGCGTTAAGCGCTGACCGATTTAATCGGCTGTCATCCGTATTATGGATGGCAGTATGTTGCAGGATTTAGTTTCAGGTTCCGATCCAGGCCGCAACCACAATTTATTTATGCTATCGAGGACTTAGCTGTAAGATTTTTTTTATACTTCATGTTTGATGATTTTGACGTATTTTATTTATTGTGTATTTTTGGAACAAACGATATATATTTTTATTTTCCTACTTTTTATCATTTGAATAAACATTTATTGTATTTTTAAAGGTTTTTAGCAGATCGACATTTTCAGACTTTCGCATTATTTTGTAAAAAAATAAATTTTTCATTAATGTTAATTACGAATCGCGATTGCCGCTTCTGTTACACGTTATATACACAAACATATTCTGTTATAACCCCAAATATAATATCTTATAACTCCAAATATTATGTTATAACCCCAAATATATTATTTTAACCCCAAAAAGAAATCAGTTTTCTACAATAGTTTTTATAAAACAACTGTTTTTTTTTTCTAAAACAAAAAGGAAAGTGGAATGGACTCTTGAGAGCCATCTTTAAAAAAGATGATCTCTCAACAGAGTGTTTGCTTACTTTGTTATCCTACTAAAACTTTTTACAAAAAGGTGTGTTAAAAAATTATTAATATGTGATGTTACATCAAAGAATCATAAAGAGTTTTACTAATATACACTTCCTGTAAGCTTTGTGAGTTATTCTTTATATCACCAATTAGGGTCTCTTTTGAGAGACCGTCTTTTGTAAAAATAACTCTCAAAAGTCCAACTCAAATCTATATTTAGAGTTGTAACAATTTATCTTTAGAATTGGACCGAGCTTTTGAGAACCGTCTTTACAAAAGACGATCTCAAATAAGAATTTGTAATCATCATTGGGTTTTAGAATGAAACCTCACCCATTGTGCTGTCATATCTCCACTTATGCAATTTGGAGAATAACTTAGTTTTATTTGATAATAATTTCATGTAATATAATAATAATAAATAAAATATAATTGTGTTTTTTCTATACAGGTACAGCCATGCGGGAACGGTCGCGATTGCGGTAACGGAACGGTACTACGGTAACGGGTTGTCGTATCGCCAAATTACAGTCAAAAAAATGAGATTTCCCTTGAACAGTCCTAAAACGCGGTTATTTTACACCTTTCTAACGCGGGAAAAATCAAAACGATTTCTCTAAAAACCTTTCCAACACGGCCTTTCCAATACGTCGCGGCCTTGTTTTTGCACTATGGCTACAGCCTACTACAGGTTCAAAAACTAGTAGATGAGGAGATCTGATCAACTAGCATTAATGACGGAGTACGTTATGGGCTAAAAATATGCAACCTAGAGTATAATACAAAACTAATTAATTAGTATATAATATCTAATTAATTCACTTGTTTTAATCCAGAAACTGAAACAATCAAGGAGCAAGCATTCATGGCTGAAATCAAGAGATAATTATCATTATCATTTAATTTAATAAAATAATATTTGATTGGTTCCCAAAATCATTTATAAGCACAAACAACAAATAAAGATGAGTCACAAAATCTTGTAAGAGAGGGTAGGGCTGAACAAAGTTTGGTCTAGATCGTAAATCAAATCAGATCAAACTGGAATTTTAGTATTTGGTCTGGTTTACGGTTTAAATGGTCTGGTCTGATTTTTTCAAATTAAATTACGGTTTACGGTCTGGTCTCGGTTTTTTTTTTTTATTTTTCAGACCAGATCAGACCGCAAACCGTACTATTGTCGAAAATCATCATTTTGTATTTAAAAAATTAAGTTGCAACCTAGATATTGAAAATGTAGTTATTTTTAGATATCAATATATACTTGCATGATGTTGGTGTTATCAACTAATTACAAATTATTTCTGGTTTGGTCTGATTTTAGTGTCAGACTAGATTATACCGAACCATGTTCACCCCTAAGAGACGGTCTCTTTGAGATACTATCTCTAATTGGGTCGGTCCATTATATTAATTTTAGAATATTGTAAATAGGCATTAAGAGTGTTGAAAGTAGGCATTAAGGATATGATAAGTCAGCATTAAGAATAATGTAAGTAGACATTAAGACTACAGTAAGTATACATTAATCATTAATGGGTTGAGCTTAAAATACATCTCTTTAATAAACGGTCTCTCAAGAAACTGACCTAAAATGAATTAGCGTGCACACACGTCAACTCTATTTATCCACCGTTTAAGCTACATCGTTTATATCTAAGGTGAGAGATGTAAAGATTACATAAATTTATTATTGACTAATCACCTATTAAAAATATATTTAATATATTATTTCAAATTCTTAAATGAGCGGTTTTAATATATTTAATATATTTAATTTATTAGCTGGTCTTGAATGAGACGGCCTCATAATGAGACCATCAATTTGGGGCGACTCGCGACCCAATTCCTGCATGTATCAACCTGAGCATTTTTTTTATTTTCTGGGCAATTTTCAATTTTGATTTTAAAGGTATCAATTTTCAAAATTGATACCATTAAGGTCAAAATTGATAATTGCCCAAAAATTGAAATGTTGTTAGACGTCCGTGAAATGGGCCGGCCCACACTTCGTCTTAACTTGCGACGGTCTCATCCAAGTTTTTGTAATATTAATTTATGAATGTGAGCAGTGCTTAATTAAAGAATCGGACTAATTATAATAGTTCGTCTCATAATGAAACGATCTCGTACAAGACGAGCCAATTATTATTTGTTAATTAGTTATTACTATCACTTCATGCGGATGAACTACCCATTAGATAATTATAAATAAATTTAGGGTGAATAATAGTTTTTCAGCTCACCGTGACATATGTCTATATAAAAGATTCATTATGCTAAAATTTCTATTATTAGGATATTTAATCCAAGTACAGGACACGTCTCTTGGTGAGACCGTCTCATACATGAATTTATATTATTTTATTTTATAGTTAATAAAACAAGACAAAATAAAAATGGGTGGGACTGAGAGATTATATGGCAAACGACCCGGGTGACAAGCAATTAAGTCATTGTAATATGTAGCAATAACTATTCAACGAGCATCTCAGTTAGGGATGACAATTCAGTCCGAATTCGACCTTATTTCGATTTGATCTGAGGAATATAATCTGATTTGAGTTTGAGGAAAAAGTCATCCGACTCCAACTCCGACTTTACGATCAGTCCGAGTTAGAGACGGATCGGAGTTGGACCTTAATAAAAATCCGACACTCCGACTCGACTCCGATCCTGAAGGGAATCCGACTTTGAATTTGACTTTTACACCAATATTTTGTTTCCTTTAAAACACTAGACGTGACTAATTCAAGCTCTCTCTCATACTAATTGTAATTTTCGATTTTGAAAAAGTAGGTATTTTTATTTAGATTAATCATTTAGAATACGACAAATCAGATTAAGAGAAATAAAATACGTCAAATTAAAATGCGTGAAAATTTGTTAAATTGTAGTAGTGGGATTATTTCTCTTGTTAAACTTGAATTCAAGGTACATTTTTTTTGTTAAATTGTATTTGAAAAATATTTTGTTAATTTTGTATGTTGTAAAATCATTAGTACAAAATCACAACGATATTGTTTGATAATATTCCGACTCCGTTGGAGGTCCGAGAATCCGAGTCGAGACAAGCTTGGAGTATGCATAATCCGACTCCAAGTGGAGGCGGACTGAAAAAAAACTCCGACTATTATTCGGAGAAAAGTCAGAGTATGTATATCCGAGTCGAGTCCGACCAATTGACATCCCTAATCTCATTCGATCAACTTCTATAATGATCGAAAAGACATTTATAGGAAATAATTTTAAAAGATGATAATTATTAAATCTGTCAAGTAAAATATGTTGTTACTATATTATTTAGATAAACTAGAATTTTCTCCTCAGAAAAAAAAAATTTGTTAAAATAGAGTTAAGAAATATAAAAATTCTCATCTTAATGTTCATAAAAAAATATTTTCTTAACTAGCTTAGTGTTCTAACATGTTATGAAATCTACTTGTTAATATTATTTTATTTAGATCCAACCCATTGCACAGGCTACTATAGACTGAACGAACTATCTATGTGATCAGAATCTAATTGAAAACCTAACATTAAGAAAGAAATTAATACTTAATTCTTATTTGAATATCTTAATCATTTCTTTCGTATACTCCCATTAATGAGTCTAAATTGGGCAACTTGTAATCATATAAAAACTTGCTTAATTTCCAAAAAAAAAAATTATTCTCATTTTGTATGAGATTGTCTGTTTATTGAGACAAACTTATACAATCACTTTATTTCTCTAATTAATCACTTATGTTTGTAAATGATCATTTTGAGATTATAATTGATAATTTTAGAAAAAGTAATCACGACGTTAAGATTATAATTGATAATTGATAATCGATTACTATAGGTTATAACTTATAAGAAATCAATCAATTTAATGTTGAATTTGTATATTAAAATAGTCTAATAATAGATAATGCCCGTGTGATGCACGATTTTATTAAATTTTTTGACATATTTGTTTAAACAAAAAAAATTATAAATTTATAGCTATTGTTGTATTATAGTCATATCACCTAAAAACTCAATCAATGTTGATATTATTATAGTCATAATTAGAAAATAAAAAAGTCAAAGATAATATTATAGTAATACATACAATGACATCATCATTGAGTTTTAGAGGAAAAATTTTTATTAAGAAAGTGACTTACAAGTAATTTTAAAAGATAATAACATCAACAGTGTTGTATTTTAGTAATAGTTATAGAAATAGAAATATGATCTCACCAAAAATTGTGCAAAACTAAAACATAGCCGGGACATTTTGACCATTTCCGTTGTATCCTTTCAAGTTTCAATCAACAACTTGTCTTTTTTAATATATTAAAAAACGAAAACCGCCATAAAAAATTGCAAAATTATGGCATAATTAATGTTAATGTGATTCATGCAAATATTTAACACAAGGAAACATTGACCAAAATTTTGAAATCATAATCCATTATAAAAATTTCAACCTTTTTTATCATCCGTTATAATTTTAAGTCTTCGATCTAAAACCCCAAATTCTCCATCAAAAACCATGTCTTGAACTTCAATCTTACTCCTTGGAATCATATCAATAATCATTTATACTCTAATCAAACTGATATTAACCCATAAATCAGAAAACCCAAGAAGAAATGAATCAAAACTTCCTCCAGGAAGAACAGGATGGCCAATAATAGGAGAAACGTTAACTTTCATAACAAAGCCAGAAAAATTTGTACAAGAAAGGATGAAGAAATACAGTCGAGAAGTATTTAAAACTTCAGTAGCAGGAGGAAAAATGGCAGTTTTATGTGGGCCCGCAGGAAATAAATTCTTGTTTTCAAATGAAACAAATAAATCAGTTACTCCTTGGTGGCCTAAATCAATTTCACAGCATTTGTTGTTTCCAAATACAGATCTTTGGAAATCTTCATTACCAGATGATAATTCATTTCTTAAGGTTGAATCAATTCAAAAGTATGTTTCTTTTATGGATTCCATGGCTAAAGATCATGTTCAGAGTAGGTGGGCTCCACATAAGGAAGTTGAGGTATGTACGCCATTTTCTTCAGCACCAGATCATGTTAAGTTGTCATTACATTGAATTTAATGATGCAGCTTCTTATTCCTTATTACTGTTTAGTTTTTGATTATAATACTATATTTTATTATATTGAAATGATTATAATAACCTAGGATAATCCAATTTTTTCATGATTTTTCTTTAGTCCCATCTATTGACTTGCTATAGTAGGTAATTCGCTAAAAAACTAAATGGAAAATTAATTTATCTTTTCTTAATTTTTTTTAATTTATCTTTTCTTTGAAAAAAAAAATTTGTTATAGCAAGTGATTTATTACGATAGATTGAATTATTGTAGGAAAATCATGAATAGATTAGATTATTCTGAATAATTTTTCCACTTTTTTATCTATGTTAAGTTGTGGATCATGTTTGTTAATATTGTTCAATTAATTAGAAATAAGTTTTTGTTATTAATAGGAAGGATATGATTACTTACCCCAATGCTCAAAACCCCACCATATTTGAAAGTCAGAGTTTTGTCAATTTTTTATTCAATTCAAAAATGACTTAAAACTTGATTAGAAATTAATGAATGATTTGTTAAAATAGAGTTAGGAAAGAAAGAAATTCCCACTTTGGTGTTGATTGAGAAATATTTTTCAAACTAGTGTTCTTGTAGGTAATGAAATTTACTAGTCTGTTTTTTAAGTTTGGAACTCCAGACCTTCAGCTTTTCCTTTTTTTAAATTATTGCAAAATCGTAATCTCTAATTTCCTACGAGTAATTTATATGCTAATTTTTATATTCCTTAAAAAATTATAAATTTAATATAATAATCATTTAAACAATAGAAAAAGACCTTTTTTTAAGAAATTGCACATTATTTTTTCAATTTTAACTAGTCTTCAATAAAAACTTAAGTTATTTAGATTATTATTTCATTTTTAAAACTTGTGATTTTTCCAAATTCAAATTCAAAGTAATGATGAAGAGTAGTGTTAATTAGGGGTGTGAAAAAAAAATTGATCCCAAATATTTGATGTGAAATATATAATCCGAAATATTTAATGTTGAAATATTGGATAAATAAAAGACTTTAATTTTTCTATTGTTTAAATGATTATTATTTTAAATTTTATGATTCTTTAAAGAAGTTATTAAATTAGCGTATACTCTAGCATATAACATAGTTGTAGTGAATATGATTTTGAAGTACTTTTAAAAAACAAAAGTCAGAGGCTTTGAGTCTCCAAACAAAAAATATAGATAAGTAAATTTTATTAGCTACAATAAAACTAATTTGGAAAATATCTTTCAATGAACACCAAAGTAAAATTTTTTTTATTTTCTAGTTCTATTTTAGCAAATCGAAATTAATGAGTTCAAAAAATGACTTGACCTAGAAATCCCGATAATAATGTAACCTCCTCTTTGTCTTTTTTTTTTTTGAGACAACCAAAGTTATTATATCTAGTAGTGACTGTATTCATTCATTATATTTTTAGTTATTTTTTCATTTTGATAAGCAATTTTTTGTTGTAGCCTTAAAATTATTATGTTAGTTTTTTAATTTCTCCGTTCTGAAATACTCGTTACATTTCAAATATGTACACTATTCATCGTTTAAGCTTAATTTTTATATTGTGACTAATGTATAAGTAAAAATATGGTCAAGTGGGATCTTGTTTGAATCGTCTAATCACATACTTTCATAATATTAACTCTTTATAATTTTTAGATTTATATAATTCAACCTATAAATAAATAAATAACATGTTGGAATGCGTAAAAAAAATATAGCAAGTATAATGAAACGGAGGAAGTATATTAAAAATTATTATATATATTTTATGAAAATTTTTAATGATAAGAAAAAGATAAAAACCTAGAGATATTTGGTTCACTCGAATTCGACCCGATTCAATTTGAAATTGACTCGATTTAAAAGTGAAAAGTCTCAAAATTTTCCCACTTAAAGGACTTGACCCAAATACATCTAATCGATCATTTTAACAAGTCTACATCAAATATTGTTGTTGGTTTTCCAATTTTTGATTAGTGGTTGATTTGGCTTAAACGAATTGTGGGTATACAGCCAATATCTACATCTATACGTTTGTTATTAAACTCAAAAGGTTTAAAATTTATTGTGATGTTGTCTTTGCGAAATTTTTAGATAACCACTTGAATATATGACTTCAAATATAAAATGAGATAAATAATAATAAAAGTAAAGATGGATTCGATTTTACTTTGTTGGTAACATATTCTTATAATAAAAGGCAATGTTACTAATTTTGAAGAAAGGAAGTATAGCCGATTTTAATAAGTAAAATTGAGTTTCAACCAGTTAAATTAAATTCATTTTTCATTAGTAAATATGAATTGTATCATGCATTTAAAACATGTTTAATAAAGTTGTTAATTGATTTATACATGTTATAGAATTTTTTTAAAATTCAATGACATAAATAATTTTGACGTTGAAGGTCCTTCCTCTTTCTAAAGAATTCACATTTGCCTTAGCATGTCGGATATTTATCAACTATGAAAATCCAGAGCAAGTGAAAGAACTTGCTCAACCCTTTTTTGACGTTGCAAAAGGGATAATTTCGACTCCATTGAACATTCCTGGAACATCTTTTAATGGTGCTGTTAAGGGAGGTGCACTTATCAAAGAGAAGCTTCTTCAAATCATTAAACAAAGGAAGGAAGAATTATTACATACTAAAAAAGAGGATGATCATAAACAAATTACGGATTTATTGAGTAGATTGCTTGTTTGTGATGATGACAATGCCATGCTTTTGAGTGAAGAAAAGATTGGAAACAAAATAATTGGTTACTTGCTTGCTAGTTTTTTTACTACAAGCATTACTATCACTTTCGTCTTGAGTCATCTTGCCAAGCACCCCCATGTTTATGACAAGGTTTTGGAAGGTAAGTGCTTCATCTTTGCTACTTTACTATTTTGTATTCATCGTTTTATGTAAGTTCAAAATGAACTTAGTCTACAGTATTTAGACTAGCTCCTCATTCCCCACTCTATTTAATTATACTTTCTGACTCATACTCTTTAAGTTTAAGGTTTACACTATATTTGAATAGCAAATTAGGAGAGAAAGGAAGGGAAGGGAAGGGAAGGACAGAAAGGAAAAAGACTACATTGTTTGTATAGGAAGGAAAGAGAGGGAAAAGAAAAGAATTGCATTTTTCTTCCAAATTTTTCCTCAGATTTAAATGTTAACAAAATAAATAAAGTTAATCTCTCCAAATCCCTTCCCTCCAAATATTCTCCCTCCCTTTTTACTATCCAAACAAGGGGATTTTCATCTTTCCAAATATTTTCCTTTCTTTTCCCTCTATTTTCCTCCATCCAAATAAGGCCTTAGTGTGCAATAAGTCTACTCAAGACCTGCTCCATTATAATACTGAAAAGCAACATTACTGTATGTTCACCGGCCTCTTAAATATATTCGTACTTTAAAAATTATACTCCCTCCAATTTAATTTACTTGTCTTGTTTGGGTTGGACATGCAAATTAAGAGTAGTAAGGGGACCATCTAAAAATGGGTAGTTGGTGTCTTTTAAATGATTATATTAATTAATTGCTAAGATGGTAGTTGGAGTATTTTAAGTAGTGTAAGTAGGGATATTTTTGTCATTACTTGTGTGAACATAGGATATTTAATTTAAAAATTCATGCCGAAAAAGGAAACAAGACAAGTATATTGAATGGAAGGGAGTAATAATTTACTACTTTTATTTTGTTCACCGAACTCTTAGAATATTCCATAAAAACAAAGAAATTTGAACATTATATTATAATTTATAAATAGTAAGTCTCGAATTATGCTTAAAAACTATTCAAAAATAAAATATAAATATCAAAATGAAATAAAAAGAGTACTGCCATTAATTATTTTTGTGCTTTCAACGCGTGACTTTTACTATAAAATTTTAATTATTAAAAGAGTAAATACATGTATAAATTTGATAATATTATAAAAATTCTACAGTAAATATTTATCATGGTTATATAATAAAAATAGCAGTCACATTTTGTTTTAGGGAGTAATTTAGTGTTCAAAAACAAATTAAGTTGTAAAATATACTAATAAATTTTTCAGAGCAATTGGAAATAAAAAAGTGTAAAGGAGCAGGGGAGCTTCTAAATTGGGCAGACATTCAAAAGATGAAATATACATGGAATGTGGTATGTGAATCAATGAGATTGGCACCACCATCTTTTGGAGCTTTCAAAGAGACCCGTACTGACCTTACCTACGCAGGTTTCACTATCCCTAAAGGCTGGAAGGTACAAATTTTAACTATTTCTAATATTTACTTCTGTGCATAGCAATCATATGCCATCTCTTTCAACTACCCACATTTAATTTTGTGCTACTCATGAAATCCCGTCTCTAAATGAGAGGAATAGAGGTGTTCAATGGGACGGGTTGACCCAACGAGTTAAGGGTCTGGTCACATTTTAACGGGTTATTAGTGGGTCGGTTTAATAATGGGTTGGGTCATTAACGAGCCTATGTGTAAAGGATCAGACCAGGTCGGGTCGGATAATTATAGGAATTGGTTGTAAAAAATATTTTACCAACTTTTTTATATTTTTATATTATATTGTTATATTTATAGTTGAATTAACCTAACATGCCATAAAATATTAAAAAACTATTTTATTAACTTTTAAAAAGTGGGTCAAAGTCATATAAAAAAAGTGTGTCAATGTCAAATAAAAAAAAGTGGGTCAAAGAGGGGTCGTATTTAATCGTGCTTGACCCGCGCTGGCCAGTTTAGCATTTGACATGACCCGCTCTGATCCGACCCATTTAAATTTTCTCTCGACCCGCCCCGTTCCGGCCCATTGAACACCTCTAGAGACGACCTCAAAACAAAAAGCCTATATTCTTATTTTCTTTTTAATTTGTATTTATTTGACCCATAATCTAATGCGTCTCTCTCGGAGAGACTATCTTTCACAACAATTTGTATTTAATTTTTCATAGTAACAACTTACAGGGCCAACCCAGAGTTTGACAAATCCGGGACAAAATATTAATTATGAGCCCTTGATTACTAAATATATTATTATATTATAAACCCCTAATTATTAACAATTTGTGTTTAATTTTTCATAGTAACAACTTACAAGCGCCATTTTTCAAATTTTTTAAATAGACCCGGATCGTAGGCTGTTCTTGCCTTGGCTGGACCTGACAACTTCCTATTTGCATGTGTTATGGTGATTAGGTATCTTGGTCAGTGCATTCAACATATAAGGATCCGAAATACTTTAAAAATCCAGAGAAATTCGACCCATCAAGATTCGAAGGAAATGGAGCACCCCCCTTTACATTCGTGCCATTCGGAGGAGGTCCTAGGATGTGTGCTGGGAAAGAGTATGCTCGCATTCAAATTTTAGCATTTGTTCACAATGTGGTCACTAATTTCAGATTGAAGATGGCAAATTTGAACGAAAAAGTTTATTATAATCCAGAACCAATTCCTGCCGACGGCATGAAAATTTGTCTCCAACCTCATCATTCGTGAGTTTACAAGTACAATTTTATAAAGATACATTATACATTACATATATCTAAATCTTATGGGAGTACATAAAAACTTTGTCATTTTTGTTACATTAAAGGTGTTTGGACTTTTGTGAAGAAATCACTAAGGCGGAGTTTTTTATATGAAGATATTGGGTTAGCGAATCAATTTTTACATAATGTAGTAAAATAAATAAGAATGGTAATGGATCAGATCCAACTATACCTATGTATTAAGGTAATGTAGTAAAATAAATAAGAAAGGTAATGGATCAGATATATCCATATACAACTTCATTTACACAAATTCTTGTGAGAGACAGTCTCTATGAGAGACCATCTCTAATTGGGTTGGCCCATTAAGGAAAATGTAGAGTAAATGTAGGCAATAAGCTTTAATGGATTAAACCTGAGATACGTCTATCAGAAAGACGGTCTCCCAAGAGACTAGCTGCTTCATTTATTTGTGAAAACTCATAGATGAAAATTTTGGACTCAAACAAATGCATCAGGCTGATGGTCGTTGGTCAATGGGTCTATGGTCTCAAATAACATTTACCTTATTGGTATCAGCCAGTCTCCTGAGAGACCGTCTTTTTGAGAGACGTTTCTCAGGCCCAACCCATTAAAGCTTATTTCCTACATTTACTTTACATTTATTCTAATGGGTCAACCCAATTAGATATGGTCTCTCAGAAATATCATCTCTCAGAAGAATTTGTGTATCGGTTTTATTGTAATATTTTTCCAACTTGAAGCAGAACTGTTTTCCAAGCTATAAGAGTAAAAAATATAAGATAATTGAAGCAGAATAAACATGACCATTCAACTTGCCAAAACACTTTCTTATCAAGATTACACTAACTTTTCATCATCATTTTCACTATTCAACACCAACAACCAAATGGGTCGATAGAGTCAGACCTAACCTAGGTCTAAAACATGCATACATTTTGGAGTTCCGTCGTCTAAATGAACACCAAATTTGGTGATGCAGGTGATTCTCCAATCTGCAATACCTTAGCGTCCTTACCAGAAAATAAGGCTCCATTTGGTTTGAGAAGTAATGAATCTGTGAATCTGTGCTATTTCAGAGTGCAGGAATGCTCATCAGTGTACTTAGCAGAAAGCAATATTCCCTTCTGCTTGGCATGATTTGAACTGCATGTCCAAATACACATCTAACAGTGAAACCAGTGCATCTTTGGAGGTCATACAGCATATTTAGATCAAATCATCAAACCCTCATCTTTGGACTTGGGTACTGATGTCCGATACTACAGTATGTGTCCAAGTATCGGATACGTCTAAATATTCAAATTACGCCTAAAATGAAGTGCCTAAGTGCCATACCAATAGCCTCAAGATTCGGATAAGGTACTTGAAGCAAAATAAAGAGACCGAGTAACATAGCTTGTCACCAAAAGTCTTTGCATGAGCATAAGCCGTCCTTGAAATGATGAAATCTCAATGAGTCTCTGACAATGATCTGTTTGTCTACAACTTTGGCTGTGAACTTAATGAAATTATGGCAATCACCACAAATTCTCAAATTTTTGAACACACGAACCGTGGATTCCCCATTTAAATTCAATAACCCGAAAGCCACAGCTAGCTTTTCACTATGGTTACATAACACTGCTTCTTTATCTTCTTGATCCAAATCCTGCAGAACAAAATCAGTATTTGGGATATAACCTGCCAATCTGACCTTCTGACCGATCATATTCAAAAACTCGGTTATCTTATCACTCTGCTCATTGCTCTGATCACCAACAGCAAATGTAAAAACTTTGTTCTTGACTTGAACCCAACTACAACCTGGGGGTTTTGAGATTCCTTTTTCCTCCATTATCTTCCTATATTTAAGAGCTTCACTCCACAATTTGGCAGCAACATATATGTTGGATAACAAAACATAGTTTCCGGGATTGTCAGGTTCAATTTCAAATAAATGTTTTCCAGCAATTCGAGCCAATTCTACGTTCTTATACACTCTACAACCACCAAGTAAAGCTCCCCAAGCACCGGCAGTTGGCTTCATGGGCATTCTCTGTATATATCCATACGCCTCTTCAAGGCGACCAGCACGACTAAGTATATCAACTAAACTTGAATAGTGATCGGCATCAGGTTCAATAAAATGATCCCTCATTGAATGAAAAACTTTAAGACCCTCATCAACAAGCCTTGAGTGACTACAACCAGAGAGAACCCCGGTAAAAGTAACAGAATTGGGTTTAACCCCATAGTCTATCATATGTTTAAAAAGCAACAAAGCTTCTTCCCCTCTTCCATGCATGGCATTTGCAATAATCATGGTATTCCAAGCAACAGCATCCCTTCTAGGCATCAAATTGAATATCTTATGGGATATCTCAAGCTCACCGCATTTTGCATACATGTAAACCAAGGCTGTTGTAGTTGTCAAGTCAGTAAAAATGTTATTCCTAATAATGTATGCATGGATTTCTTTTCCCTTTCTTAAGCTCTCCATATTTGAGCAAGCAGGCAAGGCACTAGTTATTGTAATATGATTGGGTTTAAGCCCTTTAACCTGCATTTCAACGAGATATTCAAGTGCTGTGGTATTGTTACCATTTTGAACACATCCACTAATTACAGTATTCCATGAATCATAGCTTAAGGGAACTCCTTGCCTAATCATTTCACTGAATATCCTAAGAGCGTTCTCTGATTCTCCATTTAAGAAATATGCTGCAAGGATAACATTCCAAGAAACTACATCACGCACAAGCATACAATCAAATACCGATTGAGCGTCCTTTAAGCAGGAGCAGCTTGCATATAGGTCAACAAGCGCACTTGCGACAAATGCATTTTCTGCCACCCCATTTTTCACTGCATACCCATGAACTTGTTTACCTGAATCCAAACACTTGAATTTAGAACAAGCAGGAAGAATCGAGGACACGGTTACTGCATTTGGACTAAACCCATTTGAACCCATCTCACGTAAAGCTCTGAATGCTTCCCCAAGAAACCCACAATTAACATAGCTTGACAACAATGATGTCCAAGATATGACATCCTTGACAGGCAATTCATTAAAAACAGCTTGTGCACCCTCACAGAACTTACATTTTCCATACATATTAATCAAGGCATTTCCCACATTAATATCAGATAGAAATCCAAACCTAATAGCATCCTGATGAATCTCTTTTGCTTTCGTAAGATCGCCATATGCTGCACATGCTTTTACAGCTGACAGCAGTAGTATCCTATCAGGAAGCTGATTGTTCTGCTTCTTGAATAGAGAATACAGAAGGACTGCCTCATTTGAAAGACCTTGCTTTGTGTACCCAGAAATCAAGTTTGTCCAAGAATGTAGATTTGGTTCAGGAATTTTGTCGAACAGCTGGCGTGCACGATTTAAATCGCCAGAAATAAGAATTGGTTTAAGTAGTTTCTCCCCCAAGTGGGATGAGATGTTACTGGGTAACTTGAAATGCATGCCCTTAGGTTACAGATGAGGCAGCTGAGCTGTAGTTTGCAAATACTTTGGCAGAAATATCATTTACTTCTCTGCTTTAACTGAAATAACGACTTTGTTTATTTTTATATATTTGATTTGATGTGAACTTTGTTTATTAATTTTTTTTTTCAATGAGACCGTTTACGTTGTTCCGAGTCCCGACTTCCGTCTATGGGAAGAAATCCATTTTATGTGGAGCTCAAATGTCCACTTATTTTAACTCATGTGGGGTCATAATTTTTAGCTTCCCTGAGAAGCTTAGGGTATTTATAATTTTGTGTTCTTTCATAAGAAAAAACCATCTCCTTTGAAATGTGAGTAAGAGAGAAACACAAAAGAGAAGGCAATCCCGTATAGCACTTGCATAGTCCCACAAAAAAGCTATTTCCTGGAGTTTCAACCGTTGAATCATCCTATAATTTTAGCAGCCTGTTGGGGACACATAGGGTTTCATTTTGGACGGTTGGATCGTCGTTTTGGGCTTTGGTTCGTCAGTTATAGCCTCTGGACAGAAGCTGTTGTTTTGGGTTGATTTCTTTCTTTTTGTTTCTCAATTGTTGATTATTATGGTTGTTAGTTCTTGGGTAGTTTGAGAACTCTTTGGAGAACTTTGGATTGGTTTGTGTAACTTCCTTTTCATCATAATAAGAGAATTTTAGATTGACTCCTAAAGTCCTGTGGTTTTTACTTTTCACACCGAAGAGGTTTTTCACATAAAAATCTTGTGTCTTTGCCCTTGATTATTACTTGCTTTTATCTTGTTTGTTTGTTGATGTTATTGTAGTTTATTGGTGATGTTTGAGTGTGTTGAATTGGTGTTTTGGTGAATTAATTTGTCCGGGTTATTTCCGCTATTTGTGTGTTGTCAATTTGTGTAATTGGTAGCTATTGGAGGTGTTCTTACCTCATCGGCTCTAAAAGTTTGTATATATTTAAATTTTCTAGTTAGATATGTCTTCGTAAAAAAAATTTAATATGTAATTTTATAAGTTTTTGAAGTTTTTTTATAGATGTTGAGGGATTGAAATTTTTAGATAAAATGGTCTTTTGTAATATTAATTTTGTTAGGATGATCAAATGTACACTTAAATTTTAATGGATCACTTACAACTTATAGTATGATATTATATTATCTAATTATTATTTTAAAATGATCACCTAAAATGTTAAAGTGACAAATTATAACCTTAAACTTATAATAGTAAAATAATAATTTTTTAGGGTCTTAAAATAATTACTTCTAACCTTGAAATGATCACTTATAATTTTTCACTTTTATAGTTATAAAATAATTATTAATAATCTTATAAATAATTAATTAGAAAAATGTATATAAGGATTTGCTTCATATAGACTTGTTGAAAAGAAAAACCCCCACTTGGACCCTGCCTTATGTGCGGGATACCAGAAAGGTCTTTTACCTTTATCTAGACTTGTTGAAACGAACAAAAGACAAACTTTCAGAAAAGAATGTAGTATCATTATATTGGGCTATTGGTTTAAATGAATCTATGAAAAATGGTTATTTATTAAATACTTCTATCACAAATTCTTATAAGAGACGGTTTCTTTGAGAGACCATCTCTATTTGGGTCGACCCAGCTTATGAAAAATTTAATGGTTTTGGGCTAGGGTACCCAGGTAATCTCATAAACGCTATTGTCCGATATTGAATAGGCCATCAAAAAGCCTTCAAGTCCATTACATTCAAAGCTCTTAAAAGTTGCAATCAACGGTCCATACCAGCAAAAAGGCTCAGCTAGTACTGTTTCTGAAATACAGATTCTCATTTAAAACGATTTTACCGTGATACAACTTGAATTCAAGCTAAAGACGAATTAAATTTAAAATTAAATAATAGCTTTTTTCATGGGAGATTATTCTCTAGTGAGATGACTTCAAACAGAAAGTCTATTTTCTCATACCACAAATCCTCTAATGAGATCGCCGCATGTGTTCAATCGTATGGCTCAACACTCTGAAACCTTATATATACCAACTGCAAGATTTAAAAGGCCCATTTCAAACCTTGAAATCTCACTCCAAGCTCATCCTCCAAAGACTTGAGTTTATTTTGCAACCAACTACTTAACCGTTTAAATCTCAATTTTAAGACTTAAAATCTTACTCCAAGGTTTTTAGTTAGTACTCCAAGCCTTAACCATTTTTCACTAAGATTAACATGACTATTCCATGACATGAAATGCATAATCCAAGAGTTTAAAAGTTAAAATGACTAATCTAAGTTTTAAAATGTCATTTTAAACTTTAAAGTCGCAACAACTCTAAAATAATTTTTTTGAAAAAAAAAAAGTATTTATAAATAATCTACAATTTAAGCTTGTAGTTAATCTTATTTAATTTATTATATATTTTGAAATGAGCTCACACTCTAATACTCTATCATCAACTTTTATGTACACAATTACAATGAGTAGCTAATAATTAAATGAACAGATTCTCTCTTGAGAGACCGTCTTTTGTAAAGACGACTCTCAAAAGCCCAGCTCAATCTATATTTAAAGTTGTAACAATATATATTTAGAATTAGACTGGGCTTTTGAGAGCCGTTTTTATAAAAGACGGTTTCAAGTAAGAATTTGTGTAAAATGAAAGCAATGAGTTTATTTGGATTTTAGAGAGCTATACACTATACAGTATACAGCGGTGCTAAGCATGGAGGGAAGCTTCGTTTTTTGCAAATTGTCAACTACAAAATCGTGGATTACAAAAGCTAAACATTGTACAAAGACACGTTCGTTCAATAAATTAAACAATACACTTATTAGATGCTTCTGTTTTGGGAAATTATAACTATAATTATTATTTTTATTTATTTTTTATTTTTTATAATTATTAAAAAGCAAGCAACCAAGCACAATGTCCTACACCTAACTAGCTTTTATGATTTAGCTTAAAACCTAAAAATAGTTGGCTTGTTTTGATGTCCCATCTAAGCACACAGGACAATTCTAAACTGCTCAGCACAGCAGAAATTTCAGAATCTTACAAACAATATGTCTAACACCATCTTCTCTTCAACACAATTCAATTGTCCCATTTGAGTTGGACACGGATATTAAGAGTGGGATGGGGTCCACCAAAAAGGTGGTAGTTGGGTATTTTAATTGATTAAATTAATTATAAAGATGATAGTTGAGTATTGGGAATTGAAAAGGTGGGGGTATTTAGGTAAAAGAAAAATAGACAAAAAAAAAATGAGACAATTGAAGTGAATTGTCCAAATAAGAAAATGGGACAATTGAATTGTGTTGGAGGGAGTATTTTTTTAAAAAAAAATATAAGCATATGGTATCGAATCTTGATTCAGTTGGAGGATATACAACTTTCCTCAAAGCAAGGTCTTGTAAGAGCATATAACATGTTCTCGGGCTTCAACCATCAACTTAAACTTTTCGTTGAGTTGATTCCTTAATATTTTAGTGTATATGATATAAGCTGAGGCCTCAACCATCAACTTAAGCTTTTAGTTGAGTTGGTTCCTTAACAAGGTATCAGATGTCAGCGTGAGAAGAGGTCGTATGTTCGAATCTCAACTACCCGTGATTTAAAGTGGAATATTCGGCGCATGTGCGCATCCACTCTTCTAGTCCAATGGGATTTCTTGTGAGGGGGTGCGCATCAACAATTAGTTTATCAAACTTTTAATTAAGTTGGTTCCTTGAAAGATATTATATCCAATTTTTATTGTCATTTTCCTAACCTTTCCCTTTTCTTAGCCTACCCTATATTTAAAAAGGATTATATTTAATGCAAATTATCTAATAAGTTTGTTCACTTAGGTGTTGTTTTTTGGACTTTTATATTATCATAAAGAATCGCCAAGTTAGATTTGCTATGTCTGTTGCAAAGAATTGTCTTATTAATTTGCTACGATTGTTTCTCTAGACATAAGAAATAATTCATTCCCAATTTCGGAATTAAGGTTTGTTTTTTATATATTAACGTACCATTCAGCTGAACTAATATTTAACTGAATGGAACTTAATCGAATTGAATTTATGTGGAATTATCTAATGGGAGCATTGAGATGAAACACCAAACCAAAAGAGTTGGTACATCGACTTACTTTTAATTTCTGGCTAAACTTGTCAGTCGAATATTTAGACTCTTTTCCTACTACACAATTAAATACTCCCTCCGTTTTTTGTTGATGTTCCCATAGAAAATGTTTATGGAAATTAAGAAAAATGGAATCTTTTAGATAGGTTAGATAATATTTTATTAATAATAAATTTGATGAGGAAAAGCGAGGACTACAAATATTTAAAAAGTATTTAAAGAAAGTTAGTGGGAAAAATATGCGGATCACAACTAATTAAAAAATGTTTTTATAAAGTTAGTGGGAAACATGTGGGGACCACAAAGAATATAAAAATGTTAAAATAGAGTTAGTGGAAGATATGTAGGCCCATACTCATTATTAAAATATTAAAATGAGGATGAGTGAGGTTATTTTTGTCCAAAATTTGTGATATAAATGAAAATATTTCTTATGGGAACAACAATTAAAACATCCCAAAATGAAAAGTGGGAACTTCTTTAAGGAATGGAGGGAGTAGTTTGATTTTTTCCCACTAAATATTCAACTAACATAATGACAGTCGGAATTTTTGAGAAATTTTAAATGGAGAAGGGAGGAAAATCACTGGCCCTTGATTTTTCACTATTTTCCTACTAATTATTGACCAAACTTTGGTTAAAAAATAAAAAAACAAAAACTATTTTCAATTTTTGGTTTGAAAAAACCATTTAATTAAATTTTGAGTTAAAAGTTTCTTTCCTGACTTAATATTTAATTTTTAATCAATTGATTAACTAAGCTTGATAAACTTTATGCGACTAACACTATACTAATACGAGTAAAATTAAACTAAAACGATTAACCAATATAACTAATATTATATATATTGTACTATTATGACTAATAATATACTAAGTTACCAACAGTAATGTAATACGATTAATAATATACAAATATTACACTAATGCGACGGATACTACATTAATACGGTACTAACACGACCAATACTTTACTAACAACACTATTAGTACATATAATAATTCACTAGTACAATTAATAATGTACTAAAACTACATTAATACGGCTAATAATATACTAATACGATACTAATTTGAGTATAAGACTAATAAAATACTAATATGACTAATAATGTAGTAACAATATACTAATATAACACTAATAAAACTAATAATATACTCAAATGAAATTCACTATATATAGTAACATTGCAATCATCATACATATACTAATTCAGAAACATCTTTGACATGCGGCAACTTTAGAATGAAAGTTAGAAATGCATAATTTTTTGCCACGTGTCACTTTAAATAACATTTCTTAATTAAATGTTGTATTTGCCTAAATTCTCCAAATCAATGAGATCTACGTTGTTAATATGAGATTCTATATAGAATCGTTTAGAGTGGTAGAATCGAATCAGTCAAGTCGAATTAGGATCCTACGATTCTACAATAAACTCATATCAAAGTAGATATTAAATTTATAATGCAAATTATTGATATGTTACATCTTAATGCAACAATAGCAAAATCATATTTAATACATATAAAGACATAACATTTTATAAGAAGTCTCCATGCTTTAAGCAATTATTTTTCAATTCTCTGATTGAATTTCGAATTTTGATTTAATTGTGATATTTAAGTTAAAAAAATATATTATACCTTAATTTGAAATTAATTTGATAACAGGAAGATATTTATTCCACTAAATTATCAGAACAAGACTGTAGAGAATTATAACTATACTGATTAAGGCATAATTATCTCATTTATTGTTATCAAAATCGCGATTCTGACCTATGATATTACGATTTTACGATCCAAAAACAAACAAGCGATCTGAATCGTAGGTAGAATAGTAAATTGGTAGGATCTTAAGATTTTAATTTGAATAAAATTTGTAGAGGTAGAATTATAACATGATTCTACGATCTTACAGTCCTACGATTTAAAGATCCGATTATACAAATTTAGATCGAGTAAGTAACTATTTTTTAATATGATTATTAAATGTCTTTTTTATTAGAATAATTGATAATTATGCTAAGATAAATCATCAAATGATTAAATTATACTAGTAACTAATTAAAAACAAAGAAATTACTTCATATATATAAGTTGCCACAATCCTGAAAATTGTGTAGAGATTTTGAGTGAGCATCACATTTGTCACATAGTAGGCAGATAGGTGCACATACATCCATGCTTTTTCTAAATTTTATGTGAATATATCATCCATGTTTGAATTCATCAACATAAGAACAAAGAAGTAGAAGAGATATTATGTGCATATTTGAAACAGAGAATATCTCTCACCATGTGGAGTGGAGAAAATAAATCAGATGAATCCACGAGGGTGAGGAAGATGTAATTTAAATGTACAGAGAACCATGAACTAACTGACAATTTTAAACTCATCAACTGCAGCAATAACAACAAGAGGAGCTGAGAAAAGATTATGGGCTTTCTATTCTTTTTGCAAATTCTTTTGAAATTATCTCTTATACCCTTTACGAATGATTAAAGAAATTACATTAACAGTAAAAATATTTATCACTAAATTTATAAAATGAAATAGTTTATGGTTGAATATTCGTTCATAAACACTAAGAACAACACAAATTCATTTCTTAATCCAACACATATTTTCAAAACAAAATGTTAAAATGAACCGCAAAACTTGATTATACAAAAACACAATAAATTACTCCCTCCCTCCTATTCGTAGAGAATGTAACATTTGTTTTTTCACACTATCCAATGCTCTTATTCAATGCTTAATATCTCTTATTATACATGACGAAATATTATAAAAAATTAATATTAATAATCTTTCCATTGAGATGAATCAAACAAGATCTCACTTGACTATGTTCTAATTTATAGATTAAGAATAAAATACAAATTAAGAGTAATAAGTGAATATTGTCAAAAAATAAATGTTTCATTCTCTATGAATAGGAGGGAGTATTATATAAGACAGTACCACTAAGAGAATGCTCAATTTTGTTAGGGAAATGTATTACCTTCATAATAGGGGAAATCATCTTCTTTTTCCTTCATTATTTTTATCTTATGATCATTTTACATTTTTCGCAACTATTTCAACTACTTCAAATGCAGCTCTATTTTCTTTCATTTCATTATGTTAAAGCAAGTGCTAATATTCGTGACAATGACGTTAACTTTAATCATATTATCGAACATGCTTTATCACGTACATTGGAGGAGGATGGTGAAGATTTGTCGAGTTGTGTTGGATTGAGATTTGGAACGATTGATGAGGTCCTTAACATGAAGCAAATAAGACTTAACTAAGTGGGAACCATGCCTTGAACGAGGCAAGGCATGGTATGAAGATTGCTCGCTCGAGGCAACATGAAAAAGCAAGTCAGAATGCACTAGTGGATGGTGCTCGTTCGAGCACATGTTAAATCAGCCAACAAAAGCTTTCTGACGAAAGTGCTTGTTCGAGATCTTTAGTGCCTTGAACCAGCACTTTGCCTAGGATGCTTTTTTGGACTGTTTTAACTACGATTATGGGCATTGAAAGGTTGCTTAATGCTTGTTTATTGTGATGCTTTATTATCATACTTATTGTGATGATTAATTGTGGTGTTTATTGTGTTTAATGGTGATTAATTGTGTGAGTCTAAGAATGATACTCACCTTCTTCTATAAAAAGGAGTATCATTCATAGAACAAGATTCACCACAAACACACTTTGAGAGAAAGCTACTACGTTGATTGAAACTTGAGAGTGCTGAGAGTGTTCATCATTGTCCTAGCATTTTGTGATCTTGAGAGAGATTGTTCTCAAGATAGAGAGAGTTTATTATACATTGTATTGTTGCGTTTAATTATAATAAACAACATTTGAGGGGAAGGTATCCAAAATACCTCAATAAACACTTGTGTTCTTCTGCATTATTTTTTATTTTGTTTTTCATTGTTGAATCTCATAGAGGCGTTCATTTCACATTAGTTTGACTTTATTTATCCCCTTAAATATTTACACTCAATCCAAGCATACCCTAAGAAATGCTCATCATACATAGGTTAAATACTTATCTCATACATGTTATGAGAATGTAGACTTGTTTAAGGTCGTCTCACTAAAAACAATTTCTCACAGAGGTTCTAAAAAGATTGAGCGCCGGAAATGTGCCTGAAACAGGCCAACAACAAGAATACTACCCTATATTACTTTATTTGATAAAATTCGACTACGTATAAGAAAAATAGTACAACCTTCGATGTAACATATGAAAATTGGTAGAAATATAATAATATATCCTTACACTTATAGCCACAAATTCCCACTACAACAAAAAAAAATCAACAAAAGCCAATATCTGCAATTAAGTATGAGATATGTGGATAATATCAAGTAAATGAAGACAGGAGAATAGACATGTTAATACTATAGAGAATGTTAGACTATATAACATATATTAGGTTATCAACTATTAGTTTAAATTTTTGGTTGAGTTGGTTCCTGATAGAATTTACAAAATGGGCCTGGGCAATCCAAATAAGGAGGAGAAGAAATAGTCCACTTATAAACCCAAAGAAAATTCACTATTAAAACCAATTGGTAATAGTAGGAGTTACTCCTTGAATATATAAAGTGATGCATACTTTTCTCTTTCTCCGATGTGGGACAACTCACATGTGGGTAATACATGGGCACTTCAACAGTTCCTTACAGAGTAGTGGACATTACTACATAATAATCTGTTGTCTCATTTAATTATTTACACAATTTTATATTATATTTTAGCATGACCTATTAATTTTTTAGGAACTTATTATCTTATCTCAATGTAATAACTCATTTCTAATATCTACTTATTTTTTATTTTATTATTTAATTAAATTTCCTTTTTTACTAATTTTCATCCAAAAAAAATAGGTGCGTATGGTGTATTTGTCGTGATGCATTGCATTACATCAGATGTGGGCTTGTCGGGTTGTTGGGTTTATTAAAGATATTCGGGTGGGGCGTGGGGTAAGAGTATATACGTGCCTCCTTTGTCGACGTTGCAACGAAAGTCATAGAATACAATCCCCCAATTCCAACCACGTAAGATTAGTGCTAGTGCGCTTCCCTTTCCAATCACCCTTACTCATTTGTGCTTAAGGTTCTATATGTATATTTCGAATGTAACAAATTAATATAATCTATTGTAAACATCAAAATGTTATCTTATCAATTTATATAAATATTTATTAATTCGACTGATATTTAGATGAATTTTTAATGCGGAGAATTACAATAGGTACAAATTATGTTTGGATGAGGATGGAGGTAGACATGGCAAACGGACGGTCGGTCGGGTTTTGGGTCAAATCAATTTTGGTCGGGTTATTTTCGGGTCGAATTATACTCGGGTCAGGTTATTTTTGGGTCGGTCACTTCGGGTTCCAAATCGGTTCGGATTGACCCAATGAGACATGACTTATAAAATATTTTTAAAAATATTTTTCATATTTTATTATTTTTGACAATAGTTGTAACCGTATTTGTAATTTTAACACAAGATTTGTATCCGACCTGCCCATATCCATAAAAACGGATCAGGTCCTCGGATACAGGGTGGGTCCATTACCCATCACCATCCCTAATCATGACATACGATTTTCAAATAAATATAGTTGTTATGATGTGTAAAATAACATTAAATATCTTCTCAATTTTCATAGGAGTAACATATAGGTGAGGAATACATAATTTAAAGGATTAGTAAGATGCGCGCTTTAGAATAGGGATTGTGTCATTCTTTTTTAGAAATATTCGTAACAATGGTAAAAACGATATGTTAAAAATCTTCTCAATTTAAATGCTTGATCGATAGATGAATAACTAAGAACTTATTCGACTTATGGGATACCATTTTTATAAGTGTAGATGTTAAATATATTTTAATTTGCATGCCAAGAAAATAGGTGATTACAACGTCCTTTTTTCGAAGAGAAAACTACGATGTAAAACAAGCGTGAAATGTTTTTTTTTTGCGTGTTATTTGAGATATTGTATCGAGTATTGAGGTTCAAGGGATTTACTCAAAAGGTTGATAAACTTTGAAAATTCAAATTAAACTTTGAAACTTTTTGAAAATTGAGATTTTTATATTAAACTGATATTAGACCTGTCAAAACGGGTCGATCGGGTCGGTTGTCGGTCGGATTAATTTCGGTCGGGTTAATATCGGATCGGTCATTTTACGGGTTAACTCATTTTCAGGTCGATCAGTTTCGGGTTTTTTCGGTCGGTTTTCGGATTCATTTTCGGGTCTGATCAAATTTTTCCAGGTCTAGATGGAGGCTTTTTTTTATTAAAGATATTAATATATTTATAATGTAAATTTTATATTTAACATATGTATAATGTAAATTTTATATTTAACACAGATTTTTTTAGGATCGTGAATACTTTTTATGGTGTAGTTATTATTATTGAAACAATGCTATATTAGAGATAGAACAATGGGTTTCAATCTCTAATATCACCAAGATGAAAGTCTGGAGTCTTGTGTGAAACAAATTACGGTAACTATAAAATCGATATTTATAGGAAATAATAATGCAATAAATGACACAAAAATAAAACGAGGTTCACCCAATTTAGGCTATATCCTCCGGTGTGTAGTATCTCTTATTATCACAAATGCAGAATTAAAATTGAGAAGAGATAGATTAGTGTTTGGCTTGTGATTATTTTTGTGGATGATTTTGATGAGCATATAAGCTCCCTATTTATTGGGAAGATTACATTAATGAGTCTTACACATTTATGGCTAAGAATAAATTACATATTAAACACCTTTTTGAACATTAACAGTCACAAAATCGTATCCTATGTAAAAGCACTTTGAGAAGAATATTTTCTTAGCTCTTAAATTTCCTCATTAACTATCATTCATCATGCTTTATTATCATTCATATTTAAGTCTCTTGTTAAATGTCTCATAACTTCATGCATTCAACACCCACTTAAACTCCACATTTATCACTCATTAAGTTACACTTAATTACCCATCAAATGTCCTTCATCGGATTCCATCTCTATGCTCACATTAGTGCATAGTCATGAATGATGCACTCAAGTCACCAATTAAATCAACAATTGTCAATTTACTGTGTGATATGATTTAAAAAAGCTCATGTGATATTGTTGGTAATGGTGACTCGAATTTGAGTCTCGTCAATGGGGAAGATGAATTAAGGACTGAAATTGATGCGAGGGAGACAGTGGCCAACACCGAGTCGGTGTTGGTGGTGTATGTGATTCAGCCGAGTCGTCGTGGTTCATTGTAATTGAAGGAATTTTCCAGTGAATAAAGTTGAGTCGGTTTCCATGGCTCTTGGAGGATAGTCGACTCGACATTATTAGGTTGTGCCAAGTTGTACAATTTGTCCAGAACATAACATCGACTCGGCGGCTGGCCGGGGTCATTTTGTGCCAACTGAGTTGGCGGCGGTTGCATTTCGCACGGGAGCAGGTTTTCTTCTTATTTTGGTCAGTTACTTGTTTCGTAATCATACAACAACTTCTGGTATTGGGGATTAATATAATAGCCCCCATTTTAGGGTTAGAGTTTTCATCACAAATGCAAGAGACAAAAGTGGGCCATTAGAGAGAATTTGTGATTCTTCTTTGTAATCTACAAGTTCATAGTGAAATTGTTCTCGGTGCCGGTGGATGTAGCTATTACAATTTACATTAAAAGTGAATCGCTTTAAATGTTTAGTGTTATCTCTTGTTGTTTGCAATGAATTTCATTATTATTTTTCGATTTTTGCTTCTGTTATCGCACAACATATGCGATGTATGGCTTATATGACTACTATTATTAAGCCATATATGATCTATTTTAAATAGTAATTGAATACTTATTAGATTATGTGATTATTATTTGTAGGGTATATTTGGACGCTTTTTTTTAATAGTTTTGTGAACATTTTTAATGCTTATATGAATCCTTTTAACTGTAACTAACTTTAATGAACGCATTTTAATTGTAACAGTGTGTTTTGAATTAAAAGAACATGTAATGAGATTTTATTCTTACGTGACTAGTTTTTCAGAGTTAATGCAAATGTGATCACATTTAAAGCATATGTGGCGACCTAGATTTTATTCTTACGTGACTAGATTTTATTCTTACGTCCTATTATTGTGACGACCTAGATGCGCTGCATAGTTATTATATGTTATGCATTATCAGTAGGGATGAAAGTTCGGTGTTTGGTTTGGATTACACACAAATCCAAATCAAACCAAATAAAATTCGGTGTTGAATTTTTCAGTCCAAATCCTAATCATTATTTTCATAATCCAAATTGAACCAAACCAAAATTTAAAATTTCAGTCCAAATCAAACCGAATTAACCGAACATCAAATATACAGCATACATCAAACCAAAAAACAGAACATCAAAATTACAACATACAGCAAAAATACTGCATACATCAATAAACAGAACATCAAATATCAATAACATAATAACGAAAAACATAACATCAAAATTACGAAAAATAAACAGCAAAATACGAAAAACAGAATTCACTAAATCTAACCAAAACATCAAAAATAAATCAGTAAACAACAAAAATACGAAAAACAGAACATGAATAAACCAAAAGAAAAAAAAGAACCTAAACAGAACATGAAGACGAAGCAAAAAAAAAAAAGAAAAAAAATTAAAACGTGAAGAGAACATGAAGTTTACCTTTGGCCTTCCATTGAAGGAGATGAGAAGGTAACTAATAGCTATGAAAGGGAGGAGAAGAGATGAGAAGAGATGGAAGAGGGAGTGAGAGAACTCGAAGCCTTGAAGGAATGGGGATTGGGGCGCCGTCCCAATGATGAGAGAGAGGAAGGAGGAAAGGAAGGTTTGAATTAGGGTTTTGCAATCTATTTATATACTGTAGCAAAAAATACTACTTAGGGTTCTTAATTTGGGCTTGGGCCGTCTAGCTAGCGACTATATACTCCCTTAGAATAATTTCGGTGAAGTTTAGTTATTTCGGTTTTCTAAGCCCAAAACTGAAATCAAACCAACTAAATTTTTTCAAAAAAATTGTCCAAACCAAACCATATTTAAAATATCACCAAACCAAATTTCTAATTCGGTATGATTTAGTTCGATGTTCGGTTTTTCACCAATTTGCTTACACCCCTAATTATCAGGTTCTTACAAATTGTAACCTTGAATTTAGCAAAAATAACATTATGAGTGGACTCAAATGAGGCCCCTTCAAATTAATTAGATATAATAATGTATTGATTAATAAAAGTATAAAACAACAAAAATTGGAATTAATGTGGGGTCTTTGTACTGATATTAATACACATTTAATATGTTTACTCTTTAATTAGAGTATTAGCATCATCAACCTAATATATCACTCAAAAACAAGATTTGAGTGGAAGGAAGTAACAGACAATTCATACCCGTACTCTTAATTTCAAAGAGAGAACTTAAGTACATTATAATTATTCATATATCTCTCCGTAAAACAAAAAGTAGAATATGTAAACTAAATTGCTCCAATTAAAAATGAAATATAAAATTAAGATGAATTAAGTAGTTAACATTAGTTAAAGAAAAAAAGAGTGTTTAGTGAACCCAGGACCGGCTCTAAGGGTGGGCAAGAGGGGTCGTCGTCCAGTACCTCTTGTCAAAAAAGCAAAATTAATAGTTGTAAAAGGTTGATATAGATTATAAATTGCAAAAAAGAAAGGATCTAAAGTTATTTCGTCCAAAACCTCAATATATTTAGGGCGGGCCGTAAGTGAACTTTCAATTTGCATGTCCCATGACGAACACTCGTCGAAAAGCCATATATTATTACAACTTCATAAGTATTAATAATGATATGACAAATTTATAGCCATTAATAATCTGATGGTCATGGTTTAACCAACAAAAATATACACGTAATCGTTGTGAGTATGACTATATTTTACCTTATTATTATAGCCAATTATTGTATTATTATTATTATTATTATTATTATTATTATTCTATGGCCCATTTAGTCATTTATTGAGCTTATTTGTGTTATGAATTTCATGGATGGTTTTTTGTTCCATCATAATTTCGCTGACAAGTTTCTCTAAGTATATATAGTTCACCAATAATCACCATACACCTCTTAAATTTGATCAAATTTGAAATACGATTGAAAATTAGTGAGTCATAACTACTCCTATGCAACGGGCCGCATACGGACTGGGCCGAGCTCTATTGAAAACATGCCGGGCCGCACAAAATTCATGCCGGGTTTTAAATAGACCGGGCCATAAGGCCCGATCCGATCCGGCCCGACCCATTTATTTTATTAATAATAATAATAATAATAATAATAATAATAATAATAAATATTTTATTAAACACATGATCTTACTGATGGTTTTTTTTTACTCTCATGATTAGATGTTTGAACAATTGTTAATAGAAGAAGTTTGCTAGGAGCATTAAAATTTATCCTTAAATTGTCACATCATCATTAATCAAAATAAATTGTTGCAAAGTTTGTATCTTAGTAACACCTGTTTTTATTAATTTTGCAAATTCTACTCGATTTCAGGGCAATTTCACGTAATCACGTGGTAAAAAAAATATTAGTAAGTGGTCAAAAAAAAGGAAATGGACTATGAATTAGGGCCCATTTAAAACCCTTTTAAAACCTTTATCCAACCCTTGTCTTTATTTTTTATAAGTTAAAATTTAAGGCTCAACCCTTTTCAACCCTACTCCATATACAACCCTTATAATAAAGGGCTGGATCAGGGACCCCAATGGAGATTCACCCATTGCACAGGTCTAGTCATAACCTAAACAATTTGACCAATACACCATACACCTCTTATAACAATCCAACTCCATAGTATTGAAAAAATGGGTTGCATTCGACGTTACCTTAACTTTTTGATATGTTTTATTAGTTTTCTCAATTTTTCAGTTTTACGTTTTAGTCTCCTATATTTCCAACATTTTTTGTATTTTGAGTAACATTTTTTAGTAGCTAAAAATCGGTATATTAGTTGTTTATTTATATAAAAAATTATTTAGGAATAATATTTTTTTTCCCGAAACTATTAATAATAATTTTAAAATGAGGTCTTAACCCTTTAGAAACCTAAAATGACTTGAGTTGAAACTAATCTAACTTCAAATTGATCTAATTCAAAATTAATCCAACTAAAAAGATCCGACGAAAGGTCAAGTTGGGAAAAATTCTCAGGTTCCTGCCCAAAGGTGAATGATGCCCTAAAATCATAATAGTCGTGGAGGCTCAAGATCTTATAAGTCTTCTAATAGACGATCTCATCATAGGGGCGGAGTAAAGATTGTCGAGGCCCTGTTTATGTTTGCAATTTTGATAAAAATGGGGCCCTTCATAAATAATTGAAAAAAAAAGTTTCAACTTACAAAAATTCGTAATAGAAAATAAATTGTTAAATTACACTCTAAAATTAAAGTACAAAAGTTTTCAAACAATTTACTTAAACGGTTGAAAAATGATTTTATGAAAATACTTATTATAGAACCGTTTAATTAATCAGAAACTCCATCTTCAAAAATTATCAGTATAAAAAACGTTTGGGATATCAAAAAGATGAGAAAAAAATTGAGATGAAAACCTTGAGAAAGAGATTAGAGAAGATGAAAGATTATTTTGGGAAAGATAGAAAAATAAAGTTAATGAGACAGAATTGAAAAAAAAATCAGAAATGACAATTGATGTTGGTGTGCTTGGAAAGTTGGAGTACACGTAAGGAGAGAGGTAGAGTGCTTGGGGCCCACTCAAAAATGAATGAGTTTCAAAAATTTTGTATGCAACAAGTATTGAACAAGGGGCAACGCGTGTGGTAGGACAATTTCTAGCCAGCTAAGACAATTTTATTCATTGATATGTAAAGCATGCGATTAATTTATGAGGTCTCATATTTTCAGGGCCCTGTGTGGTTGAGCACCCGGAATGGGCCCAGAACCACCCTGTCTCATCAAAATGTTGATACTCACGAGCAATGAGGATGATAGAGAACTTTTCTCCTTAATAAGAAGAATCTTTTGATGATAAGGAGAGTGATAATGAAGACGAAGATAACCCATTTGCACCGATTCTCGATGATTTCTAGGATTTAATGATAGAATATTTGGTAGTACAGTTACGTTCAAGTTAATATTTTGTATTATTGCATTTTTGATAATGAATAAAAATTAATTACCGAGGCAAATCCTTAAAAATGATTTGAATGATCAACAAATTTGTTGGGAATTGCTTCAGGGACTAAATGCTCTTACACTATATGTTTATAAAATAATTTTTGATAGAAAAGAAAGAAAGTGAAAAGGAAGGGGAAGGAAACGGAAGGAAAGAGAAATAAAAATAAAGTAATTTTTGTTTGTTTAGGAGCGAAGAGAAAAGAAGGAGGGAGTTCACAGTTTTTCCTCTACATGACTACATCCACTACAACATATTTAAGCTTTTGTGACATTGACTTTAATGACATTAAAAAATGCCACGAATTTATATTTATAGTGTAATAATGAAACATCAAAATTGGAGTTTTTAAGGGAATTGGACTAATAAAAGGGTGAAGGCTTGGAGAAATGGCCTAAGAACCCTAAGTCAAGTGAAGAGACTATGCTAGAAGTGCCCCAAATGAAGAAGCAACGAGGAATCAAAGCAATTGGAGTCCAGGAGCAAAGCGACGAGTCGCCACACCTGGAGCAACGACTCACGACTCATCGCTCATATACTTTTCCAGAAAAAAAGCAACGACTCGTCGCTCCAACAATGAAGTGCATTCCAGATGCAGAAAGTAAGCGACGACTCGTCGCTCATCCTTGCAGCGCTCGTCGCTTTATGTCTAAAGTCGAATGATCTGACGATTTTCTCTTCCTAGTTTTTGGAGCCACTATATAAAGTGGCGGTTACTTTTAGTTTTATTTTTCAATTTTGAGTTTATATTTTTAATTTCTGTAATTGTCCTTGGAGTACCTTAGTAGTTTCATTTCAATTTTCCTTTATTGAACACCATTGTTGCACTCGGATTTCGCATTTTTAGTTTATGTTATCTTCAGAATTTGTAAGTTCTCTTATGTTATTGTTTTGTTCTTTGCTTTATCCATCATTTGCTATATGTTTTCCATTAATATGCACTGTGCGTAGTTTTCTTATCTAGGGTTAGGGCATAATCCCTAATTCGAAGCATGGATTGATATTTTATCGATTGATTGTGTGTGATTTGAGTTTAAAATCGAACCTACGCTTAATGAATCTCGGTTTAAATATTTTTGTTAACCTTTTCAATAAAACGGAAGTTTGAGATTAACTAGGATTAACTTAGGATTGAGATATATTAAGGTTAAATTCCTTCCAGTTTAACCAATAGAACGGAAGTTTGAGGATTAATACTAGTTGGTCTTAAATCGATATTAATCAATGGAATGGAAGCTCAAGATTAATTGGATCACGTTCAATTATGCCGATGACTCAATTTCATACTATCATGAGAGTAATTGATTCCTTTGTTAGAATTAGGTGACACCCAATACCCTAGAGTTTGTTATATTATTGTTATCACACCCATGTTATTATTTGCAACTTGAACTAGTTTTCAACCTCTCATTTTGTTTAACCCTTGACTTGTTAATCATAAGACATACATCATAGAGTTTACTCGCCTCCTTCTGTTCGACTCGCACTATGCGTACACCGTACGCTTGCGGTATATAAAATTTGCCGGATCAGATGAGAAAAGAAGGAGTGAGATCAAATTTTTTCCTCTACATGACTATATCCACTACAACATATTTAACCTTTTGCGACATTGGCTTTAATGACATTAAAAAATGCCACTAATTTATATTTTTAGTGTAATAATTATTGATTTTTATTTTTAGTTTCACTATAAGGTGATTTAGCGACACTTTATTTGGTCTTTAGTGGCATATGTAATTGTTAGTATAATATATAGTGACACTTATGAAAAATGTTACTAGATCCTATGTCACAAAAAGTTTTAGTTTGACATTTTATTATGCTGCTAAAGGTCTAATAAATGTCACTAAATCCTCTATATATACTATTAGAAATTTGAAATAACAACATTTAAATTAAATGTCGCTAAATATATCCCACTAAAAGCAAATTATGTTGTAGTGATTTTTTTCACCTTTGAGAAATTGAGAACTTAACAAAAATTCTTCATCAAATCCTTCCAAACCCCACCCTTTCAAATTTCTTCTCTCCTATTTTATTATTCAAACAAGGAATTTTTTATTCTTCTAAATTTATTCCATCATTTCTCTTCATTTCCTTCCATTCAAACATACCCTTAAGCTATATTTGGATAACAAATTAGGAGATAAAAGAAAGTAAGAAAAGTAAAAAAGAGGGAAAGACTAGGGATGACAATGAGTCGGACTCGGCTCGGATTATACATACTCCGACTTTGCTCCGAATAATAGTCGGACTTTTTTTTCAGTCCACCTCCACTCGGATTCGGATTATGCATACTCCAAGTTTGCCCCGACTCGGACTCTCGGATCTCCAACGAAGTCGGATGCAGAGTCGGATTACTATCAAATAGTATCGTTGTGATATTGTAGTAATGATTTTAATGCATATAAAATTACAAAATATATTTTTCAAATACAATTTAACAAAAAAATATGTACTTTAATATGAATTCAATTTTAACAAAAGAAATAATCCTACTACTAAAATTTAAAAAAAATTTCTCGTATTTTAATTTGGCATATTTAATTTCTCTTGATTTCATTTGTCTCATCTTGATTCATTAATCTAAATAAAATTACCAAGTAGTTTTTCAAAATCGAAAATTACAATTAGTATGAGAGAAAGCTTGAATTAGTCACATTTAGAGTTTTAAAGGAAACAAAAATTAGTGTAAAAGTCAAATTCAAAGTAGGATTTCCTTCAGGGTTGGAGTCGGGTCGGAGTCTCGAATTTTTAATAAGGTCCAACTCCGGTCTAGGGTCGGATTCAGACTGAATTGCCATCCCTAGGAAAGACTCCATTCTTTGTATAGGAAGGAAGGGCGGGGAAAGAAAGGAATTTCATTTTGCTTCCAAACATTTCCTCTTATAAAGAGATTTTGATGTTAAACAAAATAAAGGGGCTTAATCCCACCAAATCACTTCTCTTTAAATCGTCTCCCTTCCTTTTTGTTATTCAAATAAGGGAATCTTCATCCCTTTAAATCATATCCTTACTTTTCCCTTTATTTTCTTCAATCCAAACAAGGTCTTAAAGATTCTAAATCAAAAATCGAATCTCAAGCTAATTAAATTTCTAAAAAGGATCTCAAAGTTAAGATTGGAACCCTAACGAGTGTTGAAGCTCAAAATGCCAAGATCCTAACAGTTGAAAATATTTTCTTAAATTAAAAGTTTGTCTCTTGAACGATTTTAATGATAAATTAGGGAATGGTAAAACATAATTTGATTTGTGAATGTAATGGACAACATAACTGGTTAAATTTGCTCATTAAGAGGCTTACCTAAATAGAATTTGTTGGGATCTCACCATTCTTCCTTGAACAAGAGTGAAATTGGCTTTAATTAATATCTATCTTCCTAAAATACAAAAAAAATATTTTTGTGGAGGCAAGGTCCAATTGGAGAGAACTAACATGTTTTTAGTTTTATTACTTGTCCTTATAAAAAGAGAAATCACTACAAAATAGTTTACTTTTAGTGGGATATATTTAGCAACATTAGATTTAAATGTGATCGGGCAAATTTTATATACCGCAAGCGCACGATGTACGCGTAGTGTGTGTCGAACACAAGGAGGCGAGTTAACTCTAGATTGTATGCTTTACGACTAACAAGACACGGGATAAACAAAAGATAGGCTGAAATCTAATACTATGATGCAATTAAACTAAAGCAAATAATAGTAATGGTGTAAACATAATAGTATGACAAATTCTAGGGCGTCGGGCGTCGCCTGATTCTAGCATAGAGGTCAATTACTCCCATGATTGTATGAAATTGAACCATCGAAATAATTGAACGTGATCTAATTAATCTCAAGCTTCCGCTCTATTGATTAATATCGATTTAAGACCAACTAGAATCAATCCCCAAACTTCCGTTCCATTGGTTAAACTAGAAGGAATTTAACTAAAATATATCTCAATCCTAAATTAATCTTAGTCTCAAACTTCCGTTTTTTTGAAAAGGTTAACAAAGACGTTTAAATCAAGATTCAGTAAGAGTAGATTCAATTATAGACTCAAATCACACACAATCAATCAATAAAATATCATCCATGCTTCGAATTAGGGATTATGCCCTAACCCTAGATAAAAAAGCTACTCACTATGCATATTAATCAAGAACATATAGCAAATGTTGAATAAAAGTGAAGAACGAAATAATAACACATGAAAACTTACAAATTCTGAAGATAACATAACATAAACTTGAAAATACGGAAATCCGAGTGTAACAATGTCGATCAACAACGAAAACTTGCAAAGAAAACTACCAAGGACTCCAAAGAAAAGTACAAGAAAATGAAATTACAAGATATTGAAATTACTAGAGAAAAACTAAAGAAACTAAAAAATGAAAACTAATACTGAATGAATTCCCATCTGAAATGTAACCGCCACTTTTTATAGTGGCTCCAAAAATTAGAGAAGAAACCAGTGAAAACTACCTCTGATTCAATAGCGACGATCGTTGCTATTATGGGCGACGAGTCGTCGCAAAGTCTCTGGCTTCTACAGTGTTGTTCATTGATACAGCGACGAGCGTTGTATAAGGGAGCGACGACTCATCACTTTTCTTCTGGAAAAGCTATTGTTTTGCTTATTGGCGACGATCGTCGCCTAGGGAAGCGACGGGTCGTCGCTTAGCTTCTGACTTGACGTTGCTTTGATTTCCTCGTTGCTTCCTTCATTTGGCGTAGGGGTCTTAGGCCATTTCTCCAGGCCTTCACCCTCTTATTACTCCAAAACCTATAAAAACTCCAATTTTGCCTAAAAATTCATACAAAATACATCAATAAACTCGTGCGACAAAATTATCATAAAACACAAAATATACTCCCTAAATTACACTCAAACTACATATAAGGAGCATAAAAATAACGCGGATAAGTGCATATAATTGCACTTATCAAAATGTCGCAATTTCAAATTTTATTATAGTATATAGAGAGGATTTAGCTGACATTTATTAAATCCTTTAGCAGCATAATAAAAGGTCATGCTAAAGCTTTTAGCGACATAGGATATAGGGACATTTCTCACAAATGCCACATTAGATTACAGTGACAATTACAAATGTCACTAAAGACCAAATAAAGTATCGCTAAATCACTTTATAGTGGAATTTAAAATTAAAATCAATAATTTTTACACTAAAATTTATGAATCGGTGGCCTTTTTTTAATGTCACTGAATCCAATGTCGCAAAAAGTTATATTGGTTGTAGTGAATGAGCTCCAAATTGTAAAAAACACAATCTAATTATGTTACATCAACTAGAACAATAAATTTGGATTAAAAAGAGACTTACACGCCAAAAATGGTCGACTCCGAAAATGATCATAAGTTTGGATATTGGTATCACAGGTTGAAGATTAGAACATTCAAAATATGTGTACAATGGAGCAACACCGTCTAGTCTATGGCATACTGGATTGTTGGAGCATGTGTGTGGGCGAAATCTTACTATGATAACGACGGAAGAGTCTGGTCTTGGTGACTTGTATCGAGAGTTTTCTTGATATGATGTGCAACGAAGCACATATATTGAAGTGGTGGTGCATAGACACATAATATATCGTTGGAGAGGACACGAGTGATGTAGTCTTTGATTTAAGGGAGAGATTGTTGAGCGTACATCCCCTGATCCGTACCCTAAGAATATTAAGAAAGAGTTGATAACTATATAATTGATCAAACTCCGCCTTTTTGGAAAAATGTCCAAAAGAAATCCATGCAGATTCAACCTAAAATCAATGTCATACTCATATATTTTCCAAATGTCATAGACCTAAAATTTCTATTCTTCCTTCTCAATTAAAAGTATACTATTAATAATAATCAATCAATATTGATACATTGACTTATGAAGAGAAAGATATCAATTAGAAGAATATATTATGACAAAGGAGACGATATTGAAAAGTAATAATATGTACAAAAGTTTTCCAACAACCATAAAAAAACGTGATTTCATTATACTACCCCATAATATGTCCATAACATTCCGAGTAGCAATGAAGCTTCGTATAGGCAGAAAAGAGCAATCCAAATAATTATACGTTTGACTCAATATCAACTTAAATAGATAAAAATTTAAAAGGTTAGCAAAAATGTAGCTTTCATTAATCCTACTTTATCCAAACTTTTTGACTTCTTTTTTCATGACCTTTTTCACCTGTGCTTTTTCCCATTTGATACTTGCTAACAACTTTACTTTTGAAGACACCCAATTAATCATTTGAATTTTTAACGAGCTTCAAAATTTTTGTTGGGATCCATCCCTACAGTATTATGTGATGTGAGGTTTCTTGACTGTGCGTATTCTCTTTATTTTTTCCTTGAGAGAAACATGTATGGTTTGTACGCATTTTTTAACTTTCAACCAAATTTTGTCTTGTATGTAATACTGTAAGCGTCTTTTATACTTTTTTTCTTCTAAATTTTTTTAAATTGGAGAAAAATATATTAATTATAATTTTTTGATTAAATAGAGTGTTACTTATCATTAAAAATTTTATTGTGGTTGTTTATCAATGTCAATTATAATATATACTTCCCCCGTTCCGAAATACTTGCTACATTTTGTTTTTGGGCACTATTCATCGTTTAAGCTTATTTTATATATTGCGGCTAATATGTAAGTAATAATATAGTCAAGTGGGATCTTGTTTGAATCGTCTAATCGCATAGTTACATAATATAAATTTTTTATAATTTTTAATTGTGTATAATTCGACATATAAATGAACAAAATATTACATTTGATTACGTAAAAAAGTCAAATGTAACAAGTATTATGGAATGGAGGAAGTAATAAATAAAATAAAATACATATTTTAATTTATTACTTTTAATGTTTTGGATGCCACTTGCTATTTTAAAATAATTTATTTATTTTCATTTTACTTATAAATAAAACTTACAACCCATATTTCATAGTAGAAAAATAAATATTTAAGATTGCATAATTATGTATGATGGTTGGCCTTAAATGATCTACTCGATTCATACATACTTATTATGCAATCGTAAACATTTATTTTTCTACAATGAACTGGGTTTTTAGTTGTCTTTATGATTAAAATGCAAATAAATTATTCTAAAAAATAATTCTAAAAAATGCAAATAAACTAATAGCCCATTTAGTGTGGCATTATATAATATATAAATAAAATTTATTAAGTCATAATTGATACATGTTTGGTTTAACGGTGATTAATTATAATTTGTAGAAAAATGATATTAATAATCTTTATAAAATAATACTCTGTCCTATTCACCCAAGTTGTCCCATTTGAGTTGGGCACGGAAATTAAGAGTGGGATGGGGTTCACCAAAAAAGTGGTAGTGGAGTATTTTAATTGATTAAATTAATTGTAAAGGTGGTAGTTGAGTATTGAGAATTGGAAAAGTGGGGGTATTTAGGTAAAAAAAAGATAGACAAAAAAGGAAATGAGACAACTTAAGTGAATTGCCCATAAAAGGAAATGGGACAACTTGGGTGAATAGGAGGGAATATCTCACTTGAGTAATGAGACACCAGCTAGGCTGAAACTAGGGGTGTTTAATAAGCCGGATAAGGGCCGAGCCGAGCTTAAGTAAATATGGGTTGGGCCGGATAAGGGTCATTTGAAATTAATATGGGCTTTAAATGGGTCGGGCTTTCAAAGCCCGGTCCGACCCATTTTTACTATTAAAAATTATTTTAATTCCCATTTATCAATTGATAACAATTAAATTACTATCATTTATAATAATTAGATTGAAAAATATTAATAATTTCATTGACATTTTCATTTATAATATGTAAATTATACATTAACTATACTATACAAAGGCCTGTTTTCGACCCTTATTGAGCCCTATATAGCCCGCTTCATTTTAATTTTAGTATAGCCCGTTTTTGGTCCGACCCATTTTCAACCCGGCCCTTACAAAGCTCTTCTAAAAACAGGCTGGATAAGGGCTCAAAATGGGGGCCCGGCTCATTGAACACCCCTAGCTAGAACAGACCGAAGTATTATTATTATATTATATAATTAGCTAGGTTAGATATTTATCTACTCATCATCTTACACTATATATGATACTTTTTGACTTAGTTGGAACTGATAGAATACTTTGTAACAACTCAAGTTTAGAAAGCACCCATTGTTTAAGAAGAAAACCATGATAATTAGAAAGGGGATGGTTAAACAAGAAAATAGGCGCACTTAAGGGAAGAATGGTAGAATTAAGAAGAACACAGAATAATAATACAGCATTACAGCGTAGAATTGTTGGTTAAGTGTCGGGAAATAAGGTACTAAAAATGTGATGACAACCGGTAGAGTAATTAAGTTAGCAAAATTAACACGTTAGTTAGTTGGTGGGCATTCATCATATGGCCTATGCCTATTTGTACTTCTATTATAATCCCATCGGATCCATGGGTCGGGCACCATGAATTTTGAGCTTTCTCACGTGAACGTTGGCCTGTTTAGTTAGCCGTGTACCAATTAAGTTAGTTGATGCTCCTAATAAGCAGCTTGCAGTGAAAACTCATTTCACCATTTATAAATTACATTTTTTATTATTTAAAATGATATATTATCTAATGAATCACTGTATCACTTAGCGATTTATGTTTATTTGCGGCTTAAGTAAAATACAAATAAACCGCTAAGTCACATATAGCAGCTTATAAAAAACATTTATTTATTTTTTATTTGTTTATAAATTATTATGTGATTTAATTTGCAGCGTATATTATAGTAAGGTAATAAAATAATAATAATACACATACACGAACAATACAAGAATTATTTTCTCTTTGAATGGATAACGAAAATTAAATTTCCCCCATGCATTATTTTGGCAATGATTAATTAAGTTTGCACTCAAATCATGTTAAAAAAAAAGAAAGTAAGTATTTGAGTGGTGTATATAAGTAGAGTCTTATCTTTGTGAAAAAAAATATAGGTTTTAAAATTTTAATATAAGAAAAATAATAAATAAAATGTATTTCCTCCGTTTTGAGTTGATGTTCCAATATGTTTTTTGCATAGTGTTCAAAACATGTGTTCCATGAAGCACAATTCCTATAAATGCATTTCTTTATTAGAAATTATTCAAAGTATATAATAAAACTCATTCTTCGAGATAAATTTAAGAAAATCTCATATATATATATATATATATATATATATATATATATATATATATATATATATATATATATATATATATATATTTTAACTTGTAAAATCCACAAAACTCGTGATACACATTCTTTTCGCAAATATATATGCAACGTAGCTATCAAAACATCCAAAATCCTATCTACATTATCAACAAAACAACAACAAATTCAACTGAAATAAAATAAAGCATAAACGAGTGGTAAGCAAATTGTAAACATATTCACCCGCGTAACCGCCAAAATATAGCCTTACGTCTTTTATATACTCACCGCTTTCTTTTAATCTCATTTATACTACCTTCGTTTCAAAATACTTGTAATATTTATCTTTTTCACGCAGTCCAATGTACTAATTCAATTCTTAATATCTATAATTATGTATAATTCTAAAATTATAAAAATTTGATATTAATAATCTTTACCTCTAGAAGAATCAAACAAGATCTCACATGACTATGTTTTAAATTATAGATTACTTATTAATCACAAATTAAGAGATAAGTAAATAGTGATTATTTTTCTTATGTTGCGACTATATTAGAACGGAGAAAGTATATTATAACTTTTTTTGAATTTTATCCATACAATTCATTCTTACTCTTTATTTATTACTATGTTCTTAAAAACTTGTCTCTCTTTGATGCAAATCGAGGAGGAGGGAAGGGGTATACTTTTTCATTATATTTATATTTTTCATAATAATTATCTTAGATAATTAATTATGCTTTATTTTTTGTGTTAATAAAATAATAGACCATTCTCATTTCAATTTCTCTACTCACCAACATTAGATTTTGATTTTTGATTACATACAACCTGGCGTCAACTATCCTCCAGCTTGTCACTCTCTCTCTCTCCTTCCTTTCACCTTCTTTCTTCTCACCTCTATATATACCCTCTTTTCTCCCTTTTTTTTCTTCACAATTACTAATTCATTTCTAAAATCATTAAATTCAATTCTCTAAATTAAATTAAGGAAAAATATTTAAAAAATGGGTATATGTAGTTCTTGCGAATCGACGGCAGTTGTAACGGCCAAAGTTGTATTACCAGATGGAAGACTAGAGGAATATTCTTACCCAGTAAAAGTTTCTTATGTTCTATCGAAAGATCCCAATGTTTTTATTTGTAATTCCGATGAGATGGATTTTGACGGCGTCGTTTCAGCTATTCGAGATGATGATGAGCTTGAACTTGGATCTCTTTATTTTGCTTTGCCTAAGTCTAAACTTAGCCGACCACTTCAAGCCGAAGAAATGGCGGCTCTGGCAGTTAAAGCTAATTCGGCTTTGTTGAAAAGCCGGTCCGGAGATAAATGTGGATGCCGGAAACGACATGGGTTTTTTGGTGGGGATGGGGAGGAGAAATCTTCGGCTAAGGTGGCGGATGTGGGGTCCGCTGCTGGACGGCGAATGAGAAGTATTGGGAATCGGAATCGCAGTAGGCGGAATGGGAATGGAGCAAAGAAATTGTTTATTGCTAATTTAACTGCAATTCCTGAGTAAATTGGGATGAATGGTAGTTTTTGTGAATATATAAGAAGATTGTAAATTAGATTTAGATGAGATGAGATGACAATTTTTAGTGGTTCTGTTAAAATGGGTTTTTTTCCCACAATTTTGTTCATTATTTGGAATAATTACAAAGGAGTGATATTACTCAATATTAATATCTCGATTTAATTCTACTATTAATTTTTTATTTCTAGAATTAATTATTAATTATTGATAATTCTGGATTTAACGTCGTCGTTAAAGATCTTAATCTGCCATTAATATTGCAGTTATAAAACTGTAATGAAAAGGGGAAAAAGGCTGTGGCCTGTGGGCAAATTAATCAGCCCTGCTGCATGCCAACTTTTTCCCCTTTTTTCTTTTTTTTTTATATCATTTTTTCAATTTTTTTCTTTGTTTGCAATTTAGTCTAATACCCCAATTAAAGAGATGATCTGAAATAAATTTATAAATTTCTATTTTAGGGGTAAGAGTGTAATTTAATTTTAGCTTATTATTTGTGATTATGGCTTCTATATATGTGAAATACTAATTATTTTAACAAATCGATCCGAATTTAATAGGTGGTAATGGTATAATATAAAATTATAAATATAGGAAAATATTTAGGAAAAATTAAGTATGATTAAAGTTATAGAAGAAAATACAATTTAAATTAAGTTTTTTTCCAAAAATTAAAATAATTTAATAAATTTAATATCCTCAAAATAATGCATTTTATTCTTGACATAACATAATCTTAATACTCCTCTTGTAAATTAAGTTTCTATTAAAATAAATTAAGTATTGATTTATGTTAGTTACAAGTTTCTATTAAAATAATTAGAATTTGACATAACATAATCCTAATTCCTAATACTCCTCTTGTAGTATTTTAATACAATGTAACGACTAAGAGCATAATTAATACTCTTTTAAGTCCTAAACATAAGGTGATTATGCATGTTCTTGAGAGTTCTAACTTCCATACAAACTATTTTGGAAATGATATAGTAATGGTGTTGTGGGTCCCATGTCTCCTCCACTTCTTGTCATCAACTAGAATCATTGACATGCATAACATTAGGACTTAGGTTAAATCCAACATTAGTGGACACATTATTTTGACAAGTACTACTAGTTTCTTGATGTGCTTATAATTATAAATTTGTTTAATTTTATTTTGGGTCACCAATTAAAATCTATACTAGCTTTTTAATTCTCCTCTATATATTTAATTTATATTTTTATTTTATGCACTCAATTTTTAAATTTCCACTAAATTTTTTAATTTTAGCGCAATTATTATTGCCAAAATTAATGGGACATGGAGTACATTCTACCTAATAATATTTTTAATTAGCACATGTTAGAAAGAAAACTTCATGTATAACATAAACTTATGGTTGATATTTCATGAACAGATAACCCACATGCAGTAGTCGTACTAGTCGCTAAATATTTTCACTCGAACCGTGTCAATTTATCACTAATAATAAACTCAACTAAAAGTCCAGTTAACTTATAGTTATACGTATACATACACTCTTATTAGCGCATCAAATATTTTCTAGTACTAGTCAAGGTTGAATATTCACCTTTGATGTGTAAGAAAAGTTCATAAAACCATCCACTGTATGTGAAGTGGGAATGTGGATGATGACATGTATGCTTAGGTGATCAACAATGTATTCCCACAAGGACAAAGTTTGGGAAAGTTACTAGCTAGTCAATAGTCCATATATTTATCATAATGGTAAAAAAAAATTTTTTTTGAAAATAAGGCAACATATATTATAAAGTTAAAAATAGTTGAAATACATCATAAGTGATATCACAATACTCATAAAACTCTTCGTAGCTGGTGGAGGAGGATAACTTAGACATGTAAATAAAAAGTCTAAGAATACATCTTGACAAAAAAATCTATCTATAACTATTACTAAAACAAAACACGCTGACATCATTACTAATTAATATTGATTACGTGTCAATACCTCAACAAAAAATTTCCCTCCAAAACTCAATGATGACATCATTACTAGTTAATATCTTTGACTTAATTACTTTCTAACTATAATGTTATCCATGTTGATGTTATACTTTTTAGGTCACATCATTTAATATATTAGAAATCTATATATTTTATTTTATTTTTTTAATTATTTAGAAAATCTTATCAATTTTATTTATTAAATGAGTATTATTTAAGTGTATTGGATATTTTAAGTTGGTTAAAAGATAATATACTTTTATGAGGATTTTTTTTTATTTATACTAATGAAATTGGTTACTTAAATGCAATGAATAAGTTTAACATGATTTAGGTTGTGACTACCCTTATGCAAGTCATTTATGTTTATTATGACAAACAAATTTTTTTTTTTAATTTTATAAAATAATTATACATAAATATTTATGTTAAATCTATAACTAAATTGTCACAATCATCTACGCACAATGCAAAGTATGGTACAAATCAAACAATGTATGTAATATATATAACTATTCAGATCGAAATGAGATACAACTATATATACAACTATTCAGAGCGAAATGAGATACAACTATAATGTAAAATTTATCTTAAAATTTTAATTTCTTAAATGATATGTCAATAAATTTAATAAAACCGTGCATCGCACGGGGATTATCTAGTAACTAACTGAAATAGAAAATAAATGGTAGAAAAATTGAAGATGACATATATGCTTAACAAGCTTAAGATTATTAGTTGAGTAAAAATGGCAAAAGCTAAGGGTATACTTCATTAGAAACTGAAAATATGTAAATATGTGTGAATGAAAATCAAAGAAAATATATAATGTATGGCAAAAATAAAAGTAAGGTGAATTGAATTAGTCAACTAAAAAAATGAGACAAGTTCTTTGAGATCAAGAGAGTAATTTAAACGAAAGTAAAGTGGTAATTTAATGGGTAGTTTTTCACCTTCAATATATGAAGTTTTGAGACTCAAATTGATCTTGTGATTACTTTAAGTTTTGTATTTGTCGTATAAACACATATTATTAATATTCTCATAGACTAGATATGGTGGATGAAGCTTAACATTAGGTAAACCATCTTAAATCAATTTGTGATTTTTGGTGATTGAGAATGCGTCTTATCCTTTCAGTAGGAAATCAATTTGTACGATACCGAGTAATTTGTTAGAGTATATAACATATCCCGGGGCTTTAACTATAAGCTTAAGCATTTGGTTGACTTTGTTCTTTGACATGGTATCAAAAGTCAGTGTGACAAGAGGTCACATATTCGAATCTCAACCACTCCTCATTTAAAATTAAAGTGGAATATTTAGCACCATGTATGAGTGAGAACATGTGTTGCATCCACACTTCTAATTCTAACCCAAAGGGCTCTCGTGTGAGCGGACATGTTAAAATACATAACATAATTTTTGACTATTTTTAAAAGTTAGTTCTAGTTTAGTGTTTTTTTTTTGTAGTGTTGGGCTAGACTAGGAGGTGAGCAAGTTCCTTAAACATCAGAGATTTAAAGAAGAAGAACGAGCACTGATGCTCTGTTCTTATACGGGACTTATATGTCTTTATTCTTCCCTCCACTATTAATATTTAATACCGTATTGCCTTATTTATAATAAGTATTTAATGAGCAACAACAAACTAGGCTTTAGGATTGAGAACATTGATTTTCTTTGAAAATATTAGTGAGTGCACTTTACATCAGTGTTAGTGTCAAATGAACCAACCAACTAAAAGTTTAAGCTGATGGTTAAAACCCCATGACATGATATATATTCTAACACGCTTCTCTATACGAGAGTCCTTTGGGCTTGAAGTGTAGATGCAACACAGCCCTCTTCATATCTAACGCTAAATATTCCACTTTAAATGAATAGTGGTTTAGATACGAACTCGTAACCTCTTTTTTCACTGGCTTTGAAACTCAATAAACCATAAATCCAAACACACTACTCTAAGGCTTTGGGAAAACAGCTGGAGGAGAAATGATCAAATACAGCTACAACGATTGAAACAGAGCATAGAGATTGTTCCCAAAAAGAGCAAAACAAGACGAAAGAACAATGATCAAAACGGGACCATATATATTTCAGTACAAAAGAATGCAAAAATACAAATAGATATTGGAATTGATGATATCATATAGACATGTAGTAGTATAGTGTAGTGATATACAGCTTTCTTCAATCATATGCATATCGGACTTGTTATGTCATGGAATCCGTCCTATTTCATCCTAAGCTGGCAACCTCATTCACGGATCAACATCTTTCTTCATTTATGTATACTAATTATTTTCTGACTCCTCCTGCTTTTATAACAGTATAACTTTGGATTTGTGCATCATAAATTATTAAATTTCATAACAATTCAAAAGTTAAAAGAAATGTAGTACAAAATATATACTCTATAACAATTAACGGCCCTTCTTCATACAAAATCCATTTAGGACTAGACGTTTGAATACGAGTAGACACAAATTTTCTGTCAAGAAATCAACTTGACCAAAAATATAAGTTAATGTTTGATATTTCAGGATTCAGGATATGTTATATACTCTAACACATCCTTTCACACTAAGGGCGTTTGGCACAAGGGAATGAGACTTACGAGACTTTAAGATAGGACTTTTAAGTTGAGGCTTTGAAAATAAAAGGTCTCATCCCTTGTTTGTTATGGTCGGAACTTGGAAGAAAGAGATAAAATGATAGTCTCAATTCAAATACCTACTTTTCCCGAAGACATTTTTCTTGGAAACTTTCCCCCATTTTAATCTCATTCCCTATTTTCATTTTCCCTAAACAAACAAAGACTTAGACTTATTTTTAAAACAAAATGTCATTCCCTACCTCAAATCCCTCATGCCAAACACCCACCCTTTGGCCTACAAATGTGAATGCGACACAGGTCCTATCATACCTGGCATTAAATATTTCACTTTAAATTAGATGGAGTTGAATTTCAACCCATGACCTCTTGTCATGTTGGCACTAATATCATGTCAAGGAAACTCAACCAAAACATTAAACTTATGGTTGAGGCTCTAGAATATATTATATGCATTAACATTTTCTTCATACTTGATGCTAATAAACTAGAATTTAGGAGGGGTATGGTATTCCAACTCGTGAGCTGAATGTTTCATTCCAAGTAGGGGTGAAAGTTCGGTTTGCGGTTTGGTTTTTTCATAAAACCAAATCAAACCAAATTTATTTCGGTTTTTGATTTTTCAATCCAAACCAAATCAAATTGGGCCACGATCCAAATCGAACCAAACCACATTAATTCAGTTTAGACTTTACAGACCAATCTAAACCATATTTTTCAATTAAAAACAAACAAATCGAATTAGATTACTAAAATTATAATGCAAAAATGAAAATGACATAATAAAATTAAGGTTTATTATTTTTATAAGATTGCTTACGTTGTTTTTCTTAGTATTGCCAATTAAAATGTTCTATTTGCACGTCAAGTTGCACATTTACACAACAAGTAGTTTAGCTCATTGTAAAAAGTGAGGTTCTATTTTAATTCGGTTTAGAATTGCGGTTTTCGGTTTTTAGTATGCTCAAACCTAATACAAACCAAAATATTTCGGTTTTGAAAATTCCAATCCAAAACCAAACAAATTTATAAAAAGTCCAAACCATATTTCTTATTCAGTTTGGATTGGTTTTGTTTGCGGTTTTTATCCGAATAACTTTAACCCCTATTTCCAAGTAATATGTATAGTCCTACTTAGTTGCACCATTTCGACTTGGCACAATTATTAAGAAATGATTTGTTGATATTAAAATATATTTGTTGTCTTTAAATAATGCCAAAAAGTGTAAAACTAAATTTAATGAGTTTTGAAGTACGATCGAATAAATGAAAGATAAAAAAGATAGTTTATAAGTTACTTTATGACAACATATATAGTGATATACTCCCTTTGTTTCTTTTTGATCTTCTATTTTGGGTTTTTCACAAATATTAAGAAAGAAGGAATCTTTGGTGATAGTGGGTATTATTTAAATAGTAGTGTGAAGTAATGATTGTATTGGAAGTATGAGAGAGAAAATAATTAAATAGTAGTGTGAAGTAAGGAAAGTGGGGTTTTAAGGGGTAAAAGTGAGATGGAAAGTTTCCAAAAATAGAAAGTATTCTAAAGTGGAAGAACTTTTGAAACTACCCGTTATAGTAAGGTGGAAGAACATAAAGGAACGGAGGGAGTAACAAGTATCATAATAAAAAAATCATAATAAAAAATCATATTAAAGTTTTTTGCAATATAGGATATAGTGATATTCTCATAAATGTCACTGCAAAATATAATAATTAACAATTACTTATCTCATTAAAGACCAAATAAAGTATCACTAAATTACTTAATAGTGGAACTTAAAATAAAACCAACAATTATTACACTAAAAGTATAAATCAATGGCATTTTTTAATGCCACTAAATCCAATATGGAAAAAGTTAAATTTGTTGTAGTACGTTGAAATTTTATAGGCTCTAGGCAAACTAAAAGAAAAAAACTCTCTCTATAAAAGGTTAATTTTGATTTTTAATGGGTAATTTGCAAATAAATAAATAAATAAATAAATAAATAAATAAAATAGATGGATCCTATATATTTCTAAATAAGCTTTATCCCTATCTTTTCTCCAAATTTCTCCCTTCTAAATTCGTCTCCTCTCTTCCAATTATTCAAGTAAGAAATTCTCAATCTTTTCAAATTCCTCTTCTTTCTTTCCCTCTATTTCTCTACAACTAGTCTTGACTGAGACCGTCTCAGTATGAGACGGCCCATCTACCTTCCAACCCAATCTTCTTTAATAATTAAAAAAAAGAGGAAATATAAAACAACTATTTTTGAAAACGGTATTCATAGATTGATTTTCAAACCGCCAAACTTCAACTTGACATTTAGAAAAACAAAAACAAAAATATTTGCACATTCAATATAATTATTTACAAAATCTCTTAAAATCTTCAAGATATAATCAAAGAAAATAGAATTCATCTTCAAAACTCCAAACATCTCTCTAATGAAGGATTAATTGAATGAATTTGACATGGCGAAGATTTGCACATTCAATTATATACAAATCTCTTAAATTCTTCAAGAAATTCTCAAGAAAATCGATATTTCATATGTAACACTTCAAAAATCTCTCTAATGGAGGATTTAATAAATGAATTCGAAGAGATGCAAACAAGGATTTAATGTCAATTTATATATCACAATTATAATTCTAACATATTCAATTTGAACTTAATGCGTTGCAATAAGTATATTCCATATGAATACTTATCTTCAAATCGTCAATCGATGATTATAAGTTCAAATCTGAGTTAGATAATAAACATCAACTATCAATTTATGTGTCAAAATTCAAATTTCAACTAAATGCTATACAATATGTCTATATAATTTGTATACTTATTTTTAAAACGATAATTGAATTATAAGTTAAAAATTGAGTTAGATTATAAAACATCATTGTCAAATTATATGTCATAATTTAACTATTAATTAACATATTCAATTTAAATTAAAATCTATACAATATCTTTATAGACTTTGAATACTTTTTTTTAAAACGATAATTGAAGCTTATATGTTTAAAATTGAGTTATATCATAAAATATTAATTGTCAATTTATATGTCATAATTTAACTATAAACATATTCAATTTGGACTATTTACAAATTATATATATAAACGTGACAAAAAACAACTATCTTCAATACTAAATAATTATTGTAATTTTCATCTTCAATCCGAAGAATTAACAATTATAAGCACGTAAAAAATAAAAATGACAAGAAACAAGAAAGAAAACAAAATGAAGAAGAAAAGAAGAGGAAGAAATGACAAGAATTAAGAAAGAGAATTAAAAAAAAAAAAAAGAGAAAGTTATGAGGTAAAAAAGCGCGTGCGTTACATGCGCCTTAAACTGGGTCGATCCAAGACTGATCTTATTATAGGATGGTCTCGGCCAAGTTTTTGTGATTTCTCTATATCCAAACACAATTCAAGTGTCGGAAGTTAAGTAGGATCAATTACTTTGAGTCATGATCTCAACTCTAGTTTGATATACAGTGTAATGATGAGTTGTTATACATCAAAGCATCACTCTACACTACATAATTACACTTCATTACCTCAAGGATTTTAGGTGACTCTTACCATGGCGTGATTAGAATAAAGCTTTAGTCTACATTTATTTAAGTTTTGCGAAAAAAAAAATAACAAAAGTGTATGGAAGTAATGTATACCAGCTTGTCACGGGCAAATGTAAATTAAGTCAATGATGTCAACTAAATGCATTTGACTTATGTGCAAACACATATTCATAAAATACTAATAAGTTTGATGGCTTAGGTGGTTTTTTTTTTGTAACCGGTATTTTTGCTCGCTCTTTCTCAAAAATCAAACCTAGCTCACTCTTTACATTTCTCCTCTTCATTTTTCTTACCTTTATCTTAAAAAATCAAAACCACCAAACCTCCAAACCATGTATTAGATATATATTTTTTTCTATTTCTTTCTTTAGTTTAATTTTTTGCAATTGTTATTGATTTCTCCTTTCTTTGAATATAAATGGTTAAACATTGTTTGTTCATTCATGATTGATGATATTTAATTTACGGTAAAATTTTCATTTATTTGTGCAATTTAGGCTTTTTGGTTTAATTCAAGGTAACTTTGAAACATTAGGGTTTCATATTTAATTTATTGTAATTTATTAGAGTTGCAATGGGTTAGTAATTTGATTTTGCAATTGATTTAGGTAGTCTGTTTAAATTTCTTGAAATAACAGTTAAAATAATTAATATAGGGTTTTAGGCTATACATTTTCAAATGGTGGATTAATAATTTAATACTACAATTTAATTCTATTGACATCATTTGATTTTATTCTAGATATGTCCCTACAGGCAGAATAATCAAGTAATGCATATCCAAGAAAAAAAACACGAGATAAAAATTGAAAACATCACAAAAGAACAAGTCAAAAATCATTGTAATACAAAATACAATCAAGCTCAATAGATTGAAATAAAGCTGAGATGACCCATGTCTAAACAATGAACAAGTCCATGCCGACCATTGTCACGTTCCTATTTAGACCCCTTCTTATTGCCGGGTTTGTATGTATGCAAAAATCAGTCAAACCAATGTAGCATTCTTATCGCTACCAATGTCTTTATTATTTGGATAATATGCTTCCATAAGATTATCTATGAATACTACAATTGTTGTTTCTTTGAATGTTCCCTACTACAAGTTCAATTATCTTTTTATGTCGCTGTCATTTTGTATTATTTAAGTGAAAAAACTCACACATTATAATCTGAAATAATTCAATGTGAATTGGACAATGAAGTATGCCTTAAATCTAAGATTTTGTGTTGGAATATTGTTCAACAAATTTAAGTTTTTTTTGCAATAGGCAATGTATGTTATTTTTTTTCCTTTGATAGAATATGGATGTTACAAAGAAAACTCGTTGATGGCCTATGAATCATAGAATGATAAGAGTAATTTTTGAATAGTTGTATCTCATACAAACCCATTTAAGTTTGAAATTAAAATGAACTTTCGTACAAGCATTGTGTGTATTATTCAAATACCCACCAAATTTTCTATCTCTTTATCTTATTTTTTCATATTATTTTGGAAAGTAAAAGAAAAATCATCAACTTCACCCCGTTTACTAATAGAATAAACCATATTTTTTTTATTAATATCTAAAATTAACACCTTTGTGTCATTTATTTCGCTAAAATAGGGTGGATGATTGGCAGGGGCGAAGCCAGGATTCTAAGTTAGAGGGGGCCAAATAGTCGATGTACTAGAAATTATTTACCAGTGTCGATTATTAAGTTTAGGTTATTCGGGATAGCCAACCGCCTAAGGCCTCAAGAAACAAGAGGCCTCAAATATTGAATGACATTATTCAGATTCAGTTCTAAGCAACACTTTTTAAGTAATTTGTTTTTAAGTTTTTTTATATTTGAAATGATATAGTGTTACAATCACTTGCAATACATTTTGTCTTGAATTGGAAAAATTCTATCTTTTAATGTAATAAAGGGTACTATTTTAAAATACATCGTAAAAATAAATAGATTGTCTAAAATTTTTGCTCTGTCCGTATTATTTACTTTATAAAAACTAGTTAAATTATAAAATTTTTAAATTATAGACTTAAATGATCTTGTATCATAGTAAAAATTATGTTCAACAAATAGAGTTGAAGTTTCCCTATAATTATCCCATTTGGAAAACCAAAAGTTTTTGACTCCGTTATTCGCTTATTAAGTTTACAAAATCATACTATTAAAATTAAAATATAAAAATATAAATACGCATTGAAAACGATAAACGTAAAATTATGAAAAATATAGAGTAATGACATAATAATATAAATTTATTAGTTTGTTAAAAAAAAATTGAATTAGGATTTGATACCTTAACCTTATGTTACAAATGTAATACCCCAACCATTGAGCTATAATAATTTTTGTTTTATTTTTACACTCATTTAATTATAAATTTTATATTAGTAAGGGGGCAAAGCTAAAAATACAAAGGATTGTGTATTCGGCAAGGGGGGCCGGGCCTCCCCCAGCCCTCATGTAGCTTCGCCCCTGATGATTGGTAAACTTATAGTGTTGTAAATTTGGTTATTCAATAAGTGTAACACCCGAATTCGAGACTTATTTTTTATGTTAATTATTTGATTCGAGTCAATTTGATACCGGTTAAATCAAGTCAAGTCTATTGTTGGTCCATATTATATCATATCGAATTCCTAATAAGCGCGATGTCGTGACAATTCGTCACATAATCTCATCGTGGCACACTAGTTAGGGTGGAAATGAGACATCCTTGGGCTCAGGCCCACAAACTCATGGACCAAGAGTGTTGACTTGCACATATACTAGTTTATTGTTTCCAAAAACTATATGGTAGTAGAAAGATTAGCTCACCCAATATATATACATATCAACAATTCACTATTTTATCGATATAAGATCTTATCTCACATGTAAAGTATTTTCTAACACATAGGTTATATTAGGGAAACAACGCAATTAGACTTGACTAGGATATTTTTATTTAGATGAGTCGTGTTACTTTAGGTTAGGGTCTATTTTTTTATTTTTTTATTTTTCTTTTTGTTGGAGTAAGGTCAGGGTCTATTTTCGAATTCTAAATCATATTCAAGTGAAATTTGAGTTAAAAAAATGGGAAGTTCTGGTTATTTTGGGTTCAAATTAATTGCATACAAGAGGTATTATAGGTTAAATTCGACCCATGATATATTATGTTAAGTTTGAATTATGTTCACATGGTGAATTTGATACTTTAGTTGAACTTCAAGTTAAATGATCATAATGATTATTTTGAACCAACAATATCATCTTTAATAAATTTGATTAATAATAATGATAATGTCAAAACTTGAATTTCAAAAATTAAGATCGACTAGATAAACCAATAAATTATTTCTGTTCATATATATGTATTTATTTTCTTATCAATGCAGGACATAGTTGAAAAGAAAACGCCTCATAAAAATTGATTTTTGACTCGGGATGTGATGGGATTTTACTAGTTTGGTTGAAGAAACCCATACCATCGATAATAATTAAACAACGTAACTAGCCCTCACAAGCATAAATTGAAAAGAAGCAAAATTGACCTTAATTCTTATTTCACATTTTTTCACATGTAAAATATTTAATATGTCAAATTAAATTTTCAAATTTTTTTTGATTCAAAAATTAAATCACTTAACTCTACTTCGTGTATTGCAATGCTATTTAATCAAAAAGAAAGAGATCAATTTTTTAAGGAAAGTATGAGAAGTTTTAAAGATGTAATATTAAATGAATTGAGATAATAAATTGCGTTAGTAATTTTAAAAGAAAGTGTCAATATATGATTGAGATACTATAGGCAAAAGAACAACCTTAAATGAAATTAAGAGAGATAATACATTATATTTTGTTAGACACAAATTCTTACTTGAAACCGTCTTTATTAAAGACGCGTATTAAATGCGCCGGTCCATTATTAATAAAAAAATAACTACCTGAAAAACGCGTACCGTAAAATCCTATTTGAAGTTAGTGTTACAACCTATTGAAGCTGGGATTATATCCTATTATAGTTGGTATTATAACCTATTAAAATTGGTATCTCTAAAGATGTTAAAATACCTTCTTTAATAGGTTATAACACCAACTCCAAATATCAATTATAATAGGTTATAATACTAACTTCAATAGATTATAATACCAACTTTAATAGGTTATAACAACAACTCCAAACAGGATCAAAGGCGCACCAATTTTTAAATGCGTTCTTTGTTAGATTATGGCGTTACAAATTGTGGGCCATTTTATTGCCCACCCTGGTTAGCTTACATACTCCTATGTCTTTATAATAACAATTAACAAAAACAAAACGATTATTAGGTTTTATGAAGAAAAGTATATAATTGATAATTCATAAAAAAAAAAAAAACAAATTAAATGCGTTAAATTAAAAAAAAGTTAAAATATATAAATATAATTATACTTTCTCCATTCCAATATAGTCACAACATACGAAAAATAAGCACTATTTACTTATCTCCCTTAATTTGTGATTAATAAGTAATCTATAAGTTAAAACATAGTCATGTGAGATCTTGTTTGATTCGTCTCGACGTAAAGATTATTAATATCAAATTTTTATAATTTTATATTATACATAATTATAAATATTAAAGATTGAATTAGTAAACTAAACTGCGTGAAAAAGACAAATATTACAAATATTTTGAAACAAATGTAGTCTATGGTTATCCAAAATTAAAGATAGTACTAAATGAGAGGGACCAAAAAAAATACTTCCTCCGTTTCATAATCTCGCTACATTTTCCATTTTGGGAAATTTCATATTACTTGCTACATTTCCCTTTTTAGTAAAAACCAATCATTTAAAGTTATACGTACTCCTATTTTTATCCTACTCTATATCTAATTACTCATATTTTCTTTTTTATTTTCAACAAATAATATTAAAAAATTCCAAATAAGCAACTTTTCATCTACTGCTCATCATTACACAGTAACTTCTTAATCTTTGTGCCCATGCAATAATAGCAAATAAATCATAACGGAGGAAGTAGACAATAAGCAAAACAATTTAAACAAGGAGGGCTAAGTTTTGATCCTTGACCAGCGTGGTCAGAGACTGAAGTCCCTACCAAGACAAAAGTAGGGAGCAAATCAGAAAGAAGCCCACAAGTTAAAGGATGGGCAAGTGATCTGAATCCCCCACTTCTATGTAAGATGACTTACATGTATTACTCGTAGATTATCAGCATGTAGGGGTGTTTATTAGTGGATATCCAGCATTTTAGATATCCGAAAAGTCGGATACCTAATTAATTGGGTATCTTTTTAAACAGCCCGTGTCCTGGCCCATTTGATATGGGTCATGCATACTTATTAGTCAAGTTTGTGGCTACAATCAAGCCACCTATGTTTCAGCAATTGAGCTCATAGCAATTCATAATAGTACCACATATTAAATCATTATAACTAATTCTCTTTTATTTTAAGTTTGTTATTCTTCTAGTTATTTATTAATTATAGGTTACTAATTGAAAATACAAAAATTTAAAGATAAATGAACAAGCATTTGTCGACTTTTTAAGAAAATGCATGCGTTAATTTTCATTTTTTGAAATCTTCTGGATTTTGCGCGATGAGAATGAGTGGATGCTATAATGTCATCACCCGTTTTGGCGACGAGTTGACATCTGACTATTTGGCGTCCAAAAGCCACGGGCCATTGCTTTTTCGCGTTTTTATCTGAAGTTTGTTCAGTAATTTTATTATTATCAAAATTTGTTTACAAATAAATTGATCAATAAATATTTTTGACAAACTTCACTTCTACATATTTAATTTGATATTTAATTTGCTTATGATCCCCACATGTTTTCAATAATTTAAATTAAATCTTTTTTTTATAATTGTGCTTCTCATCTTTTTCTACTATAACTTTATTTTAATACTCGTTTTTTAATACTTATTATGCACCTCACGTTTCTCCATTAAATTTATTATTTAACAAAATAATATATTCATCATTTAAAAGATTTTATTTTTCTTTATTTCTGTGAAAGTTTCTTATGGGAACAAATTTAAGAAACGAAGAAAGTAGTATTTTAAGATACAAATGTTGTTGTAGTAATAAAAATAGGAATTGTAGGACACAAATTAAGTAGGATTATAAGAGTTGTAAGGTTATGCCTTGAATCCCACATCGGAAGAATAACTGTAAGGTTATGCCTTGAATCCCACATCGGAAGAATAATTGTAAGGTTATGCTTTGAATCCCACATTGGAAGATTGAAGGTTTTTTTATTATCCCACATCGGAAGAATAACAAAGGCTTGTTATTCTTATCCTTATAAAGGAGTGTTGGGGATTAGTTCTGAATCATCCAAAAATCTGTTTAGCTAAGGTTTTCTGTTAAGGAGTAATTTATAAACTCCTATTTTCTGTAACCTAGTCAATATCTGTATTTTGGGTCTCCACAAGTAATAAAACTTTTCTCTCCTCTGCCGGTGGACGTAGTCGACATATTGTCGGCGAACCACGTAAATTCTGTGTGTTTAGTATTTTGTCAATCTTTACGCTTTCTTTCTTGCATCAGTTATAACAAACTGGTATCATAGCCGAATTTATTTTCTGGTAAGAAAGATGTCTGCGATGAATGTGAAGATTGACAAATTCACGGGGAGGAATAGTTTCAGTTTATGGCAGATCAAGATGATGCGAGCTTTGTTAAAGCAACAAGGCTTGTGGGCACCATTGTCAAAGAAGAGAATTAATGTCGAATCCGCTGAGATGGCCGTTCTGGAGGAAAAGGCGCATTCGACAATTATGTTGTTTCTCGCTGACGACATCATCACCGAGGTTGCCGAGGAGGAAAAGGCATCAGGTCTGTGGTTGAAACTCGAAAGTCTATATATGACGAAGTCTTTAACCAATAAGTTGCTCTTGAAACAACGTATGTTCGGTTTGCGAATGCAAGAAGGTATGTCTGTTCGAGAGCATTTAGATCTATTAAACACAATTTTATTAGAATTGCGTAATATTGATGTTAAGATTGAGGGTGAAGATGCAGACTTAATTCTGTTAGTTTCTTTACCACTATCATATGAGAATTTTGTTCGGTCTTTTATTGTTGGTAAAGATACTATAACTCTAAAAGAAGTTAGATCATCTCTTCATACTAGAGAGTTGCGCCATAAGGCGACTGGTAGTGTTACAGATAATCAGGTTGCTAGGTTAGTAGCAATAGGGGTAAGGATCAGGGAAATTCAAAGATGAAGAAATTTAATAAATCTGGTCCCAAGGGTCCTAAACCTACAGACATATGTAATTACTATAAGGAGCAGGGGCATTGGAAGAATGAATGCCCTAAGAAAAAGAAGGAGCAAGACAAATCTAGTTCTGTCGCCCTGACAGAAGAAAACACCAATTCTGAAGATGATTTTGTTCTGGCCGCTGATGAACAAACACGTCAACCTGATGTGTGGGTTCTGGTTTCAAGGGCGTCTTATCATATATGTCCATGCAGAGAATGATTTACAACCTATGCGCAGATAGATGGAAGTAATGTTTCTATGGCCAACAGTGCTGTTTGCAAGGCGGTTGGTATTGGCTCCATTAAAATTTGGACACATGATGGTAAAATCTGTACATTGAATGATGTTAGGCATGAATCGATATTTGAGGTTTTATTTTATTAAAGAAATTAGAGATATTGATCATAATCAGTTTGGATCAGTTTTTGTCTTTGATGACGAGAGGAAACATAGGGTTATTCACTTTGATGAGATACCTAAGGAGGAGCGAAAGTTTTATACTGAATTATTCTTCCCTACACCTTCTTGGGTTAAATGGCGTTGCCCTAGCGTTGATAATGTCGAAGTAAAGTTAGATGGTTTTCGATTTAATGAAAGTGATTATTATCATGATGCTGATCATGATGATTATGATTATGAAGATTTCGATGATGCTGAATATAAAAAATGGAGAGATTGGCCGAATCTTTCAGAAAGTGAGGATTCCGACTAGAGATATTTAATTTTGTAGCTTTTGATAGAGATGTAAGCCGTACTCACTTCAATCCATTTCTGCAAATATCATTTCGAGGAGTGAAAAATTTTTGGTTGTTTATTTTGCAAACGAAACTATGCGGAAATTTTCGCAAATTTTCATATATATGTTGGTGCCCCTAGGGAGTGTGAACTCTAGATCCGCCACTGAGTGAGCGCGCAACAGTCAGTGACTTAGGTCGTCACACTCACACAGCGTGACAGCGAGGGAGCAGGGCGCAGGGGACTAGCGAGCAACAGGCAAGGAAAATGCCGATTCTCCGGTGACCGCTTGTAGCCTTGTAGGGGTTGCCGTCCATTGTCGTGGGTGAATTAGGGTTGCCTTGTAACTGGAGCTGTGGAGCAGCGAAATGATAAACCCGAGTCCCCAAACCCAGACGCGTATTTTCTGATTTTTTTCCCTATTATTTTTTGTAAAGTATCCAGGGGCACGTGACCCCTTGTGCCCCCATTTAAGTCCACCACTGCACTCCATCTATTAAAGTTGTATCCATTTGTCATTTTGGATTGTTTTGTTTGATGTTCTTCTGATAAACGTTGTTTATTTTCAGTTGAATATTATATTAGTGCTTAAGGTCCCTACATACTTTCCGTCAACCTTATTTTAATATTATTGATATTACTTATTGTCCCATGAATTGCACTCACCCCTACTTTTAGGGTATGGTTTTGTTGTTTTGAGACCCAATGAATTCAAGTTCGTTTCCAAGTTAAAATAATTAATGGGTATGAGTTTGGGTCTGATTTGAGTCTACGGTCTTCAAACTTGATTTAGACCCTCTCTCGAAACCCATTTATGAATTACTAAGCCCGTTCAACTAATAAAAGCCCTTCAGACCCATCCTATACCCAAATCATTTAAAAAAAATTTCTAAAGCTATTTTTATATTCATAATTTTGATTCAATTTAGACTTATTTATAACTCATAAAACAACTTTATAAGTACTAATATGAAGCCTTTAAAATGTAAAAATGTTTAAGTATTAACAATTATATATACAGGCGGTCTTGGGCGGGACCGTCTTAGAATGAGACGGCCCAAAATTCCAGGCCATCATCATTTAAATAATTTAAAAAAGAAAAAGATTAAATATATAAACTAGCAAAATTAAAAACTGTAAAATTTAGAAAAGCAATTTCAAATCCTCCAAATTCACGTGAGAAAAAGAAAAGAAATCAATGGCGATTTCCTCTTCCATTTTTACGAAAAATCTCTGCAATTCTCTCTTTAATTAGAAGAATATCTACATTTAAACTTCAAAAAATAATAAAAAAAAAAGAAAATGAAATTATGAGGACAACACCATTGCATAATTGAACAAAGTAAAAATATAATTGAAATATATAAAACTTCATTTTATATATTTACGCAACACCAATAATTCATCTTATTAATGTTAGTAATTCAAAATTATACATTTAACGTTGAATTTTAATTGAACAGATACTTGAATAATATAGAAACACAATTGATATGTATAAAATATTAATTGAACAATATATTATCAACCAGACTATGCTTAAAATTGAACCACATTAAAGAATTGAACATTTTAATCATGAAACTTGTTAATTTTTGATAAAATGAACATAGAGTGAAAAGGCAAATGTAAAGCTTTGATACACTTTCATTACATTACAAGAATGGAACAATACAAGTATATATAGCTGATGATCACAGGTTGTTACACCACTAAACAAAATTGGTTAATTAACTCGAACTAACATGATCCTAACCTTATTTAGCAAATAACAAACTATCTTAAAGAGGCACGTGATGCATCACTTGATAAACCAATAGCTTGCATAAGAGTGAGTTGATCTCTTCATGTAGGAAGGCCTGCTATTGAGTTAGATGATGATTGGAAACTTGTTGCAACCTGCTGCTTGAACATCAAAAGAACGTCAGAACTTGTGTTTGATCTTTGCAGCTTATAAACCACTTCTTACAAACCATTATACTTAACACCCCCCTTCAAACTAGAATGGGGATGTACAATTCCTAGTTTGCCTAATAGTGTATTGAATTAAGGTGAGGGAAGGACCTTGGTAAGGATGTCAGCAGGTTGGTGCTTTGTAGGAAGATAGGAGAGCTAAATTAGAGCTTCTAAGACCTTATCTCTAGTAAAATGACAATCAATCTCTATGTGTTTTGTTCTGTCACGAAAGACTAAATTTTTTGCTATGTGGATAGCGGACTGATTATCACAATGAAGGGTGATGGGTTTCAAACCTGTGAGGTCCAATTCTTCAAGTAATCTGTTTATCCAAGTAATTTCTGAGGCTGTGGATGCCATGGCTCGATACTCGGCCTCAGCACTGGACCTAGAAATTGTCTCTTGCTTCTTGGATTTCCAAGAGACAGGTGATTGGCCAAGCATAACAACATACCCAGTGATGGATCTTCTTGAATTAGTGCATGCTCCCCAATCACTATCTGAGAACGCTTGAATTGTGATTTTATTTGTTGCCCTTAGGAAAATTCCTTGACCACACGTGTTCTGAACATAAGAGAGGGTGCGTTGTAGAGAATCCCAATGTAAGTCAGTTGGATTTTGCAGGAACTAACTGAGATTTTGTATAGCATAGGGTCTTCAAGGTGTAGGGTCTTCAAGAATTTTGCCTTCTTGAGCAGACAGCTTTAGGTGAAGAGGAGTTGGTATAATGGATTTTCTTTTCTTGTTAGGAGTATATTCTTTAAGTAAATCTCTAGTAAATTTGTTCTGAGATAGAACTATACTATCAGGAAGATAATGCACCTCTATGCAAAAAAAGAAATGCAATTTTCCTAAGTCGTCTTTAATACTAAAAAATGTATCCAAGTGAGATTTGATTGCTTTTAGCTCATCTAAGTTATTTCCTGTTAGTATGATGTCATCTGCATATACTGCTAGTATTGTGATGTTGGATTGTTTTTTCTTTGTAAAAAGGGAATAATCATTTTTAGATTGAATGTATCCCTGAAAAGCTTTTGAACTAATTTTGCAAACCACTGTCTCGAGGCCTGCTTGAGACCTTATAGGGATTTTTTAAGCTTACAAACCATGTTCTTTTCTTTAGAGTACCCTTAGGGTATTTGCATGAAAACTTATTCTTTTAAATCTCCATGCAAAAAGGCGTTATTGACGTCTAGCTGATAAATGGTCCATGCTTTGCTTGCAGCTACTACTATGATGCACCTAATGGTGGTCATTTTCAATACTGTGGAAAAAGTTTCATCATAATTAATGCCATGTTTTTGATTGTATCCTTTAGCCACTAATTTGGCTTTATATCTTTCTATTGATCCATCAGCTTTTTATTTTATTTTAAAAACCCATTTACAACCAATGGCGTTTTTGCCTGTTGGTAGGGGAACTATTTCCCAAGTCTTATTTGTCTCTAATGCACCAAGCTCTTTATTCATGGCTTCTTCCCATAAGGTATTAAGTATGGCTTCTTTGTAGGTTTTAGGTTCATGGAATTTATCTTGTTTAGGAACACTAGTGTCAGAGTTATTTATTATATACTTGTGTTCAACTAAACCACACTAGTGTTTGGTGGAAAAACTGTGGTAATCCTCAAGATAGTTAGGAGGTTTCTTGGATCTTTGTGAGACTCTTTGAGCATGTTCATGAGATGACTCAGTGTGATCACCAAAATTTGATGTGATACTGGCAGTGTCATTCTCTGATGCATTGTTAGTTTGCTGCTCACCTATATCAGTAGATATGATGTCTTTATCATTCTCTGATGTGTTAGGTGTGTTTTGAGCATAAAAGCTCTTATACTATGTTAATTTTTGATAAAATGAACATAGAGAGAAAAGGGAAATGTAAAGCTTTAATACACTTTCATAACATTACAAGAATGGAACAATACAAGTATATATAGCTAATGAACACAGGTTGTTACACCACTAAACAGAATTGGTTAATTAACGCTAACTAACAAGACCCTAACCTTAGTCAGCAAATAACAAACTATCCTAAAGAGGCATGTGCTGCATCACTTGATAAACCAATAACTTGCATAAGAGTGAGCTGATCTCTTCATGTAGGAAGGCCTGCTGTTGAGTTAGATGATGAATGAAAACTTGTTGCAACCTGCTGCTTGAACATCAAAAGAACATCAAAACTTGTGTTTTATATTTGCAGCTTATAAACCACTGCTTACACACCACTATACTTAACAAAACTGAACACGTAAATGGCATAATTGATCATACTTTTACTTTGTTGAATTATACTTTTACTTTGTTCAAATATATAAATTGAAGTTTTGTATATTTCAATTATACTTTTACTTTGTTCAATTATGCATTGGTGCTGGGCTCACAAAATTTCCAAGTCCCTGAAATTTCTAAGTCTCAGTTTCAAAAACTAACATTAATAATTTGATTTATTGGTGTTGTGCAATTATATAAATTGAAGTTTTTATTTTATATATATAATTAAATATTATAAGCAAGCAATTGATTTACATTACAAAAACAACAATTGTCCAAATATAATATTCAATTAGCTCAATAATTGTGTAAGTTTCAGATAAAACAACTGCTGCTATACAAAATGTGCAAACTGAAATGAAGAACATACCAGTAGACAACAATGGTGGAACTGAAACTGAAGCAAGAATACAGTGCAAGAGACGAAAATGGAGGATGAAAAAAAGAAACTGAAATTATGAGAAGAATATGGAAAGTTTAGAAGAGGAAGTTAAGAAAGGAAGGAGTAATAATAAGGATGTAACTGATTAAACATATGAGGAAGGAGATGTTGAATTTCCAAAAAAAAATTAAAAAAAAAGATTCTCGAGGGAAAGTTGCGCGCATGTATTACACGCGCCTAACAATGGATAGGCCCAAATCCCGTCTTAGAATAAGATGGTCTCGTCCAAGTTTTTGTGTTATATTAAGACAATATAGTACCTTACACCCATCTTCAGACCCGACAAAATCTGGGTCCACGTCTAAATTTTTCAGACCGTAAGGGTTCAGAAAAGGGTATGCTTTTATCAAAAATTAATTCGACTGGGTCCGAGTCTGGTTGGACCCAACCCAAACTCGACCTATGAGGCTATGACCATCACTAATTATACTCCTAAGTCCTAAAATTTTTTTCCATTTACTTTATTTTAATATTTTCAATACTTATGTCCTTACTTTTCCATTTAATTTATTTTTCTTAACATCTAAAATATTTAACACAAGAAATAAAGAGAGTAATCCGCAATTCTTAATAAAACAATTAAGTTTATGAAATTGAAAGTGACGATCAATTTGTATATTTTTGATATATTTATCTTAAATTTTATAATTATAAAAAATAGATTCAAGACGACTTTTATAAAAACAAATGATATAAGTTCATCTACTATAGTGTTTAGATCAAATGCAGAGTCTTCTGGACCAAAAGAAATAAGTCTAGAAGTCTAAACTAGGCCTTATGAGGATTGGGTCAATGACATTTGGAGGAAAAGAAACTAGGTCAGGGGTTGTTTAGACTAAAAAGTAGCTTGGGTGCTCTATACTGGACTGGTGGTGATCTAGTCTAGAAGCCCTAATCTTGAGTCTCATTCTCTGGATAGAAATCCTTAGTTTTGGTGTTGGATGAATTATTGAGAGTTTGAGACGCTAAAAGGTTCTTATTAGGAAAGTCATAGAAAGATTTGCTAGGTTTGGGTCATTAATGTAAAGGAGAGGCAACACAACAACTTGACGGTAAATTATCTATAATCATTGTGTGTTAGACACACGCAACCGTTTGAAATAATAAGAGGTTTTACCTTTTAAAGAAGGTCCAGTTTGACAATCAATGCATGGCTTTAAGCTAAATGGAGAAGGACACTTGGATGATCATAGTCGCCTTCACACAAAACCATAGGGGTATGTTCCAATAATGGTAATATCACAAGGTTAAAAAAGACGTTTAGTAGACAAATAAGCAAAAGATATACTCTGAGTATAAATAGTGAACTCATACATCAAATACTAGGTATTTAATCTTCAATAGTGCAAGTATTTATTTACTTAGTATTTATTGAACTTCAACAAATATTTATTGGGAGCTAAGTGTTTGAACTAGTAACATTCTTCCCAATATTTGCATTTGATGTATAAGAGAAAGGATTATTTGATAACTAAGGCCTTACGCCACAACACAAGCCCTAATATTAATCCTCCATGCTAAGAGCCACTGTGCACTTCGGCAAAGTGTTTTTTTATGCATCCTTTGAGATATATGCTGAGTTAAGGATCGGAAAAGATCCCTAAAAAACCATTTTGGACCTTTATAACCAGTGTTACTTGTGCAACACCCATTGACATTTGTAGAGATCTTACTGGAAGGTTGTCAAGATAGTATGAATAAACTTCCAATCAACCAGCATTAACCTTTAAGACAAAAACCCTAAAGGCTAAGATTTAGTGAACAAATTTAATTGTATTAAATCCTAGACTACCATGTATACCCAATGCAAATGGAGTAGAGTTGATCTTAACCTATATATAACAATACAAAACTAAGTTCATAACATATTCAAGTCAAAAGTGTTGTTTGGGTACATGACAAAAGCTTAAACTACCAAAGCTATAAAAATAATTCATTAAATTAAGTGAGAACATCAGTAAAAGTAGATTAATACTAAATCCTAATTACCTACTTAATAAATAACTAGAAGGGCTTGTATAAGGCTATATGAACTGATGATCAAACATGTCTAATGGGATGTCATCCCATAAACAATTTGAAATACCAAGATTCTCAGTCTTCAAACTTGCTGTTGTTGTTTCACCACTTAGGTCACCTCCATAAGAACATGGAGGAAAGTGGGTCCCATCATTAACAAATGCTGCTGGATTATATGAAGATTCAAAGGGGTTAAAAAAGCTGTAATCAAGACTATCTATGATCTCCTGTGTTTCTGGGACAAACATAAGATCTGTTTGGTTGTATGGAATGGAAGGGAAACATATTTCTTCTTCTGATAAAAACAAGTTTGGGTAGTTAGTATTGTTGTACTCCTGGTTTAAGGGAATTGGTTGGAGGCAATCAGTGACATTGTTGGGTTCAATAGATAAACAATTGTTGTCTGTTGAACCTGGATATGATATGATCTGAGATTGAGTATTTGAGGATGTTTCTCCCACTGACGTTGAACAATTCTTGGCCACCTAAAAACAAACCAAAATTAATTAAAGGGTAAAGCAGGTTATCGCTCTAGGCTCAAAGTTTTTAAGGGTCCAAAACCTTTAGTTTCATGTACAATGTTATAAATATGATCCAATTATTAGGGTTTTTTTTATAATTCAAATATCAACAATAAAAAACAATAAAACATTATATCTTTTATGTTTTTAAGGGACCTTATTATCTTTCGCATTTAGGCCCAAAAATAAATGTGATAGCCCTAGATTTAAAATTAGTCTTTGTCTCTAATATATAGAAAGAAATTGTGATCGAAGTAATTTGTAAAAAGACGTACCTTATGCCATTTTTGAGAATAATGATTTCATTTGGAATTAGTTTAAATTTATTGTTTGGCAAATAAAAAATTTTCAAATTCCACCATTGTTTTTAAAGGAGTTAAAGTTGAGAATTTGAGAATGAATATCCAAACCTTTCATTCTCAAATCCTCCATTTATGATCGCATAATTGAAATTCATAATTTGAAATAAAATACATGTTTCCAAACATTACATTATTGCATTTGTGATAATTTATGTGTGACTTCAAAACCATCAATTTTATGAATTTTTTTAGAAGTTTTAGGTTAAAACTAGGGTTTTCTCTTCATTGGAGTCGAAGTATTAGTTTTCAGGTACAATTATGGGGTCAGATCTCAATTCAATCTGTTTTTTCTTTTGAGAGGACTTGATTCAATCTATTGATAAGAAAGTAAAAATGTTGAATATTTATCATTTCTTCTTGCTCAATCTAAATCAAAAAATAAACCCAATATATTTGGAACGGTTAAAAATGGTTGAAATTACAGAAAAAATACCTGAGAAGAATTCGCAGTATCTATAGGAGAAGATTTGCGCTTTTTAGTACGAGGATTATTTTGAGACACCAAAAGCCTTGCTAATCTTTTTTGCCTGCTACTCCAAAAATTCTTAACATCATTATCTGTTCGTCCTGGTAAATATGTTGCAATTCTTGCCCATTTATTCCCTATTTCCGCCTGCATATCTATCACCACTTTTTCTTCCTCTTTTGAAAATTTGCACCCACTTTTTATTTCCACCGCAAAATCAAATCACATTTTAATTAAAATAATCTGAGTAATTAAACATTCAAGAAACTAAAAAGTAATTAAAAGTACACAATCAACAACATACTTATTCGGTTCCAAAATAATTCAAATCGTTAACTTTTTTATGCAATTTAATGTATCAATTAATTCAGTTCCGTTCGTGTAGCCTCTCCTCCTCTCTGCTTGAGGAGAATAAAACCCTTTTGTTTCGTTTTTGATGTACCTTAACTGTTTTTATAATATGTTACTTTATTTTCAAAAAAAAATTCAATCCTTTATATCTTTAAGCATGTATAAAAAAAATTTACAAAAATTAGGTATCTTTGTATTAAAACGCATCAAATAAGATCCCAATTAAATATGTTTTATCTTATAGACAGGCCCGGCCCTGGGGTAGGCCAAAGGGCCAACTGCCCAGGGCCCAATGTAAAAATGTAGAATTAGGGTAATAAAAGGGGCCCATAATTATGCTGTTCATTAAGACTTAAGAGAAAACTAATCAGCTTAATAAAAGCAAGCTGTAAACTACAGCATTTTTAAGAAATCTTGGTTTCACCAACATTACTATGGAAAATGTACCCTTATTTATTACATTTATGGAAAATGCTTTGGAAATCCACATTATTTATTTTTGCAGCTTTCTCAATGTTTTTATCAGACCATTTTAATTACGGTTGCTATTATGACAATGATTTTCAATTTTTTTTCTCCTCTTCATCTCCCTCATCTTTAGTCTTCTCAACTCTGTATGTTTTTCAAATATGGCATTGATAAGTTCTCTAAATTTTCATAATTTCATCAAGCAAAGCAAGTAAGTTAATTAATTAATTTTTCTTCATCCTCTTATAGTTTCAATAGCTTCGATTTTTAATTGTCAAATTTCAATAGCTTTTTCATACTGCTATTATGGTTGCCTACCAATACCACGATACCACTGCCCGCTTGCTTACTGCTTTATCCCACCAGAAAAAAAAATGAGAAGTGGTGTGGAGATTCATGAATGCTGTTTACCGCTTAGGATAATGATAAATTAAAGTCATGGCTTTCCTTAATAAATTATAGAAGTAGTTTATTATTCTTTGTAATTGTTAGACTGAATATGTTGGGGATACAATAAAAAAAATTATGATTGTGATCAATTAGATTTGGAACTCATAAAGCAAAACACAAATTATTTATTAGTATTTTAATTGTCAAATATATTTGTTTGGATGAATAATAATTTTTTGTTGAAAGAAAATCAAAAGTAACTATATAAATTGTGCACCAGAAACTTCAACTATATTTTCAGAACTCATAAGCATAATTAGCCTAATAAATAATTGCACAAGAAATGATACTATAGTACATACTATTAGTTTTTTTTCGTTTAAGATTAGTAATATATATATATATATATATATATATATATATATAAAATAAATTTTATTTAAAAAGGGCCCAAAATAATATTTGGCCTAGGCCTCTAAAAGTTCAAAGCCGGGCCTGCTTATAGATTAAAGGGAAATACTTAAACGTCATACTCAGGCCCGGTTCTAGGTGTAGGCAAGGTATGCCACTGCCTAGGGCGCATCAAATAATTAATTCAGGCCTGCTTATAGATTAAAGGAAAGAGTTGTCTTTTCGCACTTCCCACAGCAGTTTTCATTTTTCCAAAGTAAAATTAAATGGAAATGCCAAATGACTTCCATTTTTCAAAGAAAAGTAAATAGAATTTGAAAGGACAATAAGCCCAAGTCTCTGAACTTCAATTATACTTTTAGAGGTTAGAATTCATGAAAGAGAAACAAAGAAAAAGAATTCGTAATCTTATTACTTATGAATTGCATTTGTCATTTCCCAATTTCCAAATTTCTACCTTCAATAGAATAGTAAACATCAATTTGCAATTCTCTCTCAAAAAAAAATCAATTTGCAATTTATATAGATCAAATATGTGGGGATTGAACAATTGAAATAAATCTGGTAAATATTTTGTCCTCTTTTTTAATTTTTGATTTTTATTTAATTTTTTGTCCTCTTTATTAATTTTTTGTTGATATTATATTCAATTCTGTTGTTGAGATTTTGATATTCTTTTATCTTTGGTTTTAAGCAATTTTTTTTTTTCATCAATTTTTTATCTGTTCTTATTAGTTCAAAATCGATTAATTGAAGCAAATTGATTAATATTTCTTCCTTCAGTCATGATTCAATTTCTGTAATTTTTTGGGTATTAAATTCTACAATTTCATGGGTTTTATTTTTCGACTCATACTTCTATTGTTTCATTTTAAAAGCAGACTAATTTTGACATTTTTCAACATAATATGTTAGAAAATGAAGTGAGTGATAGAGTATAAAACGTACTTTTTCAAATTGGGTCGGAGTTTATTAACCCAACGAAGACGACAAGACTTGCCAGTACGTTGAAGAAGGCCTTTGGATCGAATGGAGCTCCAATCACGGGGACCATATTTCTGAACATGTTTAAGTAAAACTTGATCTTCTTCTGCCTTCCATGGCCCTTTTCTTAAAACAATTTCTTTTCCTTCTCCTGAATTACTGCTGCTGCTCCTCATTTCTTTCATTAAACACTCTTTCTCTATTTTCATTCTCTTTAATTTAATTTTTAATTTTTAATTTTTAATTTTGCTTCAGGTTTAAACGGTTTTTTTGGTTAATCAGAGAAATGAAAATCAGAGAAATGAGAGAAAGAGCCGAGAGTGGGAGAAGTGGGAACGTGGCAATAACCGTCACAAACTGAAATACCTGTATTTCAGTTTGTGACGGTTATTGCCACGTTCCCACTTCTCCCACTCTCGGCTCTTTCTCTCATTTCTCTGATTTTCATTTCTCTGATTTACTCGACATTTCTTTCTCTCTTTACTCTCTCTCTCATTCTTAGAAGAATCTGAAAATCCTAAGTCCACTCCCATTCCCGCCGTCACTCACTCACTGCGCCCAGCTCGCCACCGTGCAACGGTGCAAGTAAGTCTTCTGTCTTCCACTCCAATCGTTTTCTGTTCTTGATGTTTATGTTTATGTTCTTGATGTTTATGTTCATTAATTAATTGTTAATCGTTTTATGTTCATTGTTTATGTTCTTGATGGTTATAATTAGTTTATGTTTATGTTTATGTTCTTGATGGTTATAATTAATTAGTTTATATTTAATTAGTTTATATTTAATTAGTTTATGTTTATGTTCTTGATTAATTAGTTTATGTTTATGTTCTTGATGTTTAAATCTATTTGGGTAGTGATGGTTATGATTAATTAGTTTATATTTAATTAGTTTATGTTTAATTAGTTTATGTTTATGTTCTTGATTAATTAGTTTATGTTTATGTTCTTGATTAATTAGTTTATGTTTAATTAGTTTATGTTTATCAGTTTATGTTCTTGATTAATTAGTTTATGTTTAATTAGTTTATCTTTATGTTCTTGATGTTTAAAATCTATTTGGGTAGTGATGGTTATGATTAATTAGTTTATATTTAATTAGTTTATGTTTAATTAGTTTATGTTTATGTTCTTGATTAATTAGTTTATGTTTAATTAGTTTATGTTTATCAGTTTATGTTCTTGATTAATTAGTTTATGTTTAATTAGTTTATCTTTATGTTCTTGATGTTTAAAATCTATTTGGGTAGTGATGGTTATGATTAATTAGTTTATATTTTCTGTTGTTTATGTTTATGATTAATTAATTAGTTTATATTTTATGTTTTTCAAGATGTCAAACCCAACTGAAACGATGGGATAGAGACCTCAACGGCCTCTAAAACTTCCACTGGCACTGTGAGAAAGCGGATGAAGGATCGTTCCGTTGTATGGGATCATTTCTCAAAGATTGAAACAGATATTGGACAACAAGTCAAGTGCAATTACTGTGCAGTGCAATACAAATACAATAGTAAAAGGAATGGAACAAGCACTTTGTGCGCACACATTTCTAAGTGTCGTAAGTAAAAAGATTTAAATTAAATAAATAAAATTAAAAATCAAAACGTTGGCATCAAGTAAAGAAAGAAAATATTTGAAATAACGGGGATAGAGAGTCTCTATCCCCGTTATTTCAAATATTCTTCTTTACTTGATGCCAACGCTTGATTTTAATTTTATTTATTTAATTAAATTTTGAGTTTTAATATCTTTGTTATAAAAAATTATAAAAATTATATATAATAAAAAATTATAAATTAAGATACTTCCAACATAACCTCACAATGTATATATATTTTATTTTTAATTTACCCATAAAAATCTTATTTTATTTTCAATATATCCGTCAAAAATCTTATTCAAATTTTTCTCCTAATGTTTCGTAGAACAAAAAAAATAGATCGAGTAAATATAGAAGAAACAAGTCTTGTATGAAACCGTTTTACTATGAGACTGACCAATACAAGTAATCCAAACAGATCGAGTAAATATAAAAGAATTTAAAATGAAAAATGAAAAAAGAATTTAATTATTTTCAATAAATTAGAATTCTGCCAGTTCATTAAGTCATTACACAACGAGATAGTCTTAATATAATATTTGTCAACTAAGGATTGAAAAAAGTTTTTGACAATTTGATTTTAATTTCCATTTATCACAGCAAGACCGTCTCTATAAGAATTTGTGTAACTAAATTTTAGAAATATTCATAATCCTCATTAATATTGTCATCTATAATATTTAAATCATTATATTTTCTTTTTGTTTTTAGTCACTTCTCTTGTATTATCCCTCTTCTTTTTTAAATAATTTAGTGCATTATCAGATATAGCATTTGATTAAAAGAGAATAAATTCAGTGTTCATCATATATAAGGATGTTATAAATTTGCAAAATAATCAATTTGCAAAATTAGATTGTAATAGTCGTAGACTTGTAGTTATAGAGTATAGCCGGAAAAAACGGAGATAGGGAGTTTGAACTTTGAATATAGAAGTGGATGCGAAAATGTCTTGCACTCACACAAAATAAAAAATTACTCCCTCCAACACAATTTAATTGTCCCGTTTAACTTGGGCATGAATATTAAGAGTGGGATGAGGTCCACCAAAAAGGTGATAGTTGAGTATTTTAATTGATTAAATTAATTATAAAGGTGGTAGTTGGGTATTGGGAATTGGAAAAATGGGGGTATTTAGGTAAAAAAAGATAGACAAAAAAAGAAATGGGACAATTGAAGTGAATTGCCCAAATAAAAAAATAGGACAATTGAATTGTGTTGAAGGGAGTAATTATTTCTTCAATGTCAGAAAATTATGAAAAGTAGAAATTAATAAATGTTATATTAAAACAATTTAAACACGATTTCATATGATTATGGTGAGACAAGTCCATTCAACAAGCTTAAATCATCTATCATACTATATTAGATTAATTGTATTATATTTATATTATATGTATATTTAAAACAAACTAAATTGAAATAATATATATACTTATTTATTTTTTTATAAATTAGAATTGAGCCAATCTATTAATTAAATTGTTGCACGGTAAGACAGTATATATATAAAAAACACAAATTCTTGTGAGAGACAATCTCTTTGAGAGACCATCTCTAATTAGGTCGGCCCATAAAGAAAATTTAGAGTAAAATGGGCATTAAGCTACAATGAATTGGGCGTGAGAGACGTCTCTAAAAAAGACGGTCTCTCAGGAGAATAGCTCAAGTTTTAATATCAACATTAATGTTTGAGTCATCATACTTTAAAGTTAAAATAAGAATTTTAAGTCTAGCAATTGGTTTTTTAAGACTTAAAATTAGTTTTTTAAGTATTGAAATTGAATTTTTAAGTCTTGAAATTGTCAAATTTCATGAATTAAAATGTCAATTGTAAATCCTTGAAATTATTCTTTTAAGTCTTCAAATTGGTCTTTTAACTCTAAAAATTGACATTTTAATTTGTAAAATTGATAGAAAAATATATGTAATTGGGCCGGCCCAATAAGACGCGTCTCACAAGTGAGACGGTCTCACACAAGTTTTTGTGTTAAAACTTTGAAATAGACCTTTTAAGTCTTAAAATTGAATTTTTAAGTTTAGAAATTGTCCTTTTAAATCTTAAAATTAGTATGTCAGAATATTCTAAAAGAAATTTATTGGATCTGGGCTGGTCGCACGGATAAGGTGGTCTCACAGAAGACTTCCTGAATTAAAATAAGTTTTGGTAAAAAAATCACAAATTTTTGTGAGAGACGGTGTCTTTGATAGACCAACTCTGATTGGGTCGGTTCATAAAGGAAAATATAGAAAAAGAGTAAGAATTAAACACTAATGGATTAGGCCTGAGAGACGTCTATCAAAAAGACGGTCTCTCAGGAGACTTGTTAAAAAAAAATAGGCCGGATTAGCCCGGCCCATTTAAAGTCCATAATTATTTTTTTTACCATATTTTCTTAAGCCCGGCCCGACCTTTATTCGGCCATTTAACGCTCCTAATCATGCGCAGTTCAATTTATGATTTATGAAAGTTAATAAGTTTAGTTCAGACTTTTAGTGTTGTCGAAGAGCAAGTGTTTGGGAATTGGGAAGCTATAACTATCAATTGATAACCTTTGGCTTTTTGATTAAATTTGTTTTTCAGTGTGAATTATGTTTTTTTATCAACGAATATAATCTCTTCAATTCAATTTAGTTGTCTTATTTGATTTGAGCACGAATATTAAGAAAATGAGAGAACAACTAAAATAGTAGACTCATGAGCAATATTGAATATTTTAAAAATTAAGAATTCAGCCCATTTCAAGCCCGACCCGTGAAAGCCTACCAAACAAAGTGGTTGCTCCATTTGGTTGTTGATAGATCAAACACGAGGTCGGTCGGTCGGATTCAGTGTCTAGTCCTTTTGGGATGGGTCATGTCGGATATGGATTAAATTTGGGTTTGACCTAACGAGTCAATGGACTTAATAATTTTCTTAAAATATATGTAATATTATATATTTTGTTTCCGTATGAAATATTCTTATATTTAAAAACATCATAATACCGATTTTAGAAATGTTGAACGAAAATTTTAAATTATTAATTAAAAATAAAGTTGAATTCTAACTAAAAATGATAATATAGAGGTGAAAATACTCATTATGTGCAACTAAAATGAGTCAAATTGTTTGGGTCTGAATTTGGATCAGGTTTGTCAATTCGAGTAATTAGATATTCACGATTTTAACATTGAAAGATTTATAAGAAACTCTTAATTTATAGGTCTATTTGCAAAAACTTACCTAATATAATTTTTTTGTAAAAAACTAACTAATCTAATATATTTCTCTGCAAATGACTACCACTTAACGGGAAACGTTAGTTGACCGTTAAGTTTGAGTGTTTGATCGATTTGAGAGGTTAAGTTGTCTATGTGGCAGTATCTTATTAGTCCTCGTATTTTTAAATAATTTATAATTAAAACACATAAATTAATAAAATAAAAATAAAAGATATTTAACGTCATTTTTACCCATCATAACGATTTTTTTCAAAAAAATTGACGTCGTGATTATCCTTATGGGATAACTCTTTTGTAAATTCGGTCGAAACAAGTACTTATTTGTCTATTTTTCGATACGTAAACCGAAAAAGATCAATGACTAAGAATCTGATATCACTTAGTCTTTTAGACAGCAAAGGTTTCAATTTCAAGGATGAAGGTGGAACGTTACATGTCTGCAAAGGTTCCAATGTGGTTCTGAAAGGTGTTAAACGTGGTACTTTGTATTTATTGCAAGGCTCTACGTTGTCTGGTTTAGCTGTTGTTGCATCATCAGAAGTTCACGAGGATGATATGACCAAACTGTGGCATATGAGGCTTGGTCATATGAGTGAAAGAGGGATGCAAGTCCTGTCGAAAGGAGATCTTCTGTGTGGTCACAAGGTCAAGGATCTTGGATTCCATGAGCATTGTTTGGTGTGGCTCAGTAGGGTATCGTGCTATCTCATGTTTGGAGTCTTGTTAGGGCTTTGTTGTGCTGTTGTGTATTTTACAGCTATTGGTTTTGGTGATAGTGGTACTGAGTTCGAGGTGGAGTATGAGATTAATTCTTCAACCATATCTGTTCAACCCTGGATTGGTTTTGTTGATGCTGCTCTAAGTATCTCGCGGTCTGTGATCTCTTTAACTGTCTTTAACTCGGTGGATAGTGTAAAGGAGTTGTTACAGGGAACATCCCATCAGCTTAAAAGTTTTTGTAAAAAGCCTATATGTGTTATTACGGAATCTAATAGGTTGGTTTTAGGGATTGTTGTTTTGATTGCAATAAGTGTGGTAAGTTATGCATTGAATCTTGTGGGTATAACAAGGTTGGTAGCCGCTTTTGTGGAGTCACTTGAACTTCCAACTTATGAGCATTGTTTAGAGTATAGTGAGCTGGCGCAATGGCTTGCTATGACTGTATGTGTGAACAGAGTCTGGGAACTATTTTGGGTACTAATTGGGAGGAAGATTCTAGAGTCTTCGTGTTATTGGTACTACAGATTTGTCATGGAGAAGCGTAATTATCCATCAGTTATAGTTATGCTTGTTGTCATGAAGTTTGTGACCTGTGTTGATAGACTGATAGTGTTGCTCATCTCATTTATGTCACCTCAATTTGAGGCCGAGCGTGTCTACATGTCTGGAGTTCCGGTTTGGTGTTTGAAGTATGTTGTGATGTGTACTTGTTTTGCGCATGCTAGAGGTGTCATTTGCAGGTTTGTGACTCAACCTGGGTGGGGGCACTGACAGGTAGAGATTTGTTCTCTCTACGGTTTGCTTGGATCAACTGTTGTGTTTCTTATGTACGGGAATGATGTTAGGTGCTTACTTACATCGGTTGTCAGATTTCATTCGGAATGCAAGTACATGAAGATAAAGGTGAAGAAGGTAGGATGGTCTGACAGTCCTAGTGGATTCTTTACTATGTTGGATTCATTAGCATAGGCCCTTAGGGGCAGTGTGAGGGAGCTCACAGATGAAGGTGTGCAGTACCTCAAGGTGGAGCTTGCCTCGCGGACTCGTGATGCAGGTGGAGCATTATGAGTGACTTGTGATGTTAGTTAAGCATTATGAGTGGTTATACTTGGAAAGGAGTATGTGAAGGGTCTTTTGAGCACTGGCAAGCTGTGAAGAGGATATTTTGGTACCTCAAGGGTATTTCTGATGTTGGTCTCATTTATGGAGGTGATATACAGTGTTTGGTTACTGGTTACTCTTATTCTGACTATGTTGGAGATGTTGATAGTAGAAGATATATGACTGGTTATGTGTTCACTCTTGGTGGTTCTGTTGTTAGTTGGAAGGCTACTTTGCAACCTACAGTGACTTTGTCGACTACGGAAGCAGAGTACATGTGTAACACCCCGTCATTTTTATGACATCAATAATTATGATTATTATAATCACTTTTGGATATTTTATAAATATATTAAATCATTTTGAGTTAGTCTTAATAAATTTCATTCACATACGAATTTAAAATATTGTCATATTTAGATTGAAAATAGATTTGCGATTTCTAAATAAAGAGGTTCGAATTAAAATTATTATTTTATTAAAACGTGTGAGCTAGCACACGAAGGTGAGTCTTTAGTTGGGTCTTCCAAGAAAACGAATTTAGATAATAATAATAATAAAAATAATAATTATAATAATAATTATAATAATAATAATAGTAATAATAATAATATAATAATAACAACAACCAATATAAGAAGGGATTGAAACCCTACTTTGGATGGGCCGTCATTTGTTATCATCATGCAAGGAAATCGAGTGTAATACACTAAATTATACGATTTAAGGCTATGTAGTCTTGTTTTATTGAAAAATTGTCAAACTGAATCTTTTCCCATGAACATGCCTTGTAGAATTCAATGGAAACTAATATTATGTCGGAAATTCAAGGGTGTTACAACATGGCTTTGACAGAAGCTGCAAAAGAGGGAATCTGGTTGAAAGGACTGGTTAGTGATCTGGGTCTATATCATGATCAGGCTATCGTGTATTGCGACAGTCTTAGTGCCATATGTTTGGCTAAGGATCAAGTCCATCATGAGAGAACCAAACACATTGATGTTAGATATCATTTCCTAAGGAATGAGAAGAGAATTAAGGTGAACAAAGTGGGTACTGCTGACAATCCTGCTGATATGTTCACCAAGTCTGTTCCGCACAACAAATTCCAACATTGCTTGGACTTGTTAAATGTGGGAAGTTGTTGATTGCCCTCTTGGGGCAAAAATTTGAGGCAGAGGAGCTATGTCTAGTACTCGTGGATAGTATATCTGTTATCTGTTGTTGCTAAGAGGATTCAAGTCAAGGTGGAGATTTGTAAGGTTATGCCTTGAATCCCACATCGGAAGAATAACTGTAAGGTTATGCCTTGAATCCCACATCGGAAGAATAACTTTAAGGTTATGCTTTGAATCCCACATTGGAAGATTGAAGGTTTTTTTATTATCCCACATCGAAAGAATAACAAAGGCTTGTTATTCTTATCCTTATAAAAGAAGTGTTGGGGATTAGTTTTGAATCATCCAAAAATCTGTTTAGTTAAGGTTTTCTGTTAAGGAGTAATTTATAAACTCATATTTTCTGTAACCTAGTCAATATCTGTATTTTGGGTCTCCACAAGTAATAAAACTTTCTCTCCTCTACCGGTGGACGTAGTCGACATATTGTCGGTGAACCACGTAAATTCTGTGTGTTTAGTATTTTGTCAATCTTTACGCTTTCTTTCTTGCATCAGTTATAACAAGAGTGTTAATGCAAAGTAGGCGTTTAAAAATAAGCATTTTAATATCTTGAAGTACCTGTTTTGTAAGATCCAAACAAGGGTTTTAAGATTTTAAATATGTGTTTATATAGATACAAGTAGATGTTTTAAGTTTAAAGTAGGCAAAATAAAATTCATTCAAGGTACAATAAATCATTATCATCATTATCCTTCCCAGTGTATCCTTTTCATAAAGAAGTATGGACAGAGTATGGGGATTCTAGGTATAATAAATCCAAAGTTTTTATATTCATGATTCAAAATAGGTGATTTTGAGACCAAAAAGAGGTGTTATATATTCAATAAGTAGGTGGTGTAAAAATCAAAGTAGGTGGTGTAAAAATTGAATTTTACTTTTTTAAGTATGAGAGTAGATATTTCAAGGCCTAAAGTAAATATTATATCAAGCAACTCTTTTATATTCTTCTTCTTTGATATGTTTCAATACAAAATTATGATGTTGAATTTTGTTTAAGCTTTATACATTTTTTCTTTAAAATATATAGTTAACTTATTGAATGTTCAGGCAATCATTATATTTAGGGAAAAATAAAGTTTACTTTTTATTTTTAGGTATGTTTTGAATGTAATTTTTCAATAAATCTTTGAAAAGTAAAGGACTTTATGTCTTACAAAAGTAAAATATAGACTTTTATATTTAAGTCTATCTATTGAAAAACAATTTCTCACACAAAAGTAAATGCAAAAAGAAAACACAGATTCTTGTGAGAGACGGTCTCTTTAGAGACGGTGTCTTTGAGAGACCATCTTTAATTGGGTTGGCCCATTAGGGAAAGTATAGAGTAAATGTAGGCAATAAACTTTAATGGATTGGGCCTAAAAGACATCTCTCAGAAAGACGATCTCTCAGAAGACTGTCGCGTGGAAAGAAAATAGTATGAAACCCAATATTATACTAATAGAGCGTATGATCAACAATTAGTCAACTAGCGATCCATGCGTATGGTTGAATTTAATAATCTAAAATATTATATTGGACTTCACAAAATATAGCCGACCATGCAATATGAAATCATTGACCCAGTTAGCCCACCCAAGTACTCCTATAATTCAACCCATATCCATCTGAGCCAGTCTTAAACCAGAGTAGTGAGTATCTGCCAAAAAAAGACTATATATATACAAATTTTCACTTGAGACCGTCTATATAATAAATATCTTTAGTTTTGAGCTGGCTTAATTTATAAATTTATAAAAAAGGAACTGATTGGTAGTTTTGCAAGTTAAAAGGGAGATATGAACTGAGCTCTTAAGAGACGTTTATACTATAGACGGTCCCTCAAGAGAGGGTCTGATATATGTTGTTAGTATGGTGATTTATATAGAGAATAAGACACATTACTCCCGAACACATTTTGCTACAAATTAAGGGGTTTCATAAACTGCTTATAGTTGGATTTAAGTTACTAATTCATCTTATTAACTGATTAACCAGTTTATTTTAAAATTTTAGTAGAGCAGTTGGTTGTAAATTATCGAATTCTTAGTAATAAATTATTCTAACTAGTTAATTTATCAAACATAAGCATTAAAGGTCATTTTTTATATTTTTGAGACTCTGAGCAAAATAACAAGTTCTTAAACAACAAATGTTAAATCTTTAAGTGACAATTGATAAACTTTTAATTTTATCAATTAGACAAAATACTAATATGTTCAATTAACTATTAATCTAGAAAATACAATAAATAAATAAAAATATTATTATTAAGTTATTTCAATGCAATTATTTTATAATATTTACTAACCAGTAACTCAAAATCAAACAACTAGTCATTACTAAAGTCACGAGTGACCATTAGGGATGGACATTTAAGGGTATGGGTCGGGTCTGGACCCTACCCGGACCCGGACCCTGATATTAAGGGTCTAAAAAATTAGACCCCGACCTAGACCCTAAGGGTCTGGGTCCAAACCCTTAGGGTCTGGAACCATATCCTAAAAAGTTTATTTTTTGAGTGAGATTAAAGGGTCTAAACAATAAACCCTAATATGGACCCTAATCTGAACCCTTATTAGACTCTTAGGTTCTAGGTTCCTAAAATCCATAGATCATTAGTTGAATTACTTCTAGAATATACAGTAAACAGAAAAGAAAACAATCTGATACAAAATCTAAAACAACATTTCCATTAATAAAGCTAGTTGATAAAATTTCTTCCAGAAATGATTGATAATAGGCTTCAATCCTTCATCAAACAACTCAGATACAATTTCATACTACATTAACCAGAAAAATCAAAAATCTTACTTTAAGTCAGTATATTTTTAATTCTTAATCTTCGAGTACAAAACACACATCAATCTGAACAACAATCAAACAGCTTTCTTAGATTCTAGAAGGTTCTTATCATCCTCCTCTTGGTCCTCCTCCTCCATAGCATCACCATCATTCTTAAGAACGGGTTGCTCATATTCAAACTTGATAATCTAAAAATAACACAATAAAAATCCAAAAGCATAAACTGCAGATCATTATAAAACAGAAAATACAGCAAGAGACTGGAAAAAACAAGAAAAGGAAAGGAAAAGCAGTAACGTACCAAGAAATAAGAATGGTGGAGATGAGCGTATTTAGACGGTAAGATTCGGGCGAAATCTCAAGCTGCATTCAACCAAATGAAGGAGTTGGTTAGTAGAATTCACATCAGATTACAAAGAACAAAAATAAAGTAAAGAGAAGAATCTAAATACCTGAGATTGATGAAATGTAAGGGAGGGAAAATTGATAAAACCTAGATTTCTTAGAAAGGGGAAAAAATTAAAAGGAGTGAGAATTAAGAAGTTATAAAACCTTACATATGCCTTTCAATAAAAAAAACTAAAAATTAAAAAAATAAAAAGGGTACAAGGGTCCAATCCGGGTCTACTCGGATCCGGACCCTTATAATATTTTTTGGACCCAGACCCAGACCCGGACCCTTAGGGTCCAAAAAAAATAGACCCTTACCCTAATAAAAGGGTAGGGTCCAATAGGGTCCGGATAGGGTCTTGGACCCTTGCCCATCCCTAGTGACCTTTAGTTACGAAAGATCATTGCAATTGATTATATGATCACTTTTTCATCTACATAAAAATATTATAACTATTTTTAATACTCCATATACTCCCTAGCTCTATCACAATCATTTTGCATATATTGTTATTTTGGCTCGTCCCATTCGTTTTGTATCATTTTTACTTTTGGATCACCTTTTTTATCTCATCCATACATTTAAACTCTTTGTCAATTTCATCTACACAATTCATTTTCTCTTTTTATATATTACAAAGGGATTAAATAAAAATGACATATATTATTAGGCCTTGAAATAATTGCTATGATCGATATGATGCTAAAGAACTTTGATAAACTAAAGAGAATGCAATGAACTAACAATGTAAGAAATAAAATTGCAAAAAGTGACACAATGATTTAAGGAGGTTCACCCAATGATGACTACGTCCTCCGTGGTGTGTAGTTGTTTACTTGTATTATTTCAATGAGAAAACACTCTTACAATGAAGAATTACAGTTGAGTAAGCGATAAACAAAATGCTATATGTTTAGGCGAAGGGGTTTGTGTTTGAATGATCACACAATGTCTCTATTTGTAGTGCTAGATACTCTAAGAGTTACAAATGATTATTATTGAGAGTAAATAACATAATAAACACCATTAATCAGTTGTGTTGAATGAGTTGTAACTTTCCCAAATCATTTGATCCGTCAAAAACAGCATCCAATGCTGTTAGAAGAACCACTCGACCGGTCTAGCGAGTTAGAGGGGTCGAGCAGACTGGTCGAGCGAGAGATCAGTAGCTACTAGAACCAAGCAGAGGAGCTCGCTCGGTCGAGCGAGGGTCGAGCAGGCAGCTTTTGGCAGTTTGCTAGACTTCCCACATAGAAAAGCATATTTTATTTTCATCAACACTCATCATAAACCAACAATTAAGTGTCCCATTTAATCCCCAATTAAACTACACTTAATCTCTACATTCAATCACACATATTAAGACTCCATCTTAATACACCCATTAACTCAACCAGAGGATTCCATCCTACCCATGAATGCACACATACACACATGTGCACTCATGTCACATTCACAATAGACCCTTCAAAATAACAGAAGTGAAGAACGATTGCTGATGAATGCTCTTGTAAAAAGTTGGCCTGTACTCGCTTTAAACTATTTGGCCACAAAATTAATTATTTGTACCTTAAGTAAGTTAAAATTATCCAAGAATTTACATCTCCGTCCCAATGGATATATTTTAATTTGTCCATTTGATTTTGCTTAATTTTCCATTATGCTATGTCCTAATAAATTTAACTTATTTTTTGACATGGTCCATTTTCACTCTTTATATTCTCCAACTTCTTAGTCCCGTGTCCTAATATTTAACAATGGGACAATAACATGTATATAAGCTTATTGAGTAAACTCCAATCTCTTGCACCATTATTTTACTAGCAAGTAGCAACCACTCCACTATCCTTTTTTATATCAATATCTTCTCTTAACCAATTGTCCTTCATAATTGCCTCTAGATTTAAATACTAATCTTTAGCTCACGAGTGCATTGATTCCTTACAAATTAAACCATGGGAGGGTGTGCTTCATCACAAAACAATCACCCCAAAACAACAGGGAAGAACAAACCAATCCCCTCAAAAATAATCAAAGTGGTTCATATGGATGGTCGGATCAAAGAGTTCAACCCACCCATTTGCGCAGAGCAGATATTGTCTTGCAACCCTACTTGTTTTCTGTGTAGTTCTGATTCCATGTCTATTGATTCATACCCGGATAATATACCCGAACCCGAAGAGCTACAACCGGGTCATTTGTATTTCTTACTACCCAAGTCTCAAGCAAACAAGCCCTTATCACTTGAAGATTTGTGTGAGCTTGCTATTAAGGCTTCTTCAACTATTTCTTTTGATGATGTTCATTTGTCTTTTAGGCATTATGCCGTTGTTTAATTCTTTTTTAATCATTAGTTTTTAGTTAGTCTTTTAGGCATTAGTTTTTAGTATGACATTAATGGAATGTATATATTTGTCTTTCGTATTTTCTTATTAATTAACTTAGTGCTGGAAGTTTGGATGCATTTTCATATCCGATATTATAAACACAAATTCTTATGAGAGACCATCTCTGATTAGGTCGTCCCATAAAAGAAAATATAAAGTAAAAGTATGAATTAAGTTATAATTGGCTGGGCCTAAAAGGTGTCTCTCAAAAAGACGGTCTCTTAGGAGACTGCCTGTTTTATAAATATTCAATTTTAAATAAGAGATACTCCCTCTGTCCTATTTACTTTGCTGCATTTTTTTGGTCTGTTTTACTTAATTTGCATCATTTTTATTTTTGGATAATGACCACCACTTTCTTTTAATCTCATCCATACATTTTAACTTTCTTTTAATTTCATCCCTACAATTCATTTTCTCTTTTCATTTATTACTACATATTTTTTAAAAACTACTCTATTTCTCTCTGATGCAAATCAAAGAGGACAGATGAAGTATATAAGATTTGGAAATGTATCTACTTAACATTTTGTTTTTATATTAATTTTCACTACAAAAAAACATGGAGCATTTCAACGCTTATACATATAGCTTTTAGACGCTTTAATGTGTTGAAAATTTTTTTTTCAACGGTTCAAAAATTGTCTAAAAACCAAGGGTCATAAACGTTTTTCATTGCTTTTTTTTCAACGCTTCAATGCGTTGAAAACTAGTTGTATTATCCACGTTTATTTTTTGAGTTTTTTGACGCTTAGTAGTGTAAAAAAGATTAGGCTTTTCCCACTATTAAAGCCACTGCTTTCAACGCTTTTAAGTGTTGAAAATGCTACAAGTTTTCGACGCTTTTAAGTGTTGAAAATGCTACAAGTTTTCAACACTTTCAATAGTCAAAAAAGTATGATTTGTATGCGAATGATAGCATTGTATAGATGGTCCGTCAAACTCATACCTATTAGTTTGCAACACTTAAAAGAAACAAATGAAAATGTCTTACTTTTTAAATTGTCTTGAGCAAAATTAAAGAGTTTATTACATTATCAAATGATATCCATATATTCATTTTACAAAATACCAAAACTATAAAAGCTTGAATCTCTCAAATGTAGCTTCCATAGCTATTACACATGCTTCCTACAAACGTTCAAAGATGTTGTATATCAACTCAAATCGAACTCCATCTCTGTCTCGATTCACAATGAAAAGAATATGATCTCCTTCTATGATTTTTTAGTACCTGCATACAATTCTTATATAAACTTCACTCTTTGAAATCAAATCCACATCAACATAAAAATCATTACATTCTCATTTTCAACTTTGTGTATAATACGTAAAAGATAAAGCACAAAAGATTTCACAACTCACCAATTTATTTACAAAATTTATTTTATAACCATAACTAGTGTACATTATACTAAGTCAAAGGAATATTCAAATAATCAATCTCACACTCAATCCTTTGTTCCAAGCTCGCAGTGCACTCTTAATACCATCCTATAAGCTACATACCTATCCATAATCCAACTTGTTTAACAAACCCATTATCTCAACTCAGTTAGCATCCCATGCTCCAAATTCTTTTGCATAACCAAGTACAAAACCAATCATTCAAATTCCTTTTTATTATAATCAAACTTTACCTACTAAACTCTTAATCTAAACTCAAACCCAATTCATAAACGCACTCATAATACAACAATCACAATCTAGTCCTTACTTTCCAATTCATAACCAATTCATAACATTGAAATCACAATCAAAGTCGTAATGCCACATTCAAAACTAAACTTATTATTCCAATTTCATATTTAATTCATCATATACCAAAATCATTATCATCTTCTTTTACTTCCAACTTCAGCAAATTTAGCCTAATTTTACTTCCAACTTCAGCAAAAACCCCAACATTTTTCCCAAAACTCACCTTTAACAAAACCCTAAACTAACCCTAACTAACAATCAAAGAGAACCCAATCTACAGCAATTTGAAGACATAAAACAAAAAAAAAAATCCAATTAGATTAATCCCACAACCTTTGCTATTGAATCAACAGTAAATTTAAACGTCTTTTTGCCATGTTCACCTACCTCTAATGAAATCACTGTTCTGTAAAAAATTATAGGCATATCATGTTGACTTAAAACTAGAACCAACACCAACACCAACACTAATAAACAAATGAACAAAAATAGAGCATGACTTGAAATAATAAATGGTTCATCATTTAACAAACGACCCGTGTGAATCAACTTAGAAAAGTTCACTCGAGACCTAAAACCACAAACTTCTATCCCATTTACAAATTAGCAGTGGCTTAATTAATCAAGAGCATGTGATCTTTGTTTATATTAAAGATTTAAAGTACAACAACTACTATATTGGCATAAGATGCTTGAAAAGTGAATCTATGGCCACAATTCTCAACCTTTTGCTGCAATTTTTGGACCTGTTCATGATTGCATACATGCTCAAGTACATTTTTATTTTTTGTACTCTAATTTGATGCTTCAAGTTTTAAACTCATTATCTTACAAAAATCAGAGTCCCAAAGAAAGAGAGTAGCAAACTGATCAAGAAGTCTAACTTAGTCATAACAATGATAAAAATACTCCTGCTTTTTAGTTCTTAATTCCAATACATACTTCATCATCAAGAAGTCTACAATGTAAACAATCATGTTACAAACAGAAAACAAGAACACAAACTATTGGCTTTTTAGACTATATTAAATCCATTACTACTTTTCAGACTATATTAAATCCATTAAATCCATTACAAACAGAAAATAAGAACACAAAGAAATGCAATTTGCTTATTTCATCCTAGTCTATAATGCCAGACTTACAACCACTCAACATAAATGAAATTGTTGAATAAATTGAAAACATGCTTACCTAAAATTCAAGAAACTGAAGAAATTGAAGAAATTGTAGAGATAATTAGGTGATTCCGACAGACGCTTACCTACAAAAATTGAAATCGCGGAAGAAATGTTATTGACTATCAATTTCTCGCGTAGAGTACTTTTAGCAGTAAATTGAACTCACGCTTACCTACAAAAATTGAGCTCACGCTTACCTACAAATTCTCCAGTGATAGAAAAATCGAAGTAATTAAAATTTGTGAACTAATTAAAAAGAAAAAATGTAAACACTGAAGTAATCGAACTAAACTTGAAGTAATGGAAGAGTTGAAAAGAAATCATTTACCTAAATTGAAGCAATCGCTGAAGAAATCGTTGATCGGTGTTGACGGCACTTGACTGAGAAGAAATCAAGATTGAAGAGAAAACTTGCTATCGCTTGAGAAGAACAAAGAATCAGTGTTTTTCTAGATGAACGTGTTGACTGCTTGAGAGGATGAACGTGTTCTGCCGGCCGGACTGGATGAGAACAAATGGAATTGGATGTTTGTTACAGGATGAAGAAGCAAAGAGTCGGGATTTGGGAAGCTAATTGGTTTTGAATGATGAGGGGTTTAGAAGAAGAACCAAGTGGGATTTTTTCAGTTCTTTACAGCTTTTTTTCCTTTTTTTTAAAGGTTTTATGACGCTTTAACCAATTGATTTCCACGTATTTAAGCGTCGACAATTAAGCGTCTAAAATCTCCGTTTTATTTTTTCGACAGTTGCTCAAGTGTCTAAAATAAACTGTCTAGAAACTCCATATTTTGTAGTAGTGTTTAAAAAACCAACACAAATCAAAAGTTTAAAGTTGTGATTGAAATTCAAAATATATTATAGGCCATTATTTAATGTTTTGGTTACAAAATTAACGTTACAAATGAAGAGATAAATATAATTAGTCGTGTAAAACTATGTTACTTATAAGAAAATACTTCCTTCATTTTATATTAGTTGCAACATTTGTAAAAATGACACTATTTATTTATCATTCTTAATAAGTGAGATCTTGGTTGATTCATCTCATTGCAAAATTTAATAATATCAAGTTTTTATAATTTATTACTCCCTCTGTTCCTTAAAGAAGTTTTCACTTTTCATTTTCATTTTGGGGTGTTTCAATTGTTGTTCCCATAAGGAATCTTTTCATTTATATCACAAATTTTAATTTGGACAAAAATAACCTCACCCATCTTCATTTTATTATTTTAATAATGATTATGGTTCTCACAAATCTTCCACTAACTCAATTTTAACATTCTTATATTCCTTATTATGGTCCTCATATGTTTCCCACTAACTTCATAAAAATATCTTTTAATTAGTTGTGGTCCTCATAATTTTTTCACTAACTTTCTTAAAATACTTTTTTAATATTTGTGGTCCCTAGTCCATCAAATTTATTATTCAATAAAATAATATCTTCACTATCTAAAAGATTCCACTTTTCTTAATTCTCGTGAATATTCCCAATGTGAACATCAATATGAACGGAGGGAGTATTATAAATAATTAGAGATATTAAAAATTAAATTAATTTATTAAACTGCGTGGAGAAATATATGTACATCTATTGCAGCTGATCTAAGAAGTGGAGTATCAAATTGTCGTAATGAACTGGTTTTGTAGATAATTATCAAAGTTGTCATTGTGTCATGCTTGACTTAACTGTTAATTGCTGTAAATTAGCTACAGTACTCAACTTTTACTAATAATGTATATTAACTTAGGATAGGATTTCACAGCAACTTATTTTGTGCAAAGAATCGTATGGAGTATTAAAAAAAAACACATAATTTTTATGGAAATATTCTTATCACTTTTTTTTTCTATTTGCATATATTTACAGCTTTATATATTTCACATAATTTAATGGAAAAATTATCGTAAATAATACAATCTTTTGTTAATTTCCCTACAATAATACAAACTTTTGATTAACCATGAATAATACCAATTTTGGGGTGTTTTTTCCTAGAATAATACCCAACTTTAGTTTATTAACTAATTTACTAATTTTTTGGTCATATAATCACGTATAGTTTGATTTTTAACATGTTAGGTATATTCCAGGGAAACACCCCCATAAGTTGGTATTATATATTCATGGTTAATCAAAAGTTGATATTATTATACGGAAATAAGTAAAAAGTTGTATTATTCAATTAATTTTTCCTAATTTAATTGGATCACCATTACATAATTATTGCGAAAATTCCTTTATTACAATACAAAACGGAGCGAAATTATCTTGAGATGTGATCAAACGGTAGACAGAGGCAGCTCTCAAAGAAGGATTTGCATTTTGTTGTAATTGCATAATTGAAGCCAAGTAATGAAAGTACTACTCGCTCTATTTTTATTTGTTTTACCTATTCACTTTTTATGTAGATCTCAATACAAATCTAAAAGTCAAATAATTTTAATTATGAGTTTTTAAAAATTCTAAAAAGTTGATACTCAGAAAATATATATTCAGAGGAATCAATCAACGTACCATATGACTATATTTTTTCATATTGATTGGATAAAAACTTATAGTCAAAATTTGACTAAAAAATTTGTAAATTCTACTCCCCCTGTTTGCTTTACTTGTCCTATTTGGTTTTTATGCATTATTCATCAATCACTCTTATTATGTGATTTGTTCTTAATCTATAACTTACAAAATAGTTATGTGAGATCTTCTTTAATTTGTCTTATAATAAATTTCAATAGTATTAACTTTTTTTTTTGGAAATCAATAGTATTAACTTTTACTCAAACACAATTAGAGATATTTAAAATTAAAAACATACATTGACAAACATGACAAAACCAAATAGGACAAGTAAAAACACTAGCAGGGATAAAACACTAATTAATATTTCAAATCTCAAAGTAGAGTAGTAACCTTAGAGATATTTCTTTTATTTGTGTAACTGTAACATTTCTATTTTAATATGTATTCTTATTATTTTCTTATTTTTATTTCTATGTTAAAATGTATTTTTAACATTTTCTTATCTTTTATTCAAACAGCTCATTTTGATATAGTGAGTATGCTATAAAACACAATCTGAAAGGAACAAAAACTTGGAATCCCAATGTAAACAAGCTGGCATGTTTACCTGTCACGTCTAGTCTAGTAGTGTACTGTTCAAAACCTTGATTTGAGGTCACGTGCACATTTAGTGTTTTTAAATATTAATGTCAACGGTTGGTATTTCTTTTGGTTCAAAGTAGATGTAAAATGTAAGATGTGTATTGTGTATACTAAAAGCACAGGAGTATCTTAAATCGAAAAGATAAAATTTGGGTATATAAAATTTCATCAGCGTCTCTTTGAGGGATAATCCCTTCGTCTATATGAGATAATAGCAAAGAGAAAAATGGTGAGAATTAAGAAAGTGGTAATAAATGAAGAGAGAGAATGAATTGTGTGGATGAAATTAAAAGAGAGTTAAAATGTAAAGATGAGATTAAAAGAAAGTGGTGGGCCATAGTCCAAAAATAGATATGCTGCAGTTTAAGTGGGACGAACGAAAATAGAAAATGCTGCAAATTCATAGGGACGGAGGGAGTATATTATAAGTAAAGCCCTTATTTCTGGAAAAATGTGCGAAAATAGATTGAAGTGGTTTGGACATTTGTAGAGAAATACTTTTGAGTTTTGACCCCCCTGTGACGTGAGTCGAAAACATTATTGTAGAGGGTAAGAAGAGTAGAGGAAGGCCTAGCAGAATTTGGGATGAGCAAATTAAAGTCGACTTGCGTGAGTTAACCTCTTGGACAACGGCGGACCTAGGAATTGAACTATGGGGTTGCATAATTTAATTGATAAATAATTAGCTAATTTCTTTTTTTATCGATAAGTGCTATATATATCACTCATCACTACAAAAAAAAAGTGCAACTTACCGACTAAAAATTTTCGACTAATCGAAATAGTCGAAAATTTCCGACTGATTTTCCGACTGACAGGCGTTAGTCGGAATTTCCGACTAAATTGCTATTGAATTTGTTTTTGGTCGAAAATTTATATTAGAAAAAAAAATTCATTAGTTATTTACCGATTGAATTCCGACTAAATTATGGTCGCAAAATTTACCAACCATTTTCCGACTAAATTCCGATCGGGAATTTAGTCGGTAACTTTGATTATCCATTTTAGTCGTATAATTATGTGCAACCCTTCATACATTGATTTGGATAAGAGCCCACAATATGCTAATTATATTCTCCAATAATATAATTCTTGAACACACTACGTACATCCTCTCTTTTAGCTCTTTTTTTTTATAATTTTCTATAAAAATAAAACTATATATTATTGGTTGATTATAAATTTATTTTAATTTTGTTCAACTAATACAATATTAATTCAACTAATTATATAATATTAAGACTTATTACATACAAAATTAAAATATATGTTATATACAACTAATATTATACACCATGACTAATAATAATACACTAATATGAGTAATAATACACTACCACTAGTCGACTAATACGAGTGAATTATGAGTACTACTAATGATAATACACTAATACGACTAATACGGCTAAATAACTAATAAAATACTAATTAAAAATTCACGAATATGAGTAGTAATATTGTTATACAACTAATAACATAATAGTAATAAACTAATACGACTAGTATTATGCTAATATGAGTTAGCTTAGTAATCTATTACTATATACTAAAAGGATTCTTCAATAATAATAGCTAATATTAACTAATAATGCACGAATAATATACTAATACAACTAAAACTACACTAATACGACTAATACTATGCTAATACGAGGTAACGGAGTAAATAACTAATAAAGTACTAATAATGCACTAATACGATTAATAATAACTAATACGATTAATAATAACTAATACAACTAAATAACTAATAAAGTACTAATAATATACTAATACGAGTAGTAATATACTTGTACAACTAATAATCCATTAATACGAGTAGTAATGTGCTAATACGTTGAAACAACTAATACGGCTAATATTATACTAATACGTTGAGACAACTAATTAGTAGTAATACAACAAATAATAATACTAATACTCACAAGAGCAGTATTATGCTAATAATAACTAATAAAGTACTAATAATGCACTTATACAACTAATAATATAATAATAATACACAAATACAACTAATACGAGTAAGAAAATACTAATACAACTAATACGAGTAATAATATACTAATACGAGTAATAATATACGACAAATGCACTAATGCGAGTAATAATATACTAATCAACTAAAAATAATAATAATAATAATAATAATAATAATAATAATAATAATAATAATAATAATAATAATAATAATAATAATAATAATAATAATAATGACCCTTCTTTAATACAGTGAGAATTTCATCGGTTTTATACTAATTTTTTCTTTGCTGATTTTGACAGAGCTAAGATTAATTTGAATATTGCTCGTAATGATCTTATTTTATCTGATGCTCAAAGGGGTTCTTTGGATCTCTCTTTCAGTAAGGAGGAGATTAAACAGGTTTTGTGGAGTATTCCTGATGATAAAGCTCCTGGTTTAGACGGTTTTAATAATAAGTTCTATAAAGCCTCTTGGGATGTGGTGGGGGATGATGTTGTTACACCTATCAATCACTTCTTTCGTACGGGTAGAATGGCTAGTAGTTGGCATCTCACAACTATCACATTGATTCCGAAGATTAAATGTCCTTCTCATCCAAGGGATTTTCGGCCTATTTCTTGTTGCCATGTTCTCTACAAATGTATCTCCAAGCTCATTTGTTCAAAATTGAAACTAGTTCTTGGAAGTATTGTTAATCAAGCCCAAGGGGCGTTTATAACTAGTAGAAGCATTATGCATAATATCTTTTTGTGTCAGAATTTAGTTAAACAGTATTCCAGATCTCACTCTCCTCCCAGCTGTTTGCTTAAGATCAATTTATGCAAAGCTTATGACACAATGAATTGGTATTTTATTAGAGATATGCTTGTAGCTCTCAACTTTCCTTCCCAGTTTATTCATATTGTTATGGCTTGTATAACTTCGACCAAATATACACTTATGCTTAATGGCTTTCCCACTCCCAATTTTCAAACTAAGAGAGGTCTTCGCTAAGGTGACCCCTTATCTCCCTTATTGTTTGTGATTGGTATGGAATACTTATCCAGATTGTTAAAAAGTGTTGAGGATCGGTATAGCTTTCACCCTCGATGTAGGAAAACCAAGCTTACCCATCTGTGTTTTGCTGATGATTTGATGCTCTTTTGCAAAGGTGATCTCTCTTCTGTCAGAGTGTTATATCGATGCATTCAGTCCTGTTCTTTGGCTTCAGGGTTGCAAGCTAATGCATCTAAGTCTGCTGTTTATACAGCAGGAGTTGATAACCTCACTAGGAATGCTATTTGTGACTTAACTCAGTTCTCCCTTGGTAGTCTTCCCTTTAGGTACCTTAGGGTTCCTCTTTCCTCTAGAAGATTATTTATCGCATCCACATTTGTGAATATCTATTGCAGAATGTGAATATGGAGCTGCTAGACTTCAGTTGATCAACTCTATAGTGATGGGATCTCTGCGTGCCAAATTTTTATTCTTCCGAAAAAGGTTATTCGTTGCATCAACTCTGTTTGTAGGTGCTTTTTATGGTTTGGTGTTTCTTAATCTCATAAACCTGGTATGGGGTAATTGGAAGGATGTTTGTAAACCTAAAAAATTCAGAGATTTAGGTATTAGGGACATTCAGGTTTGGAATCAAATTGCTGTGGGAAAGATTACGGAACTTTTTTTATTTTTAAGTTAATTTTTAAAGTATTTGGATTTATGTGCGTCCCCAAACTATTTTGAAAAATTAGCTTTTAGAGAAATCGCTGATAAGAGTAGCGTTTTTGTACCCAATTGGGCTAGGCATCGGGTTTTACATTCAAGTAAAATCGCTGCTTAGCGCAGCGTTTTTCCTATTATTCTTTTTTTTTTTTTTTGGAAAAAAAATTAATTTTATAGAGTGGTGGTAGTAGGATTGAACCTTGGTCTCTTGCAAACTCCATGCATGCTCTAACCACTAAACCAAATCAATTTCATTAAAATTATTTTACTATAAACATAATTTAATATAGAAATAATCTCCAAATTGAAGTTTCCAAAACATTTATTAATATCAAACTTTGACTTAGATTATTCTTTACTTGTTTTTCTTTACTTATTTTAATTAATATTCTTTAATAACTCTGGTGAGATTATTTTTTAGAAAGGAAACGAAACTAATGAGTTATTTTCATTATCAAAAAATGAAAATTAACAATATTAATATCATTTAAGAATATTTATATTTTTCTTCACTTATATAATATCTTAATTTTTCTTTTTAGCATTCTTAATTTTTAATTTTTTAATATTCTTTACTTGTAGCTAGTAGATAAAATTAAACAACTGTAACTATATTTAAGAATATAGCTGTAATAATCTAATTTTTTAATAATTGTATTTGATATTTTTAATAATCTAATATTTATATTTTTAATTTTAATTTATATGTATTTAATATTCATATATTGATATTAAAAATGTTTTGAAAACTGTCAATTTGAAACTTATTTCCATATTAAGTAAAGTATATTAAAATAAATAAGTAAAGAATAATCTAAGTCAAAGTTTGATATTAATAAATGTTTTGGAAACTTCAATTTGGAGATTATTTCCATAATAAATTATGTTTATAGTAATATAATTTCAAAGAAATTGATTTGGTTTAGTGGTAGAGTATGTATGGAGTTTGCCAGGGATTAAGGTTCAAATTCTTCTACTACCGCTCTACAAAATTAACTTTTTTGTCCAAAAAAAATTTAAAGAAAAACGAAAAAGAGCAAAATCGCTTCTCTAAGCAGCGATTTTACTTGAATGTAAAATGCTGTCTTAGACAACGTTTTCTTCTTCTACCCAAAACCCGATACTTAGCCCAATTGGGTACAAAAACGCTACCTTTATCAGCGATTTCCCTAAAAGCTTATTTTCCAAAATAGTTTGAGGACGCACTTATTTATCCAAATACTTTAAAAAATAAACTTAAAAATAAAAAAAGTTCAAGATTGCGTGGCATATTCATGTCATGAAGGATTCGTTGTGGGTGCGATGGGTTCATGGGGTCTATACCAAAGGTGGCAATTGGGCTATTTACAATGGGCCACCATAATCTAGTTGGGCTATGAAGAAACTATGTTCTATTAAAGATAGTTGGAGTAATTGGATTTTTGGAAGCTCTTATTCCATCAAAGAGATTTATTAGGATACTTTCCGCATGAATCCAAAGTTTAGATGGCGTCATGTAGTCTAGAATAAAATGTCTATTCCGAAAGCTCGATTTTGCTGTTGGCTTCTAGCTCTGGGAAAACTTAAGACTAAGGATCGACTTTTCTCACTCGGTGTTACGTCGGATGATTTGTGTCCTCTTTGTGCATCTAGTAAGGAAACCATTCATCACCTGTTTTTTGAATGTCCATTTAGCGCTCAGTGTGTTGATATTATCAAAAGATGGGTAGGGGTTAGATTTAGACCTATCGGGAACATGGATTTCCGCAAATTCAAGCGCACTTGTCTTCAGCAAAAAATCTTCGTGCCATCTATGCCTCCACTGTCTATGCACTTTGGCACAGTTGAAATTCGGCGGTTTGGGATAGTCTTCTGCCTCGACCTGCATGTGTAATTCGTCGTGTCAAACATGATATCAGACATAAATTTATTGCCTTACATTTAGACCAACATCCTAAATGTAAAGCTTTCTTCTTGGAGAACTAGCTGTTGTTTCTGATTGATAGATGTTGTTTCTGCACTGCCTTTGCTGACTTGCTGCAATTTGGTTAGGTTTGGTATGCTGAGTGACCTCACTCTGATCTGCTATGCTGAGTTTCTGTTTGGTGCTTTGTCACATTTGCTGGCGGTTGTTGGCTAATGTTCTAAGCATATTGTTAGTTGCTGGATTATTGTTGTTGTGTGGCTACTTGTTTACTTTGATATTCTATTGTTACTGTTGGGTAGTTTGGGACAATAAGTTCTGAGATGCTGTTCCTGATGATATGTTGCTGATTTTTGAGCTGTTGCTTGCGGGTTCATCTGCTGCTTATCAGTTATGTTAATCAGACCAGCTTTGATGCTTGTTGTTGCCTACGATGCTCCACCAGTGAATCACGATGTTGGTCCATTGAGCTTTAATGTTCTTTTGCTGCTCTCATTGCTGTGTTGCTTGCAGTCTTATTAGATGCTGATTGTTGGTCTGCTAATATCTGATTTGGTGTTGATGCTGGTTTATTTGAGCTGACTCTTTGCTGATTTGTTTGCTGTTGGGGCTTAGTGTTTTCGTTGGTTGTTGTTTGCTTGTTGGCACTTGGTTTGCTGGGTTGGATTTCTTTGTTAGTTTGGTTGATTTGCTGCTGTCCTGGTGATGCTTCGGTTGTTGCAGCTGGGCTGGTGGTTCTCTTATGTTGAGCTGCTGTCCTTGCGCACTTGTTGCTGGTGTTTGTTGCTGATTTTGCTGATTTTGCGGGCTGCTCTTGATTGGCTGCTCATTGCTGATCTACCGCTGCAAATGAGCTCCCACAAATGCTGATGTTAAGCATGATATTAAGCATACTGCTGGACTCTTCTGACTCTGGTGTTGAGCCTGGGTGCTACTGATCTACTATTACTTGTTGGTTTCATCGGATACTTGCTGTTTGGTACTCTAAAGTTGCTATGAGAGGATGCTACCAGTAATGATAGATAGTCCAGGATGCTGCCTTATGACATCTGATGTGTATGGAGGGATGTTGTCTTATTGATTAAAGGAGTATGCTGTTGTTCTCTTGTTGCCTCTGCTTGAGTGAATTATCTGATTTTGCTGTCTAAATTTTTGAGCTGCTGCCTTCTGTGAGATGTCAAATTACTTCTGCTGATCAAATTATAAAGCTGTTGGTTTTGTTGCTGTGCTTTTTGGCTCTTGATGCTCATTGATCTTACTGCTGCTGTTTTAGTGCTAATGTAGTGCTAATTTAGTTTGAGGTTTTGTTTGTATATTTAGCATCTTTGGATATTTAGCTGACGTTTTGTTTGTCCGCTGTTTTAGGCCTCGCTTTCCTCGTATGCACATGAAGAGTGGGCTGAGGAAACCCTTTATAGAAGGTGGGCCTCGGTTCTACACTGATGCAAATAAGGATTGTCGAATTTCATTGCCTTGATGTATATTTGGTTTTTCTGGTAAATAAAAAAAATTTTTATTTGCCAAATAATAATAATAATAATAATAATAATAATATTTAATAATAATAATAATAATATTAATAATAATAATAATAATAATAATAATAATAATAATAATAATAATAAATGGAAGGAGTGTTATTATGTTATAAATTAAATAACATAGCTAAGAATATCACTAGTCAACACTGTTGGTTGGAGCATGTACCTCATATGCAGGCTGTTTGTGTGAAGTGTCCACGCGGGCGCCACGTGGGTGTGACGTGGCATAATATTAAGAATTTTTTTTTCCGACAGACCTGCTTGTCGGAATTTGGTCTGAAAAACTTTTAAATTTTTTTTTCATTTTCGGTTTAATGCTGAAATAATGCTTACCGACCAATGTCCGACTAAATGGTAGTCGGAAATTTCCGACCGATTTTCGATTAGACTAATTAGTCGGAAAATTCCGACTGTTTTCCTACTAAAACGATTTACCGATCAATCTGAGTCGACTAACTCAAAATAGTCGGAATTTAGTCGGTATAGCTCAATACCGACTGAATTCCGACTGTTTTGGGTACTCGAAAAATTGCATTTTTTTGTAGTGCATAAAACGATAGAGTAATGTAAGATGTATTTTTCAAACGGAGGAACTATTTTTATTTCCTTAATTCCCACCGGTAAAGATAATACTATCTTTTTCTTATTGTTGTTGCTATTTTAACTATTATTATATAGTCACATGTATAAAACTTTGATCAATATCATCTTAAAACTACTATATTATGTATTAACTATTCAGTCATAATACATTAAAACATAAGAAAAAATGACCTAGAATAATCTAACTTTTTTATGTATTTTCTACAATAATTTCATATATTGATTAACCATGAATAATCCCAACTTTAGGGGTATTTGCCTAGAATAAAACTTGAGTAGCCTGACGACTTGTTAAAGCAGGTAATTCACCAAAAAAAGTAAACTGAAAAGTAATTTAAAATTACAGAAAATTTTTAAAAATTTACACTAAAAATTTTGAATACTAAAAAAATCATAAACATTTTTTAACATGTTTTTCAACATCTTATTTTAATTTAATTTTTTTTAAAAAAATAAAATTTGCTGTAGCAAGTCATCCGGTCACCGCATTTACCGTAGGAAAACACCCCTTGAAATTGGCATTACTTATGGCTAATCAATAGGTAGGATTATTAGAGCTGTTCAAAAGTGACCCGACCTGAAAACCCGACCCGAAATCGAAAGTAAATCGACCCGAAAATGTGTTCCTTTTTTAGGTTTATCGAATCGACAATACTCGAATCAAGGTTGTACCCGAATTGGTTGACAACCGAAAATGGAAAAGCTAAACCCGAACTGTAATCGATTTTTGTAATCGACACATAACCGTTAGCCAAGATTACCTGAACCTAAAAATGACAAACCCAAGTCATATCCGACCCGAATCATGCTCGAAACCGAACTCGATCCGACTAAAACCGACTTTATCCGAACGAATTTTAGTTCGTATTGCTTTAAACCTGAACCAATTTTTAACATAGAAGTATGATAGACTCGTCTTCAATCATCTTATTAGTTAATCTAATAAAGTGATAGATATTTTAATAAATTAAATTTTATAAATACATGGTTTCATATATTTAGAGTTAATAATCAATGGTCAATATTTATTTAACTACTTTTTAATCATATTAGATGAAATTTGATATCATTTTAATTTCCGATCAAACAAGTAAAAGTAACAAAGTAATAATGGTCACTAATTGATTTGCAGTTTAACTATTTTGCTTTAAGTAAAGAGAATCTTATCATCAGTTATAAAATGACTAACAACTTAATTTGATATTGACTCAATTGATGTAATTAATAATACGTAGCCGAATTCTGTTTATTAAAAAAACTCGAACCCGATCTGTAGCCAACAAAACCTAACCAATTATTAACCGATGACAACCCGACACCGATTAACACTCGACACGAACGTCAACCGACCCTGAACCGTTGCTAACCCGATAGCTTGAATAACCGATCTTCAACCGAACCGTGACTTACCGACCCGACCCGAGTGTGATCCTGCGCAACATGCAACTGAAAAATAACCGATCTGAAATACAACCGAACCAAATGACACTCGCTCGAAACCGACCCGATCACCCAAATGAACACCTATAAGGATTATTGTCGAAAAATCAAAATAGGTTGAATTATTCTAAGTAATTTTTCCAAAACATAAAAACAGTATATATCATTATTCAATTTTGACTACATTATATTTTCATAAAATTGGCAACTTATAAAACACTTAACTCCATAAATTCGGTATTAAATATAATTTAGTTTTAAAAAGTTGATCATGAAAGTCAAAATAACAAAAGCAAAAAGAAATGAGAGGGATAGAGTAACACACAAACATTCAATTTAATCCTCACAACATTTAACATTTTTATAAAAATTTAAATTAAAACCATAAAATTCTACCCAAATTAGAAACTAACTCAATTAAATTACTCTAGTGAAGAATAAAACTAAACAAATTTATAGAAAATTTGGAAAAAATTAAATTAGTCCTTGGTTATAACTTTGAATTTGGGCTTTACGTTTTAATGGTCATCTCTATTTTAATATATAATAGCATTATTTACTAATTATGGTCTCTAAGTTTACTCAATTTCCAATAAACAGCCGCGAACTTCGTTTATTACCAACTACAGCCTCCAACTTAACAAACATGACATCGAGACAGTCAAAACACCCCATTTTAACCCCATTTTTTTTTTACCCTTTTTTTGGTTGTTTTGGCTGTCACGATGTCATGGTTGGTAAGTTGAAGGTTGTAGTTGGTAATAAACAAAGTTCGCGACTGTTTATTTGAAATTGAGTAAACTTAGAGGTTGTAATTGGTAAATAATCCTATATAATATTCTAAATTATATATACCGCAAGAAACATATATACCGCAAACGGCATGCTCAACACATCTGATTGAGTAGGTTAGAGTTCGAACCATACCAACCTCAAATATTCTTAATTTTTTTCTAAGAGATGGGGTTGCATGTGCAACCCCATGCTATTAACTAGGTCCGCCCTATGCTCTCAGAGGACCTGACTAGGGAGAGGAGTAGTTGGAGGTGTCCATAATGGGACAAATAAAACGTGAATACCATTACTAACATACATGATCGATTATGTTGAATTAGAAGAACAAACTGAAAAGACAAAATTGAAGAATGCCTGATTCCATAGCACGGTTGATAATCTTGAAAATGAGAGCGTATGAATCTTCTAGATTAACACGTATTCCGTAAAGTGACGACCCTTAATGTTATCACTCTTAATTCTCTCTGATAATGGGATGTCAGGAGAAAAGGAAAAATGTATAACCTAGGGACCATAACTGCTATATATATATATATATTTAAGCCCAAACCTTTTAACTTTAATTAGATCACTTTAAATAGGGCATAAAGACAGTTTTAATTAATTATAATGACAAATAAATATTTACATATAAGCCCAACTTTGGACATTGGTCCAACAATCTCCCACTTGGGCTATATGTAAAAAATTTATGAGCCTGTATCATTATAAAACCAAATTTGAGCTCAACCATACTGTCAAAAACTGTAATATATCAGAAACCAATCTCGACCATCAACTATATTAGCATAGACCAAGGCTGCCTTTGTTACAATTTTTCGTAACTAGACCTTAATGATCATAATACCAATAAAAAAGAATGGCATAGATCATGAAGTGGATGTGTAGCATGGAAACAACATGCAATGTGATCTTAACATGTCCGTATCCAACTGGTCCACTTTAATAGTGAGATCAAACTATTACCGTAACACAATCAAGGTATAAAACTAAACTTTATCATAACTTTATTTCTGCAGAAAACTTTATAACCAAAATATCAACACATGTTCAATAACTTGAACTTACAAACTCCCATTAAAACTGAACATCCTCCGTAGCAGAAATAACACCCATATGAGCTAAAAGCTCAAGAAACCGCTTGGGTGGTAACGCCTTGGAAAGCGGATCCGCAACTATAGAGTTTGAACTAATATGTGTAATTGACAATTCTTTTCCCTGAACTCTTTCCTTTACAACCAAGAATTTGAGAGCCACAAACTTTGACTTCCTCGAACTCTTATTGTTGCTAGAAAATTTCGCAGCGGAATCTTTGTCACATAATAACTCAAGTGCTCTTTGTATAGTTACCATTATATGCAGCCCCGTGACAAAATTTGAATAATCGAAGTCAATATACTTAATGATCTCGAGCTTATTTGACCTCCTATATGTGAGCATTTTTCTTTGTCCTATATATTTACTGTAAGACACCTTAAACTGCTCTCTAATATTCTAATCCTGAATTACTTAATCAACATCCCAACATCCCTGTTATGTATGCAATATCTAGACGAGTGCAAACTTAAGCTTACATTAAACTCTCTATTGTTGAAGCATAAGGAATATTTTCCATTTCTTTTTTTTTTCTCAAATTCATTCTTGGGGTACTGATCAAGACTAAATTTGTTTTCCTTAGCCACAAGGGTACCTCCTGGTTTGCAGTTTTGCATGCCACATCCTTTTTAACACATTTTCGATATAACTCTCTTGTGATAACCCAAGAATACCTCGAGGATGATCTCGATGTATTTTAATACCTAATACAAAAGAGGCGTCACCAAGATCTTTCATCTAAAATTCTTTGATAAATATAATTATTAGTTTCACGCAAAAAGCTTATATCGTTGCTGGCAAGCAATATGTTAACAACATACAAAACCAGAAAAATGTATTTCCTTCCACTAAACTTGTGGTAAATGCATTCATCAAGCCAATTCATCTCGAGCCAACCTTCTGACCTGATGCATTGTTCAAGCAATGCTCATCTATCGAACCAAACTTCAATCCTACGCAACTCGACACATCTTTATCAACCTTCTCTAAAGTGCAAGACAAAGCATGTTTGATTAAGTGATTAAAGTTAACGTCAAAGTCAAGAATATTGTTACTTGCTTTAACATCCTAATTTTAACGTCTATTTTTCACAAACGTTTTTTACAATAAAGATGATATACAAAAGAAAAACTAATAGTCTTTTGAGAAAAGTCTCTCAGGCTCAATCCATTAAAGCTTAATGCATACTTATTGTATTCTTAATACATACTTACATTCATCCTTAATGTCTACATCTTTAATGTATATCATCTTTAATGCCTACTTACAATATTCTTGATGCCCACCGAGTAAGCATGCAATACTCAAAATAATATCCTTAATGCCCACCAACCAACTTACTCTACATTTTTTATGGGCGGTCCAATTAAATATGATTTCTCAAAGAGTCAGACTCTCACAAGAATTTGTGAAAGAAAAAGGCAGAATTGAATTTCAGGCCCATTCTCATATTTAGCCCATCCAAATTAAATCAAGAGGATTTGCTTCCCAAACTAGGCCGCCAAATTGTAAATAAAAGAATAAGCCATAATTTGTCCAAGCTCCCTAATTCATTGCACATACATAATCATTGATCGCATCTCAATTTTAACCCATCATTGATCTTCAACCCATGGAGGATCTTCTTGGTTGTGCATTATTTAACATTTTTGTATGAAAATGTCTCGTCATAAAATACATCCATAATTATTTTAGTTTGATTAATTTTATAGGACTATTTGACCCAATTGCTCTAAATGAGATTTTGTTCATGGTCATTGATCGTATACTTCTAGATTTGCATGGATTGTCGTATAATAAGTCAAAATCAATATGGTCATTGAAACTATAGTTCAAGATATCTTACTTAATTAAAGTTAAGCATTACTCCAAATCCATATGAAATCTTACTCAAGTAAATGATCCTAAAAAAGTTATTTTTAATTAATTATTAATCGTAAATGTCATCTACAACTTCAAAACAAAAAAAAGAAATTTAAGTGTGCGGCTTAATTAGCATGCAAAATAATAAAGTTCATTATAATCCAAAATCCAAAGAAATATAATTCTTTGACTTTATCATAATAATAAAGTACATATTCAAATTTAATCAACCAAAAAATTTCAAATAAAAACATAGATAATATCCCATCGATATATTATTGTAATAACATGCATATTGATAATTCTTTAGGAAGAACAATACCGTAAGTAAGAAACTACTAATACCATTGGACATTTAGACCTAGTAGCTTTTTATTTTTTTATTTATACTAAAGATTAAACTTTGCTCATTTATTAATTAAATTTAAGGTTACTCAAGGAGCACCAACGCCAGCAACTCTTTCAGTGGGAGACTTATCATTGTTAGCCTGCTCATCAGGTAAGTCTAGCTTACACTGGCTCTGGCAGCGACCTCGCCCGCAATGAGCGGGGGTGGTGCCACACCATCCCCATTGACTACAGCACATTCCGGTGGGGCACCTGGCCCCACCGGCTTGCCTCCCGCAATTGAAGGCCAAAGATGTATCTAACATCATCAAAGTCATAATCAGCATGATAACCATAACACAGCTGATCTTCATCTTCATATATGATCGATCACTTTCTGTCAATTGTGATAAGTTTTGGAATGTGGATGCAATGTGAGAGTGAGTGGAGTGAGGGCATTTATAGAGTGATTATTTTGGATTCATAATTGTGGAAGAAGTGGATGAAGATTGAAGAACCCAACAGATGGCGCTGGCATTATTGACCGTAACAGTGTTGTTTCACCATTATTACTGAGTTCTTATTTATTTCAGCTCATGAAGTCAATGCTGGTTGCTCAAGATGTCTTCTAGTACGAGAAAATCCAGAATAGTTACTACAATATATTGTCAAGAACCAACTCAATCAAAAGCTTAAGCGGATGGTTGAGCCCCTTGGATATGTTATAAAATCTAACACGCCCGATCCCTTCACACGAGAGCCAATTAGGTTAGAAGTGTGGATGCGCATAGGCTCAAGCTGATGTTTGAGGGGTGGTTGAGATTCGAATTCGTAACCTTTTGTCATGTTGGCTTCTGATACCATGGCAAAAAAAAAAATAACTCAATCAAAAGTTTGAGCTGATAATTGAGGCCCACAGACTCTAACATATACTCCCTCATATGCAGCTCAAATGCCCCATTTGACTTTTTACGGTTTTTAATGTGAGTAGAAGAGAGAGTGATATTATGGGTTGTTAATGAGTTGATTAGGGATTTATTCATTCCCTCCGGTTTTAAATATTTTTGTTGGAATAACTAAATGTTTGAATATTTTTAACCTTTAAAAGTGGATAAATATTTTTGACCTTTGTAATAGCCGGAAATTACATATTTCGAGTTAATTAGATAAATTACAGTACATTACATAAGCCGAAAAAAATTACATAGAACAAACTACTTAATCTTGTCAAGCCTCCTCAAATCTTGAACGGCCTCGGTGTACTTCAAATCTTTCTTGATCATGTGGGTGCGGATTTTTGTCCGATCGTCGACTTCGGATTGTCCACGTTATCAAAAAAAATGATGTGTTAAATTTCACAAAGCCTCAACAAGCCAACAGCAAAAACAACAGCAAGACCAAGTGCAATAATGATGGTGAACACAGAACAACAAACAACAAGAATACAGAGCCTCAAAGAACACTAAACATAATTTTTGGGAAACGAAGGAACAATCCACAACAAGCACATAAAATGCAAATCGACAATCCACTTACGAGTTCAACACAAGAAGCCATGCATTTTTTAGACAACTTTTTAGAGATCTTAAAATGGAATGTTTCACAACTAAACAACAAGTGTAAAAATTTTGTTGTTGTTTAAATTGAAACGTTTGTACTCATGGTTAAAGTAATGAAAAAAAGTGGTTGTTTATTTTATAAACTCTCAGAGTAGCAAACGCATGCAAATCATTGTGCAAAAAAAAACTTCTTTGCGCTTTAGTTTTGGGAAAACAATCCAAACCCTAATTTTCAGTTCGTTTTTTATAGGTGGAAATTTAAAATGCTCTCAACAAAATCATTGAGCATCAGAAAAAAAAGCATCGAAAAAAACCCTAAATCAAGCAAACATCATCATCAACCAGAACACACCCACAAGAACAGAAACATACTCGAAAATTGCCCAAGTTTATCCAGCCAATCTTCATCCTTGTAGTCAGTATTAGAGAAACAACATCAACAGAGGTGTACTCACGATCTGGGTACATTTCAGGCTCAGGGGTGTAGATAGGTTCACCTTCAGAGTCTAGATCTCTACCCCAATATGGATCTGTCTCAACTGAAGAGTAGTCATCCTCATATGAGTCAAAAAAATTATCATCGTAATACCCAGAAATTGAGAGAGAGGAGATTTGGGGATTTTGAGAGGGAAAACATCAGGTGAGGAGAAGTTAAGGACAGGTGAAGCAATGGCGATTTTAGGGTTCTTGAGGGGTGAGGCTTTGGGAGTTTTAAGGTTATCGTCCATGGTGGAGAAGGAAGGTCAGATATAGTGCATGAGGTTCAACAAACACGAAGAAGAAGAGAACAATAGAGGATGTTCTAGAGAGAAGGAGAAGGCAAACCCAAAAATACGAAGAAGAAGAAGAAGAAGAAGAAGAAGAAGAGAAGAAAACCCAGATCTAGGGTTTCATGAACAATGGAGGAGGTTCTAGAAAGAAGGTGAGATGGGTTTTTAAATCTAGGGTGGGTAGGGGTGGGTTTTAATTTGGAGGGAGTGATTAAAATGGTGTTAGATTAGAATAGTTAATTTGATTGTTTATGGAGAAAATAGAATAAATTAGATGAGTTTATTAAGGTTAAAAAAGTAAACAAGTAAGGTGAATAAGGGTATAAGGGTTAAAAAATTCATGCCAAAAATGGAAATGGGACATTTAGGGTGACTTGACCCAAAATAGAAATGTGACATTTAGGTTGAATAGGAGGGAGTATATCATATTTTATGAAAATAATATGAAGTGCATTTAATGTTTTGGAAAATTTGTTCAAACTAATTTGAACTATCACCCGTTTGCAAAAAATAATCTCAACTATAAATTACTTTTTAATAATCCCAATTATTATTTGTTGAAAACATACCCACCCCCTTGTTACTGGCTGGAATAGGTAACTTTTTCACTTTTTTTTTTACTTAACTCTTTAAAATTAACCCTTCCCCTTTCTTATCTATTAATCAAAAAAGAAAGAAAAAGTAGACTAGTTACCTGTTGCAGCCGGTTAAAAGGGAGGTGGGTATGTTTTCAACAAATTATGAGAATAGTTGGGATTATTAAAAAATAGGATAAATGGACATTAATAATCCAAACTTTGCGTGATCCACCCTAAACAATCCAAACTTTCGTATATTTTCTAATAATCCTAACTTTGCTTCTTTGTTGCTGAGGGTATACCCTTTTAAATGTTAACCGGTTATAACCGGTAGTATTAGAGCCGTTGCACCACATTTCCTTTTTATCTTTTTTTCCCCTTTAAATTCACTTCATCTTCATCATTATCAACCACCATAGTTGCTCTTCATCATTATCAACTACCATAGCTGCACCTATTTCTTCAAATCAATTTGGCATCTTTTCTTTATTTTTTTCTTTGATTTTTTTCCTGCCCTATTAATCCATAACTATGAATTCATTTTGTGTTTAAAATGCATCGTCATCTACAAGTCCTAAATCTTCAAAATCGAAAGCCCCATTGCTTTGTCACCATGGTGTATCTGCCCTACCCTGTTAAATCTACCTCTATAAACGAATTTAGCACCAAAATGGTCAGGATCAAACGAAGAACCCTAAAAAAAGATGTCAATTTACCATTTTTATTCAATCAAAACAGTAACGAAAAAAAATACAGATGAGGATGGCGAAACTTACCATTGACGACGAAGACCTGCGACTCTTCTTCATAATTGACCCTTCGAATTCAGCATTCATTGAGGATGGAGAATTTTCAGAGAATAGTGTAATTGGGTTAAAAAGTGTAATTGGGTTAGGTGAAATGCATTAATTAGGAGGAAAATGGGAAACAGTGGGTATGAAGTTGCCAATTATACTCTACTATCGGTTCCAACCGGTTAACATTTAAAAGGGTATGGCCCCAGCAACAAAGAAGCAAAGTTAGGATTAGTAGAAAATATACGAAAGTTGGAATTATTTTGGGCGGATCACGCAAAGTTTGAATTATTAATGTCCATTTATCCTAAAAAATAACTAATTGTTGGAATTATTTTATGCCAACGGGTGATAGTTGGAGTTATTTTGAGCAAATGTTCCTAATGTTTTCACTTATTCGTTTCAATTCTATGATCAGAAACAAGAGAGGAAATAAGAGAGCATATATATATATATATATATATATATATATATATATATATATATATATATATATATATATATATATATATATATATATATATATATATATATATATATATATATATATATATATATAGCCATAGTGTAAAAAATGTTAATTACGGTCGTTGTAATGATTGCAAATATATATTTTAGTCGCAGTAAACTTCAAAAGCTCTATGTTCACCATACATTAATGCATACCTTCTTTTTGCACTATCCCCATAACTAGTGTTGAATATGATGACTCATAATCTCATCTTGAGTCTTTTAAAAATGTTTACCTTGAGGTATATCGTGATATATGTTGGATAGATTTAAATTATGTTAAGTGGGTAATTAATTAGTGGCTAAGTGGGTGGTTACTATTTAAGTGTCAATTCTAATTTGGTGGAGTAAGTTATAAGATCATGAGATAAACTCCTATTTGTTTTTGAGTTAGTTATTTAGTTCTCCTACTTAATAAGTACATGTATTTTCAATTATCTAAATGTTGTAATGAGAAAGTTAGAGTTATACTCCATTTTAGTGTTTCTCTCAACAATATAAGGTATATTTGAAGTCTTCAATAATATGTACGTGCATATTTCAAGTCATCGACTAACATTCAAACACTGGTGGGGTTAACAAAGCTTTTTCCGGTTAAAGTAGGAATTCATTAGGAATGCCCTAAGTCCTTTTATTTTCGCTGTCATCATGGATGAGATTTCTAAATCTATATGGGAGACCATATCGTGGTTGTAGCAGAAACTTAAGAGGAGGTTAGTAATAAATTGGATGAGTGGAAGGAAGCTTTAAAAGGTAAAGGGTCGTACGAAGACCGAGTACTTGCGTTATGACTTTAGTGGGACATCATCGGTAGGTGAGCCAGAGTTATCCATTGGTAAAGAAGTTATTAAAAGTACGACCAAGTACAAGTAATTGGGATCGATCATTCAAAGGGATGGAGAGATTGACGGAGATCTAAGTCATCGTATCCAGGCGGGTTGACTCAAATGGCGGGCAGACACCACAGTGCTATGTGATAGGAAAATTTTCAGGTAACTTAAAGGGAAAATTTTACCGGGTAGCAATCAGACCTGCTTTGTTATATGGAACAAAATGTTGGCCAGTAAAGAAGATTGTTGAACACAAGATGAAAGTCACAGAAATGTGTATGCTGAGGTGAATGTGCGGGCACACATTCATGGATCGAATTAGGATCCAAGAGTTTATTAAGAAATAAACTAGGAGTTGCCCCTATTTCTGAAAAAAATGCGCGAAAATAGATTGAAGAGGTTTGGACATGTGAGGAGAAAGACTTTCCACGTCCCGGTAAGGAGGGTTGAAAGCATTATTATAGTAGAGGATAAAAGGAGTCGAGGAAGACCTAGGATAACGTGGGATGAGCAAATAAAAGTTGACCTGCATCAGTTAAATCTCTCTAAGGACCTGACTAGGGATAGGGGTAGTTGACGACATATCCAGGTTTTAGACTACTAATTTTCCTCTTAGAGCACGTATTGGTGTTCTTGTTCTCTTGCTTTCTCTCGTTTCGTTTTATTATTAGTATTAATGTTTTTAAGTTTTATTAATTGTTTTTAACTTGTTTATTTTATTTATGCGTTTTATTAAGCTCTCACGTGGCAGGAACGTATCTTCATGTTTATCGAGCCGGTGGACTCCTTTTGGTCGTGCTCTCCTTTAAGGATATTAGTTGCTACCGTTCTTCCCTTCCCAGACCCTGTCCATAGTTTTCTATGAGCGGGATACATTGGGTATGATAATGATGATGATGATATTCAGTCTCAAGACCCGATGCTCGCTCGACTAGGTCAAGTAAACTAGCTAGTTGAAGCTATTGATATCTCAGCTCGGCTGGCTACTAATATCATTATGTCGTGCGATGGGGTACATCGATGGGGTCGAGCGAAAATATCGCGACAACTAGTTTATTTCTACACGAGCTGTTATTTCAAATAGTTATATCATTTGTTGTCTTTTATTTCCGAAACCTAGTAAAAAGAGTACATGTACATCATTGTAAGACTAAGGAAAATCATTTGATCTATTTATTTGGAATAGAAAGTGTGTAACCACAATCATATATTAGGTTTTTTAGGTAGAAGTTTTTAGGGTTTTCTATAGAAACATGCATTGTAAGGGGTAAATATGTTAAAGTTTGGATTATAAATTATAATCAAGAAACTCTTAATTAATTAGCTAATTTATTCTCTAATTAACAGCTAACAGTTAATACATAAACTCTTCAAATATCTCTACAAATAATTAGCTTTTTTAATCAATTAAAAAAGTCAACTGCCGACAGCCAATAACCAGTAGTCCATTACCAAAAACCCCATAATTGCTAAACACTCTAACAAATAGGCTATATAATGAAAAGTGAGGCTACGTTTAAAATAACCTCCACTTGTATATTGTTATATTGGCGTATGATTTGCCAACAATACTTGCTCGATACTTAGAACTTTTGCTTTATGCTAAGTGCTAAGTAATGACAATTTAGAAATTAAACAAGGATGCTTTTTCGCTAATTTTCTGATAAAATTACATAGGAGTTATTATTAAAAAACAAAACAGATCCACATTATTATTTTCTCGTATTGGGTTTTGTCTTGCTAATTGTCTTTTCTACTTTTAAAACATCGACTGGTTCAACTAATTAGTGGTTACAACAGAGAATATAATAAAGATCCATCATGTATTATACTTTGCTTCTTTCATAATTAGGTGTTAATGCGCAGGCTAATTATTTCAAATTATTCCTTCCTTAAAAATTAAACATGAAAAGAAATCGTTAAGAATAGCTTACTTTTACATGGGTATTCTACCTTTAAACACTGAGTTATGCCTAGAGGTGTTCAATGGGGCGGGTCGACCCAACGGGTCAAGGGTCGGGTCACATTTTGACGGGTCATTAGCGGGTCGGGTCAATAATGGGGCGGGTCATTAACGGGCCTTGGTGTAAAGGGCCGGGCCAGGCCGGGTCGGATAATTATAAATATTAATTGCGGAAAAAAAATTAACCACTTTTTTTATTTTTTAAAATATTATCATTATATACATAAGTAAGTCGACCCAATGGGCCGTAAAATATAATAAAAAAAGCTATTCTATGAACTTTTTTAAAAAGGGTCAAAGAGGGTCAAATTTAAATGGGCTTGACCCGGCCCGACCCGTTTATCATTTGACATGACCCGCCCCGCCCCGGCCCATTTAAATTTTGACCCGACCCGCCCCGCCCCGCCCCGTTGAACACCTCTAGTTATGCCTAACCTTAAAATCTAATTTAATCTAATTTTGTCTCAGTTGGTGTAAGTATCGCTTTACGTTAGATTCTAAATTCGATTCTCAACTAGTTCATAAAAATTTTATTTAAAAAAAAATAAGTTATAACAAAATGTAAAAAAAATGTTTAAAAAATGTTCATAAAAATTTATTATTTAGAATTTTTATGTAAATTTCAAAATTTTTCACTAATTTTAAATTAATATTCAATTTATTTTTTTGGTGAATTACCTACTATAGCAGGTCATCGGGTTACTCAAGTTTACTCTAGGAAAATACCCTTTAAAGTTGGGATTATTCATGTTTAATCAATAGGTGAGATTATTGTAGAAAAATCATAAAAATATTGGATTATTTTAGGTAATTTTTCCTATTCTTAATGTGTGATTTTCCAACAAAAACTCACGTATGCAGGTACAATAGAATTTAGACCCTTTTAATTCTAACTTTGTATCATGTGATAATATATTTAGAAATAACTACTCCTATAGCTCAAAATATGAGAAACTACGTTTGAAAAAAAATGTAGAGGTGTTCAACAGGGCGGGTTGACCCAACGGGTCAAGGGTCAGATCACATTTTAACAGGTTAATAGCGGGTCGGGTCAATAACGGGACGGGTCGTTAGCGGGCCTTGGTGTAAAGGGTCGGGTTGGATAATTATAAGAATTAATTGCGAAAAAAAATTTGCCAATTTTTTTATTTTTAAATGATATTATTATAAGCATAAGTGGATCGACCCAACGGGTCATAAAATATAATAAAAAATTGTTTTTATTAACTTTTAAAAATGGGTCAAAGTGGATCGAATTTAAACAGGCTTGACCAGCTCCGCCCCGACCCAAGCCATTTAAGTTTTGACCCGTCCCGTTAAACACCTCTACTCCGATGTAGTAATTGAATATCATATGTGAAATGCATCAGTCATATATCAATGTTCTCATCAAGTCTTAAAGAGAATATAAAAGCTACAAAATAACCTTTTCACATTTCTTAGCTCTCAAATTAAGATGGAAACTAATCCATCAAAATTAGTGCTAACAGCACTATTATGTACGTAGAATGCGGAAAAACTTTTTATGATATCCTAATGCAACTCATATTTTGATAAAATTATTATAAAAACTGTTGTATAGTTATCATCTTTTTCGAGGAACCAACTCAACCAAAAGCTTAAGATGATGGTTGAGGCCCCAGAATATGTTATATACTCTAACAATCCTAACAAGTTAATTAATAAGATAGTGTTAATACAAATTAGTAATTAATCAATTTATCTTACTATTCTTTTTTTTAAAGAAAGAAAGAAAAAACAATAATAATGTATATGATCAGAATGATCACATATAATAAAATTAATAATTAATTTTACAATTCTACATAGTTCAACCCAATATTTACATGGGTATTGAATGCTAATAATGTATGGGAATGATCACATATATAATATAATACTCCCTCCGTTTCTTTTTGTTTTTCCACCTTATTAAAATGGGTAGTTCCATAAGTTTTTTCACTTTAGAATACTTTCTATTTTTTGAAAGTTTGCATCTCACTTTTACCCCTTAAAACCCCACTTTCCTACTTTCCTTACTTCACATTACTATGTAATTATTTTCACTCTCATACTTCCAATACAATCATTACATTACACTATTATTTAATTATTTTTTCTCTCATACTTCAAATACAATCATTACTTCCCACTACTATATAATTAAAATAATACCCACTACCACTAAAGATTCTATTTTTTTAATCTTGGTGAAAAACCCAAATAGGAACATCAAAAAGAAACAGGAGACATGCTCCATGTAGCTAGATGGCCTCTTTTTGACGAAACAACTCTATACGGTTGCATTGTTAATTAAGCATCAGAAAAAATACGCATTTACTCTTAACATTGTCTATATATTTCGAGGAAATAGTCATGGTCATGATCATCAGCTTAATATCCCGCACAAATTCAAGTTTCAAGAAAGATATATATGAAACATATTATATACCTGTACCCCTCGAGAGGAGAGGACAGAAGATGTGTCGAGAAAATGCTCACATATAATATTGATGATTTTGTAAGATGTTAGCTAGCTTATAAATCCATATATGATTTTTTAAATAAATTTGATTACGTTTGTGTGTAGTTAACTCTTTACATTCGTCGGCTTGTATATACAGACAGTATACCAGTAACCTGAGGTACCCTGATGAAGCAAAAACAGTACTCATTTAGGATGCTTTAAATTGAGTTTTCCACCATAAAAAATTGTGGTAATGAAATAGAACGTGGACTGGACAATGGGCACGGTAGTGTCAAGATTCAAGATCTAGTAAGTAGTAATGCACCCTTTGTCCAGTAGTAATCAATAAGAAAGATCCTCTTAAAAGAAAAAGTGACGCAATTACTTGATCAACATTCAATTATCAACATGATTATGTACAATTTTATTCCAAACACGCCTCTAGCTACTTTTATTTATTAGTGGTCAAGATTTTATATTCATATTATACTAAAGATTTCTTTTTATTATTAAGTGTATTTTACGTGTTAAAGTGCTTGCTTTAACATCGAAAAGTATTAGGTCAATATATTTCTCAAAATTTTGATTTTAGTATTCCATAAATAAAGGGTATATTATATAAGTTACTGTAAAGTAACTAACAAGATTGATTCAATATGATATTAAGATATGTATATTCATGTTAAGGAAGTAACTCAACTAAAATTTTAAGCTAATGGTTGAGGCCTCAGAATATGTTATATACTCTAACACGTCCCGTACACGAGAGCACTTTGGGCTAGAAGTGTGGATGCAACGCAAGCTCTCGTCCTACCTAGTGCTAAATATTCCACTTAAATGAGGGGTGGTTGACATTTGAACCCGTTACCTCTTGTCACATTGGCTTCTGATACCATGCTAAGGAACCAACTCAATCAAAAGCTTAAACTGATGGTTGAGGCTCCAGAATATGTTATATACTCTAACAATTCATTCATTTTTTAGTTTGCTATGAAAGTAATTGTACCATACTAGAATTTTATGCATTTTTTAGTTTTTTCGTTATTTCAAGTAATTAAATTTTTAGATATCTAAAATTATATATTGCATTATCTTTTTTATGAATCAATACAACAAACTTAGCTTTTTGCGCAATTAGATTTAGTGGCATTAAAAAAATGCCATTGTTTCATATTTTTAGTGTAATAATTATTGATTTTTATTTTAAGTTTTACCATAAAGTGATCTAGCGACACTTAATTTGATCTTTGGTGGCAAATGTAATTGTCACTATAGTCTATAGTGGCATTTGTGATAAATGTCACTAAATCCTATGTCGCTAAAAGCTTTAGTGTGACTTTTTAATATGCTGCTAAAAACTCTAGTAAATGTTACTAAATCCTCTATATACACTATAAGAAATTTGTAATAGCGACATTTAAATTAAATGTCGCTAAATATATCCCACTAAAAACAAATTATATTGTAGTGAATGTTGGTGTGTTCAACTTAAATTACCCCAAGACTAGTTCTAAGGTGATATGAATTATACTTCCAGTATTCCTTAAATAAGTTTTCCTTTGTCACTTTGAGGTGTTAAATTTTTTGTTACCATAAGGAATTCTGCTATTTATATTATAAATTTTGTACCAAAATAACTTTCTTTATTTAATATTTTAAAAGCTTGTAGTTCTTTTATATCTTTCACTAACTTAATTTTAATATTTTTATATTTCTTGTGATCCACATATATTTTCAACAAACTTTTTTTTATATATTTTTTAATATTTATGGTCCTCACTTTTCCTCTATCAAATGCATTATTCAATAAAATAATATAAGCACAATATAAAAGATTTTTATTTTCTTAATTTCCATTAGCATTTATTATGAGAACTTAATTAATAGGGAGTAGATTTTATCTTTAATATTGCGTTCGTTTGACATACCTCGATCATTCATCTCTTCATAACTTTTGAAAAGTTTATTCCGAAAAGAATTTGTCACAATTGGAGTATAGACAAGCCTATTGATGAAGAGTAAAATTATGATAGAGATATTCTATAAGAACTTCAATGTTAAAATTAATTATCACTTAAATGTGCTAAGGATCAATAATATATTAGAGATCCTAATTGAATTGAGGAATATTGAAAAACATGTACCCTAACTGAAAATCAAGAAATTGTGGATATATAACAACAATTACAGGTGTTAATATGGGTGATCGGGTCAATTTCGAATGGGTGTCATTCGGTTCGATTGTATTTTAGGTCGGTTATTTGTCGGATGCATCTTACAGCGAGTGACACTCGGTTCAGGTCGGTTAGTCACAGTTCAGTTGAAAATTGGTTATTCGAGCTATTGGGTTAACATCGGTTCGATGTCGGTTGAAGTTTAAGTCGAGCAGTCAATCGGTCTCGGGTTGTCATCGGTTAATAATTGGTTCAGTTTTACCGGTTACAAAGTGGGTTCAGGCACTTTTCAAGTAGAAACTACAATTTACTAATTACTATCGATCGAGTCAATGTCAAATTAAGTTGTTAGTCATTTTTCAGTTGATGATAAGATATTTAGATTCCCTTTAATTACTTAAAGCAAAATAATTAAAATGCAAATCAATTAGTACATTGTAACTTTTACTTGTTTTACAGTAAATTAAAATTATAGTTTAATCATTTTTCATGTAATTTGATAAAAAGTAGTTAAATAAACATAGACCATTGATTATTAACTCTAAATATATGAAACCATGTATTTATAAAATTTAATTTATTAAAATATCAATCACGTTATTAGATTAACTAATAATAAGATGATTAAATTAATTTAAGTCGATCATACTTCTATGTTGTAAATTGGTTCAAGTTTACAACAACTCGATTTAAAATTCGTTCGGGTTAAGTCGGTTTAAGTCGGATCGAGATCGATTTCAAGCATGATTCGGGTCAGACATGACTCGAGTCTGTCACTATTAGGTTCGGGTAATCTCGGTTAACAGTTATATGTCGGTTACAAAAATTGGTCCCAACTCGGGTTCAATTTTCTCATTTTCGATTGTAGACCGTTTCGGATAATATCGATTTAATTTGATAAATTACCTAAAAAAGGAACAAATTATCTGCTCAGTTTGTTTTAGGTTTTGGCTCAGATTTTACAGCTCTAACAATAATCAAACAACACAATGTAAGTTTAAACAATGTGGACTACGTCTACTACTAGCCTCGATATTTTAGTGAGGGGAATTAGGAAGAAGTGAGATTATATAGACTCTGAGGCTTTGTTCGGATTAAAGGAATTGGAGGGAAAAGAAAGGAAATGATTTAGAGGGATAAAATGCACTTATTTGGATAGGAAAAAGGGAAAATGAAGGGTTTGGAGGGAAGGGATTAGAGGGTTTAAGTCCTTAATTTTGTTAACAAAAAAATCTCTCTATAAAAGAAAAGATTTTAAAAGAAAATTAATTATTTTTTCTTTTCCTTCCCCTTCCTTCCTAAACAAGCAAGAGCTTTTTCCCTCTCCCCCTCCTTTCCTTTCCTTTAGTTTTTTCTCCTAATTTGCTATCTTAATATATCGTAGGAATTGATTAAGCAAGAGAGATATTGGAGATTTTAGTACCGTTGTATATAGTATAATTTGTGACTATTTATAATGTATATAATCACATTTACATATATTGATTGAAAACCTACAAATAGGGCATGGAAAACAGAAAAAACAAATTGATATTTACATACAACACATAAAGTCGAGTCGGTTTTTCCTGTGACACTTAGGGGTCGCTTGGATTGAAAGCAAATATTGAAGGGGTAATAAAAGTCAAAGTAGGAATTTAAAGTTAGTTAAGTAGATGATTAAAGGAATTTGAATGTTAGAAAGGTGGAAGAATGAATTATAAGATAATGAAAAATAGAGAAAATAGCATTAAGTTCTCTTATTTTTGGGGTATAAATTTTCCCTAGGGGGAGGTGGAGGATTTCTTTACCCTCAAATGAATGAAACCAAACTCTTTTTCTATTCATCTTTTTTAATTTACTCCTATTCTATCTCTATCACATTTATATTAATAACTTCATTTGCATATATAATTACCTTTTTTATATTAGTTTGACTTTTTTTTTACTATTTTAAATATTCACTCTCAATCCAAGCAACTCCTAAAAAAACAATATCACCTTATTGTATATTATATAATGTGTAAACCGGTCAAGATTACATATGTGCAATGCAAGGTAAAGGTAGCTGTGAATGTTAAAGCATATGTGTAAACACATTAGGGTGGAAAACATTAAGATTGATGGAAACAAAAGGTCACGAAAGGCTTAAAAAGCAAATTAAAAATTGGGAAAAGGGTCAAAAAGTACCTAATAAAAAAATTTTCAAAAAAGTACTTAATAAATTTTTTTTTTTCCAAAAAATACCTAATAAAAAAATTTCTCCCCTATAAAAACAAAAGAAATAATAATAAAATAACTAAAATAAGAAAAAGATAAAATAAATTATCCAAAATCCCCCCTATAAGATTAGGCCACGTAGTGTGATTTACTTCTCTCACAAATAACCGTGATTTACCCAGACTTCCTCCATAATCATCTAATACAAAAACAACATAATATATAACTCTAAGAACATAAACCAAAAAATATTCACACATCATTCAATACAAACACAATAATAATAATAATAATAATAATAATAATAATAATAATAATAATAATAATAATAATAATGAAAAAGTGTCAAAAATTACCTAATAATTTTTTTTTGATAAATGGTCAACTTAACACCAACCGTTACTTGCTCTAAGTTTGTGTTGGATGATGTTCTTATTTTGTGTTTGTATTGGATGATGTGTGAACTTTTTAATGGATGATGATCTTAGAGTTATATATTATGTTGTGTTTGTATTGGATAATTATGTTGTGTTCTTGGTACTTTTTTAAAAAGAAAATTTTTATTAGGTACTTTTTTGAAAAGAAAATTTTTATTAGGTACTTCTTAAAAATGGACAAAAAAAGATAACGGAAAAGTTAACTCTAGCCGTTAGTTGGTACTCTTTTGAAAAAATAAAATTTTATTAGGTATTTTTTGGAAATTTTTTTTTATTAGGTACTTTTTTGAAAAAAAAAAAAGTTTTTATTAGGTACTTTTTGACACTTTTTCCTTAAAAATTACATGAGTGAGTTGTCCCTCCCTAAGGATTTGACTAGGGCTAAAAATAGTTGTAGATGTTGTACAGGTTATTCTCTTGATGGGGATCTCACTATCTACAACCTCCTTAATTCTTTTGATAAAGGTCTGGCCTACCCTCATTAAATCCTCCTCAAACTCTTATCATAACTTCTATCAGCAAGATATATACGGTATGATGATGAGTACCAAAGAATTGAATTTAATTATTTGCTTTAAATTATTTTTTTAAAAGCTATCTACACTAACATAACACTCAGTACTTCTCAACCACTAGTTAGAGTATCTACCAAATTTTAACTAGCTTTGTTCCTACTTTTATGTTTTTTACATCCAATTTAAATAATATTTTTAGAAACTAATTATTAATGCTTATTAATAATTTTATGCTGATTAATAATTTAGAACAAAATAAACGTATATAGTACTCAACTTGCCTTTGAATATATATATATATACCACCTGGAGCCACAATATATAAAACCACCTCATCACCTACGGGAGATTTTTTTATCAAGAGAACGTACAATTCTTTGATAAAAATAATTACAAAAATATACGGTACCTAAAACACTATAAGACTTCTATTATTTTATACTTAAATTTAATTAATATAATACTAGCATATTATCTTTTACTTTATCTATCCTTTTACTTGTCAAACTTAATTTTAATTATAGGATTATTAAAATTTTGATTGTTATAATTTCTATTAGACTAGGAGTATACTTTTATTTTTAATTATATTTGAAAAGTATATTTTATGAAATAGCACTTTTGAAGGACAATACATAAACCATTAATATTTTATTATGAAAAGTAATAAAGTCAAATAAAAATTTAAGCTGATTGTTGAAAATTGATGACTAATTGGTTAGTTGATGTGGTATTAGATGCTCATGTGAACATGTTTTCGAAAAATCGTCTAGTTCTCCTTCTAAGTGGAATATTCATTTTTTTTAATAATGTGAAATATTTAGTGTTGTGTTGTAAGCTTGTAGCCACACTTTTAGCCAAAATGTTCTCTGTGAGGGGCATAGGTATTCCAAATTTCCAATAAATATAATGTGACTTCAATAATCAGTTTAGATTTTTTTTAAAATTAGGTATCAAACTTTATACTTTTTTAAAATAAGAATCTCGTTTAATAATTACAGAAGTTTTACATTAATAATTATCTACTTTCAACTTTTTTGCAGTGAACAAGAAAATTATAATCCCTCCAATTCTTTTTAAATGTCCCATTTGATTGGGTACAAATATTAGGAGTGGAATGTGATCCATCAAAAAGGTGATAGTTGGGGTATTTTAATTGATTAAATTAATTGTAAAGGTGGTAGTTGAGGTATTATAACTACACAACTTCTTACTTGAGACCGTCTATACAATAGACGTCTTAAGTTTGGGTTGACCCAATTTATAAATTTAAAAAAATTGATTAATAGTTTTATAGGTTAAAAGGGAGATATGGGTTGGGCTCTTGAGAAACGTCTATACTATAGACGGTCTCTCAAGAGAGGATCTGATGTAACTATGTAAGTAATAAAAGTAAATATATGTTGGTGAGATCAAATAATAAAATGAAGAGAGAAAAATTGATCAAATCAGTAATAATCGTGACAATTTTAATGTTCTCATATGTATGACCGTAGCACAAAAATATATAAAAATATAAAATTTCCAATTAATTATATGTTTTATAAACAACATGTCCATGCTACCGACAAATTTATCAGTGGTTGTAATAATCATACTACTTTGTACTTCTGTCTTCTAGAATAGAAGTTAAGCATTCTTAAAAATAGAATTAAGTTTGTTTGATAAAAGTTATATGGAGGATTTTTATTTATTTTTCTATTAAAGTTATTCATATAATTAATGAATGTTTTTGAATTAAGAGAATTATTGCATTTTGTTAGATTATATATATATATATATATATATATATATATATATATATATATAATATATATATATATATATATATATATATATATATATATATATATATATATATATATATATATATAACATTAAAGCGGGACGGCTATATAGGGGAGCACCAAGAGCTATTGGTCAGGGCCCTAATTTATAGGAGGATATAAAAATAATAAGTTTTCTAAAGAATGAGAAATAGAAAAACTAACGATATTACAATTGATTTAAGGGGATGATGAATATTATTGTTTTCTTATTAACCGACAGATATATTAAAAATCAATGAAGCGATGAATATTAGAAGGAGATATTGGTTCCATATAATTATAACATTTAGAAATATTTTAATATATTATTACGTCAATACCAAAATGTAATAGAACATAATTTTAGCTTGGAAAATTCTATATGGTAAACACCAAGTATAGAGAAATGTCGGTGCCAGCCAATCTTATTTTTCATTCTATAAAATAGCACCCCAACTGTTTAAAAACTAACAGCCGTAACTATATGACTCAAAAAACGTTCGAAAGGCCGTTAAATTGTGAAATTACAATATTACCCTTGTTTAATTCTTCTTCATCATCATCTTCTTCCTTTGCATCCATACCCATGTTCTTTCAAGAACCCATATTTCATGAACACCATTAACGATTTGTAGTCTAGAGACTTTCAGAATCATTTATCAATGCTCTTGAAAGTATTAGAACTATATGGTAAGTGAATGAACAAAGGAAGGAGAGAGCAAAAAAGATAGGAAACACAACAACGAAAACGGACACATCGGTGGAGAATTCTAGATCCATCATCGATCGGTTCATCTTAATGGGGTAATCTGGGTGGGTAATAGTAGGTTGTGAATAGCGGATTGCAACGGGACGAGGCCCGTTAAAAGCCTGTGACCCAACCCGTTTTATAATGTTCAACCCATTAATTTTTTAACGACTCGGGTGTCTAATTGGTGGACCCATATGGTAAAATTTATTGGCTAGGGCGGATTTTTAATGGGCGGATTTTTAATGGGTCGACTTGATATTATGCCAATAATTATTTCTTTTATTTTAGTGTATATTAAATTGTGTCATCAAAGAGATTGAAGTTAACAAATAACTGAACAAAATCAACTTTGGTTTTTGATAGCTAAACCGCTAAACAGAGAACATTAGCTTAAGAATTGTGTCCATCTTAGAATTTTCGATTTCAAGAAAATGAATATTAAATAAAGTTTGTGAGTGATATGGCGTAGAAGTTAAAATATATATACTTCATATTCATATAGGTCGTATGTTTCTCTTATTTAACATTATTTTTCATTTTGGTTTGTTTTTTTTTATTTTGGAATTTTTTGCACATTGACACAATTTTTTTAAATAACATCTATACTAGAGGTGTTCAATGGGTCGGGGCTAGCCGGGACAGGATAAATTTATATGAGCTAAATCAGAGCGGGTCCTATTAAACGTTAAACGGGCCGAGGCGGGTCAAAGGCCGCTTAAATTTGACCCACTTTGACATGGTTTTTAAAAGTTCATAAAATAGTTATTTGAAATATATTTTGTGGCCCGATGGGTCGACCCACTTTGTATATAAATAATACTCCCTCCAATTCATCATAATTGTCCACTTTCCCTTTGGACCGCATTTTAAGAAAATGGTAGGGTCCACCATAAAGTGGGTATTTGATGTGTATTAAGTGTTTGGATTAATGATAATGATTCTCACCATTTCTCACTCCTAAAATGCATACAATTCAAATTTGGAGCCAAAATTTAAAATTGCAAATTACATAAATTAAATTCAAAAATTACATAGCTAATTTTCCGTAAATCCAAACTAAATTACATAATTAATGTACATAATAAAAGCTGGAAAATAATTTAAGTCTTCACTTTTTCCTTGATTTTGTCAACATCTTTTGTACGGCAACCGATAACGAACAATGTTCTCGCCACATCCGCATACGAATATTGAATCTCTCATTGACTTCAGATTATAAAAATAAAAAAAAGTTGCATTTAGTGTTTAAATTAGATTACTTAGCTAAAAAAACCAAAAAAATCGATTTTAAAATGAAGCCATTTAAATCCAAATTTTTATCCCAAAATAACACAGCAGCTTTTGAAATCAACCCAAAACAGAAGATCAAACAGGCGCCAAATGAAAATCAAAATCACCCAAATTGATCACTCAAATTCACCCAAAGTAACAGGCGCCAAATGAAAATCAGAAGAGCAAAGGTATAGGCGCCAAGATATCACATTCCCAAACAACAATATAAATTCAGAGAGGCAGCAAATAATCAACTCATTAAATACAAACTCATTTATTGCATCAAAACAACAATTAATATGGTGAAGTATAATGAATTAGACCACCCAACTAGGAATGAAATAATGCAAGAAATGTTAGAATCACTCACGATTAAAGGGAAGCCCAAACATGGATTAATAGGGGTCATGGCAGCAAAGCATAAAGTCAGCAAAAGGACAATTTCAAGGATATGGGGCAGAATTAAAGAGCAAAAAGCCAACAATCAAACTCCAATTACTGTAAACTCAAGAAGGAAAGGTAAGAAATCCAAAACTCCAATCCCCTTTGATGAAACTAAGTTCAAAGGTATTGAGAAGGCTAAAAAAACAAGTCAAATTGCTGTTGCGAAGGCCATGAATGTTAGCCAAAGCACAGTTTATAGATGGAAGAAAAAAAACATCATAAGAAAGCACACTAACGCAATTAAACCATTATTGAACGAACAAAACAAGATTGATAGGTTAATATTTTGCCTTAGTAGTTGTTCAATTGATGATGATGGGAGAAATTTCACATTCAATGACATGTCTAATATGGTACACATTGATGAAAAGCTATTTTATCTTAGACGAACACAGCAAACATACTACCTCACCCCCGGAGAGGAGGAACCACATAGAGAGATACAATCAAAACGTTTCGGGCCCAAGACCATGTTTATGTGTGCAGTGGCAAAACCTTTGTGCTCTACTGAAGGTGAACTCATATTTGATGGAAAGATAGGCATATTTCCATTCACAAATGAGGTTCCAGCACAAAGAAGTTCAAAAAAAAGAAAAAGGGGAGACATGGAGACAAAGCCAATCCAATCAATAAGCAAAGATCACATGAGGGACATGATAGTAAACAAAATTTGCCTGCAATACGAGCTAAATGGCCAGAAGGTCCAAGCAAAACCATCTACATCCAACAAGACAATGCCAAACCACATATTTTGAATGATAATATGCAATTCAGAGAGGCAGCAAACATAGAGGGGTTTGACTTCAAATTAATACAACAGCCCCCTAATTCTCCAGACATGAATGTCTTGGATTTAGGGTTTTTTAGGTCAATTCAAGCACTTCAACATCAAAAATCAGTATACAATTACACAGAACTTGTGAAGGCAGTCACCAATGCATTTGAAGCACTACAACCAAATACAATGAAATTTGTATGGATTACTTTACAAGCATGTAAAGTTGAGTTACTTCAAAAGATGGGGGGGGATAAACTATCATATTCCTCATATGAACAAAACAAAATTGGCAAGGGAAGGAAGACTCTCAGAGTATTTGAGCATTCAAAGGGACATGATCTACAATACCCTACGCTACTTAGACAAAAAAGTAACCAAAGAAACATTTGAGGTACTACTCTTCTACTTAGGAATAGAAGATCAGAGACATTTTCATGTATTCGAAGAAATTAACACAGGCACAACAGCAAATCAAGAACCAGCAGCTAATGAAGAACCAGCAGGCACAACAGTCACATTAAGCCAACTCACAGAAGCACTTGAAGAACCAGCAGAAAGTCCAACAGAGGATACATCAACAATGTAAAAAAAGTAACAGGGGAAAAATAAACTTACATGAACATATCAATTTTTTTTGGGAACACATCTAGGGCAGTCAACATGAACAGCACACATGAACAAAGTATACTTTTGGGGTTTTTTGTAAATACTCACTTTTGGGAATTGCTTGTTCAAAAAATGTTTAGAATGTAAACATCTAGTACATGTCAAGAAGTTGTTTAAAACTAAAACTTTTAATGAAAATCAAGAATGGATTTTGTATGGCTTCATAATTGAATCAATTTTTTTTGGTTTCTCTCAGAGAACAAAATGTTCTCATCACAGAGAACCCTAATCCCACAAAAGAGCCTCCATAATCTTGATAAGGATTAGCCTCCAACACATGTTTGGTGGCTTATTTCCTAAACATCAAAGATTGGTGGCATCTTTAAGGTATTAGGGTTTTTTTGGAAAGCTAAAAATCATAAACATACCCTCAAAAAAATGAAAAAATCATAGGGCAAACACTTGTTTTTTAGGTCTCAAAATCATCACAGACCAAACAAACAATACAAAAATAAAAAACGAAATCAAACTTCAAATCAACATTCTTCATCAGAAGAGGGAAAAAGGTTGTCAATAATCTCATCTTGTAGATCTAGTTGCAAATCAAACGTCATCTTCAGGGGATTCTTCCCATGAAAGACACGATTTTGGAGATGCCATAGATTAAACAAAACGCAGATCTAGGGTTAGGGTTAGAGGAGAGAGAGAGAGAGAGGGTAAAAAACGCAGAGGAGACAGAAGAAGAAGTAGAAGATGAAGGTTGAATGAGATGAAGAAGGAGTATGAACCAGCAGGGAGGAAGATGAAGACCCACGAAGAAGAATGAGGAATGAGATCTAGGGTTAGGGTTACAGGAGAGATGGAGTTGGGGTGGGTTTTTATTGAAAATGGAGGGAACAATTAGTGGGTAATTAGGGTTAAGTGGGGGCATATATGTAATTTACCATGGGAATGTAATTAAAAAATTAATTTTTTGCCAAAAACGGAAAGTGGACAATTAGAGTGACTTTACCAAATAAGGAAAGTGGACAATTATGATGAATCGGAGGGAGTAACATTTAAAAATATAAATAAAACATAACAAAATTTTATTTTACAATTAATTCTTATAATTATCCGACTCGACCCGGCCCTACCCTTTACACCAAGGCTCGTTATTGACCCGACCCGTTAATGACCCATTCAAATGTGACCCGTCCCGCCCCGTTGAGCACCTCTAATCAATACATTATAATTCTCTTTTAATTCTGTCGTTTTCAATTATTATTATTATATTATTATTATTATTATTATTATTATATTATTATTATTATTATTATTATTATTATTATTATTATTATTATTATTATTATTATTATTTTATTTAAAATAATTTTGAAAAATATGGCAAAAAATGTAATGTAGACAAATAAACAAAATAAACACCATTCCTAAAAAGTAAATTGTTAGAATATATAATAATATATCCTGGGGTCTTAACCATCACCTTAAGCTTTTGGTTGAGTTGGTTCTTTGACATGGTATGCGAGCCGATGATTCAATCAAAAATTTTAAAAGGGTACGTAGGTCTGAAAAGAATGACGTTCCTACCCTAATTGATTACTACCACATGCGAACTTGACGAGGATCATGTGAGGGGGTGTTGGGATTAGTTGTCCCAATCGATAAATCGAAGATGGTGTGCACACATTATAAGCTATTAGAGACTTCTTCCCATAACCATATGGTTTTGGGAAGCAATGAACATCCTAGAGTGTATGTAACATGAAATTATTGATACTATGAATGTGGGACGTAAAAAAGTCAACGGAAATCTAATAAGTTAAGATAGAAAAATAATTTAAATTGTCATATACATGAAATTATTGATACTATGAATGTGGGACGTAAAAAAGTCAACGGGAGCAAACAACAGTACTATAGTGTCGTTATCATAAACAAGGGTCATAGACGTGGGAGCCAGATCAGCAGAAGGACCCATGTTGGACAACATTATTTCGCTTTTTTGCGACCTTTTTTTATACTTCTATTCCTTTTTTCTTGGTATCATCCTTTCTTTGCATGTGTGATGTATCTTGAGTTTTTGAGTTAATTTTTGGGATCAATACGTAATTGAGTTATGAAAAAATAGAATATAAATAAGAATAATAAAAAGAATTGAAATTTTGATCAACAAAACATATATAAATGTGATGTCTTGGATATCCTTTCTTAATTGAGATTATATATCATAAACTAATTAAAATTATATTAATGAAATACCGGCCATTTATAATGTCTAATCATACGATTTAAAGCAGCTTCTACCCTTAATGGAGCTCACTTATCTAATATTGGAAAACACACTAGGACTCTATAACCCTTTTTTCCTATGTATTAACCGCTGCTCTATTCTTCTAACTCTGATTGAGGTATTAAATATATCCCTTCAAACATGAATAATAATTGGAGCCAACTGTTGATTTGATTCTTGCACTAACAAAGAGAAATAGAAATAGAAGAAAAGTAACTCTTATTTGTTTATATTAGAAAAGGGAATGAGAGTAAAAATTATGGTAGCTATATATAGATGCATAGATCCCAAAACAAAAGTTTATTGTCATATCCATAATATATCAATACGTTTAGCATTGGTGACTTGATGTTGTAGTGTGAAGGCATTGTTTATCAATTAGTCAAATGAATTTCATATATATTCCTTCATTCCCGTCCCATATACTTTTTGATACTATTCACTTTAACACTCGAAATTTATATTTAATCTTAATTTATAGACTAAAAAGTCAAGCGGGATCTTATTTGATTCATCCTCAATATAAAAATTATTGATATCTATTTTTTATAGTATTTCGTTGCGTATAATAACGGATATTAAATTTTGAATAAGTACATTGAATATTATGAAAAAGTAAATGGATTTGAGGGGAAGGAAGAGAGTATTTAATAATTCCTAAATCTTCAAACTAAAATTAACAAGCAGAGATGGAAAGTCAAAAGAGTAATAAACCATAGGGGATGAAGCAATAGGGCGTATAGTATGGCCTTAAGGCAATAAGAGGCAGCAAGTGGCGGACAATGGGTACTCCTCCGATATGGTGAAAATAAATAGTCAATGAAGGACAATTGACAACGATTAAAGATTCCAGAACAGATTCGATGATTGGACATTCATCATCATCATCATCCTACTCAATATATTCCGCTCATAGAAACTATTGGCAGGGTCTGGGGAGGAAAGGACGGCGGCAACTCATACCCGTAAAGAAGAGCACGGCCAAAATGAGTCCCCCGGCTCCAAGATGATGGAGATACGTACCTGCCTCGTAGAGTGAAAAAAACACATAAGTAAAAATTCATAAATGTCTCTAAATTACTTTGACCTTTGAAACTAAGTAAAAATTCAATGTGGACTACACACAATCCAAATTTAAACTAACCCGAAACACTTGACACTACAACATAATTTGCTTTTTAGTTGGATATATTTAGCGACAGTTAATTTAAATGTCGCTATTTTAAATTTTTATAGTATATATAGAAGATTTATTGACATTTATTAAATACTAGCAGCATAATAAAAAGTCACACGCTTTTTGTGACATAAGATATTGTGACATTTCTTACAAACGCTACTATAGACTATAATAACAATTACATATGCCATTAAAGACCAAATAAAGTGTCGCTAAATTACTTTATAGTGAAACTTAAAATAAAAACCAATAATTTATTACACTAAATATATGAATCAGTGCCATTTTTTAATACCACTAAATCTAATGTCGCAAAAAATTAAATTTATTGTAGTGGAGTCCAAATCAACCAGAGCTGAATGAACATACATCTCTAGACACAAAGAATTGGAGAGCGGATTAACTCCATACCATCTATAAAAGTGACCATATATATTTCTTTTAAAAATGATATAGTATATATATAATATGCTTTTGGGTTTTAGTTTTTAAAATGTATATCAAAGCCAACGTGATAAAAAATTATAGGTTTAATCTCATTTACTCTCACTCTTATTAGTGTGTAGATCTTTCGTATTATACGTAAATACATGATCAATAAATATTATCATGATTAATAGACCTTTCGCAAATCGGTTAGTTGGTCATGTCGATTTCAAATCTATCGAGTTTGATCCAACTAATCGTAAATTTATTATTCACTATGCCAAAAGCACTTATATTTGGCGCTTGATCTATAGCAGTTTCTTTCAAACGCTATAAAAGAATATTAATTATAGCCGTTCAACCGCATTAAAAATAGAACCCTTGATTATTGCCGTTCAAACCGCATTAGTATAGAAAATGGTTCTATTAACGCGCACGCATCATTCTTTCACTACTTATTTCTTTTATTTTCAGCAAACCGCCATTTTCAATTCTTCCTTTATTTTCATGCTTCAACCGCCATAAGCCACAATTCCAAAATTCTTGAATTTCTCTTGCAAACCAAACTTTCCCTAATTAAGTTTGGATATTTCCTTCTACTGAATCTATTCATGTCTTCTCTCTCAAAAAGGTTAGTTTAAATTTAGGGGTTCACTTCAATACATCAAATTGAGGAATTCAAGTTTAATTACAATTTTTGCTTGCCTTTTCCTAATAAAGTGAGGTGATATTTACAGTTTATTTTATTAATTTGTTTATGTATTTAGTGATATATGTTTATTTGAATTTCATAGATATTTTTTTTGTTGTTTAATGGAATAAACTTTCAATGGCATAAATATTTAGGTTTCTATTATAATTCCTTGAATAAATTTGATGTGGAATTAACTCTCATCGAATTGGTTGTTATACTTTGTATAGATAGACTCATTGATAATTTTTATATATGGATTGAAAGGAATTAATTTTCATTGAATTGGTTCAAATATTATTTTTTTTAATGTTTCAATGATGAATCATCTTTTGTTCAGTTTAATTCTAAATAATTCTGATAGATTTCTAATATAATAGAAGTTACTCTATTATTGTAATTTTGCTCTTGTCTCTTTATTTGTTATATTTATGTTTTACTTATGACATTTATTTTATTTTTCATTTTCTGTATTATGCAGGACATATTTATATCCAACTTTTACTAAGGAGCTAATAGATGAAGTGAGTGTTGAATGGGTGAACCACTTGTTGCCATACCTATAATAGTTTTTATATTTTGGTTCAAATTGTACTATCATTGGTTATCAAAGAATTTTGAAATGTATGATATTTGATTGTAATTAATACTTTGTATATATTTATTATGATTTAGGTTTATTTATGGACTGATCATTATGGTATTAATTTATAATGGTTATGACAAGTAATTCAAGAGGGAGAACTGATATGTGTAGAGAGATCAATCAACCCTACTTTCAATAGTTGTTGTTCACTATCGTTAAGTTATGAGATTAAAAAATAATCGTCATCGTTTACAATTATAGCTAATATCTATAGCTGTTGTAATTGCATAAATATAACTAATATTATCGTTGTCGTAAATGCTATAAAAAGGTTACATTATTTATAGCAGTTAGTAAAGCTATTGCAAGGGCAGTAATTTATAGCGGTTCATAAACCGCTATAGAAAGCATGAAAGACTATTTATAGCCCTAGTGATTTATTGTTGTTAGGAGTATTTTCCTATAGCAGTTTATAACAGCTATAAAAAGACATTTTCAACAGCTATAAATAGACGTTTTTTGGCATAGTGTATTGTTTTATCTAAACACTATAAATAGTGAAAACTATTCGAAAAGTTTTCTGTTTATATTTAATATTTGTTTTCTTATAAAAAAAGTTAATAAGTTTGTGCATGACATATTAAAAGTAAAAAAAAGAGATTATTGCCAGAAAAATAGTTCAAATCTTAACAATTTAAAATTAATAAAAGCGATGCAATTTGGATATGAGCACTAATGTTCAACTCTCAATATCCTCCTTTAGTGTTGTTTTCTGTGAATTAGAAATACCAAAATATTCCTTTGTTGTGCTACCAATATTAATAAAAATTACTCCTTTCGTTCCCTAATCAAGTTCCCAAAAGGATTGTTCACGGGAATTAAAAAAAATAAAATATTTTAGATGGTGGACATATTATTTCATTGAATAATAAAGTTGATTGGAGAAAAACATGGACCATAAACATTGAAAAAATATTACAAGAAAATAAAGTAGAAAAAAATATAGGTAGCACAACTAATAAAAAGTCAGTGGAAAACATGTGGGGACCATACGAAATATTAAAATGTTAAATGGAAGTTAGTGGAGGATATGTGGGGTACATAAGCAATTATAAAATTATTAAAGTGATTATATGAAGAAGATTATTTTTGTCCAAATTTTGTGACATAAATGAAAAGATTCTCTATGAGAACAACAAATAAAATATTTCAAAATGACAAATGAGAATTTTCTTTAAGGACCAGAGGAAGTATATAAAATTATAAATATACTCTGACTTAGAGAACATGCCATTGACCATTATATCTGGAAAGTAAACAAAAGCGAAAAAATCAAAGAGTACATACTTATGACGAATTGAACAAATAACAAAAAAATTAGTTGTATAAGATTTTGCACTACCTCTTGCCATTAAATTGCGACACTATAAATATATGTTTGTTGCATTGAATTATTAGCTATTAAAGATGGTTTAACACATTTAACTTATACCCTTAACTTATACCCATTTTATTGAGCAAGAATTGAAACAAAAGTTCAGTACTATAGAGGTATAATATATAGATAAACTCATTTTTTTTATAAGTAGTTATTTTAAAACTCGTGTAATTCAAAAATGTGAATCCATACACAAAAGCACCCTTTATTACTTATATTATATTGGATTTAATTCTTAATCAAAACTCTCATGTGTAGACATATTTTTTTCATAAATGTGCAAAAGAAAAATATAATCGATATAGGATATCGAATAAATAAAGCATCTATTACTTAATTAGCTTTAATTTTAATGTTATAAACTATGCTTAAAATATTAAATTTTGGAATTAGATTTAGGTTCACTTTACACGAAAGATCTTAAGTTTAGTTCACATAATCATTTTTTTCTCTCAGTCTACCATTAAAAAAAATAAATATTTTTTTATAAAGAGAGGGGATATGAAAAGTAGTGTGTGGAGGAGGTTTGATGAAGATGGCATGAGTATAATTGACATAATGGTTAAGTAAAAGAGAAAGAAAAAGAGGATGGCCTACAGAATATGTGTGTTGGGCTTAAGAGTTTTTGGATGGACAAGAGCAATACATTCCCCACCTTGATACTGAAATAAGAAGAGAAAAGTGATGAGTTTTATTTTGTTGTTTTCTTCATAGTGGGGGCTACTATTTGTTATTAATCTGGACTTCTCAACAAAATCATTACCATTATTACTATATTAGTGCTCTTCTTTGATCTAGAAATGGACTGATTAGGTGAAAACATTTTCCTTATTTTGAAGTTATAATCCTTTTGCTTATTTGCTCTTTTGTTATTCAATGCCTTTTGTTCTTGACGTGTGTTTTCACATATAAAAACACAGTTTTTAGAGCGTGGATTCTTACGGTTGGAGTCTGATTTGCATTTATATATAAGTATATTTGACAAGTGATTGTTGGTTGCCCAAGTTTACTCTAAGAAAATTAAATACCCTTAAAGTTGGGATTATTCAAGGTTAATCAATAGGTGTGATCATAGGAAAATCATGAAAATATTAGATTATTTTAGATAATTTTTCCTTATAAAAATCCACCAAATCATCTATTTTTATTTTGGCAACAAATAAGTTTTTCTTGCCATTTAAATAAGTCAAAAAGTCAAAAGTCAAAAGTCAATCTTATAGATTAAGATGTTTTGGGCATGTGCAGAGGAAGTCTTTCGACGACGCCCCTGTGAGAAGGGCTGAAAACATCATAGTACAGGGTAAAAGGAGTTGAGGAAGGCCTAGGAGATCTTGGATTGAGCAAATAAAGGCTGACATGCATAAGTTAAACCTCTCTATGGACTTGACTAGGGATAGAGATAGTTGGAGGCGTCTTATACATGTTTTAGACTAGGGTTTCTTTTAGAGTTTCTTTTGAGGGGTATGTTCTCTCGCTGTTATAGTTTCTTTTAGTTTCTTGGTTGTTATTGCACCGTTCTCTTTAGTTTATATTATTTTATGTTTTTTGGTATCTTTTTGGTTTTATCTACATGTGCAGGGGCTTCTCTTAGTCTTTCTTGAGCCGGGGAACTCCTTTTTGGTCGCGCTCTCCTTCAAGGGTATGAGTTGCCACCATCCTTCCCTCCCCAGACCCTGTCCATAGTTTTCTATGTGCGGGATACACTGGGTAGGATGATGATGATGATGATGATGATATCTAATCTATAGGTCAATTTATAAAAACTTATCTAATGTAATTTTTTTGCAAAAACTACCTAATCTAATATATTTTTCTGCAAATGACTACCACTTAACGGAAAACGTTAGTTGACCGTTAAGTTTGAGGGTTTGACCGATTTGAGAGATTAAGTTGTCTATGTGGCAATATCTCATTATTCCTAATATTTTTAAATTATTTAAAATTAAAACACATAAACTAACAAAATAAAAATAAAATATATTTAACGTCATTTTTACCCATCATTACGATTTTTTTTCAAAAAAACGGACGTTGTGATTATCCTTATGGGGGTAACTCTTTCGAAAATCCGGTCGCAACAAGTACTTATTTGTCTATTTTTCGATACATAAACCGAAAAAGATATTTAATGTCAATTGTACCCACCTCGTGATGTCTGTTTTTTGGAAAAAAAATCGTTAAGTTGGGTAAAAATGACGTTAAATATCTTTTTCGGTTTATGTATCAGAAAATAGGCAAATAAATACTTGTTTCGACCGGATTTTCGAAAGAGTTTCCCCATAAGGGTAATCGCGACGTCTGTTTTTTGAAAAAAAAAATTATTATGATATGTAAAAATGACGTCAAATATCTTTTATTTTTATTTTATTAATTTATACTCCCTCCGTTCCCTATTGATGTTCCTATAGGGAATGTTCACGGGAATTAAGAATAGTGGAATCTTTTAGATAGTGGAGATATTATTTTATTGAATAATAAATTTAATGGAAGAAAAGTGGGGACCACAAATATTTAAAAAGTATTTAAAAAAAGTTAGTGGAAAAAATATGGGGACCACAACTAATTAAAAAATGTTTTTATGAAGTTAGTGGGAAACATGTGGGAACCATAAGAAATATAAAAATGTTAAAATGAAATTAGTGGAAGATATGTGGGCCCATAATCAATATTAAAATATTAAAATTAGGATGGTTGAGGTTATTTTTGTCCAAAATTTCTGATATAAATGGAAAAATTCCTTATGGGAACAACAATTGAAACACCCCAAAATGGAAAGTGGGAACTTCTTTAAGGAACGGAGGGAGTATGTTGTAACTTTAAATTTTTAAAAAATACTAGGACTAATAAGATATTGCCTCATAGATAACTTAACCTCTCAAATTGGTCAAACCCTCAAACATAATGGTCAACTAACGTTTTCCATTAAGTGGTAGTCATTTGCAGAGAAATACATTAGATTAGGTAGTTTTTTGCAAAAAAAATTACATGATGTAATTTTTTGTAAATAAACCTATAGATTATATAGTTTCTTATAATTTTTTCTTATAAAAATAAAGTTTTCTGGGCAATAAGGGAAATTAGGGACTATATGAACCAACCCAAGAAATTTAACTAATGACTTCCACTACAAAAAAATTGCAAAGTTCCGACCAAAATCTCCGACCACCCGTTTTTAGTCGGAAATTTCCGACTACATTACCGACTAACACACGGTAGTCGGAAATTCCGACCAATTTCCTACTGAATGACTATGGTAGCAATATTCCGACCGATTTGCGACTAAAAAGCTAGTCGCAACTTTTCCGACTACTTCACTTGTCCGAATTTAGTCGCAAAAAAAATACCCGTAAAAAAGCTGAAGTAAAAGCATTTGTTGGCCGACTGGATTCCGACCAATAAGTGGTCGCTGATTAGTCGGAAACTTCATGATTTTGTCTATAAATACCCACCCTCAATGTCACTTTCTCACCATTTCCTATCCTTCTCTCTACTCTCTTCCTAAATAACGTTCTTTCTAAAACTCTATTTGTTTCTCACTTTGTCCCTCTCCTCTTCCATCTCCCACTTGAGTTTCATCAACCAAGTGGGAGATGGTTGAGGAGAGGGACAAGTTGAAAAACATAAATTTAACGGTTCCATTTATTGTAAAAAGTGGTCAAAAGGTCTTTGGCATGTTTCTCACTTGCCCCGTTCTTCCTTACACTCATACTCGAGTTTCTTCACTCAAGTGTGAGTGTGGGAAGAACGGGACAAATTGCGAAACATAAATTTAACAGTTCAATCGTAATAAAAAATGTGTTAAAAACGATTAAAATATGTTTTTAACTTTGTCCCACTCTTCCTCAAACTCGTACTTGGTTAATTTCAATCGAGTACGAGTCGGAGAAGGGTGGGATGAAGTGATAAACATAAATTTAATGGTTCAATTTAGTGTAAAAAAAAAATTATAATGAGCTGTTTTTTTTGTGCCATTTTGTTGTAATAATTATAAGTACTTAACCGAAATAGTTGTTTATCTTACTTATTGTCTTGTACGTTTACTACAAAAATGTGTTAAAAACGATTAAAATATGTTTCTCAAATCTAAGAAAATTTAGCATCGTATTATTTTACTTAGATTTGCTACTGAAAAAGAATAATTTTCGATTTGTAGGTGTTGGTATTGCGCAATAGTGCATGGTAATTACGGCCTATTGTATTTTCTAAGGCTGTAAATTGCACTATTGCGTAGCCAACGCCTGCAATGAAAATATTATTCTTAGTAGACTCATAAAAAGTAAAATATACGATGCTAAATTTTCTTAGGTTTGAGAAACATGTATTTAACGTTTTCAATTTTTTATAGTACATACGAGAAAATATTTAAGCAAAAACACTATTTGAACTTAGTACTTATAATTTTAACTCCAAAATTGTCGGAAAAAAAAGCTCATTAAATTTTTTTTTATTTTATTTACCGACCAGATTCCGACTGGTCAAATAGTCACAATTTTAGTCGGTGAAAAAACGTCAAATCAATCATCAAAGTGTGACAGTTTCTCCGACCAATTTCCGACTGTTATTTTGTCGCAGATTAGTCGGTATTTTGAATTTTAAAATCCAGCAACTGGACACAACCTTTGATGAACCGACAGTATACCGACTATTTCTTTGGTCGGACATTAGTCGGAAGATTTCCTAAATTTCTATAAATAGCCATCAACGTAAATCTTTCTTATATTTTACATTTTACCTCCTTACTTTCTCTCTACCTTATTCTCTCCAAATATTTTAAGTATGATATTAGCTATGTTTTGGTTACTTAACAAGTAGATACTTGCGTTGTTTTTTACTTTGCCCCTCTCTTCTTCAGATTCATACTTAGTTAATTTCAATCGAGTATGAGTTTGAGAAGGGAGGGATGAATTGAAAAACATAAATTTAATGAGTTTGAGTATGTAACTATTTGTTGTAGAAAAAATATTTTAATGAGGTTTTTTTTTGGTGCCATTTTGTAATAATAATTATGAGTACTTAACCTAAATAGTGGTTTTTCTTACTTATTCTCTTGTATGCGTACAATAAAAAAATTTAACGTTTTCAATTTTTTATAGTACATTCGAGAGAATAATTAAGAAAAACCACTATTTTATCTTAGTATTTATAATTTTTACCCAAAAATGGCCCGAAAAAAACCTCATTAAAATTTTTTTTTTACATAAATTTACCGACCAACCTGCGACTGAAATATTAGTCGCAAAGTAGTCGGTAATTCAAAACGTCAAATCAGTCAAAAGTAGTCTGACAGTAATAAATGAGGCAGACAACTTTATTTGTACCGACCAATTTTCGACTAATCTTTGGTCGCAGGTTGGTCGATATTTTGAATTTTCAAATTCACTGGCAGACAGCACACTTAATTGGGCAAGACTTTTTATGTGCGTCAGAGTACCGACCAATTTCCGATTAATCTTTGGTCGCAGGTTGGTCAGTAATTTTGAAAATTAATTTTTAACGGTTCTTTTTTTTTTTGAAAATATTTTTATAAACGTGGTATTTGTTGTTTTGCAGAGCAATGGACTTACGAACTGAAAGAAGTTGGATGTACCAGCGATGTTCTAATCGAGTTTATAATATTAGATATTTAGAAGGGGTCGAAGAATTTACACAATTTGCAATGAAAAAAAATCGAGAAGAAGTTAGATGTCCGTGTAAAAAGTGCAGTAATCGTAGAGTGTGGGCTCCAGATGTCGTAAGAGATCATCTGTTAAAGAAGGGGTTTGTTGAAAACTACTACGATTGGTACCTGCACAAATGTTTTGACGGTGCACCAATTTGTAGTGAGTGGGCTCCGGTTGAGCCACAGCAGAACACGGTTCAAAATCCCTATGCACAAATGGTGTACGATGCAGCAGCGAGTACTTTTCCGGATACACATCATCATTTTCTACCGCATTGTGATGATGTCGTCGTAAATGTACCATATTCGTCGCCTGTACATATTGATGAAGATCCGAACCCCCAAGCAAGACAGTTCTTTGATATGTTAAGAGCTGCCAACTTACCTGTGTACCCTGGTTGTGAAACGCATACTCAGATGTCGGTCATAGGAAGGATGACTAGCCTGAAGACGGACTTTCGTATACCAGAGAGACTTTATGATGAATTATGTCAATTCATTATTGAATTGTTGCCGAAAGATAATCGGATGACAACAAATTTTTACGACACGAAGAAGCAAATTTCGGCTCTTGGATTGCCGGTACAGAAGATTGACTGTTGTGTTAATGGGTGTATGATTTATTGGGGCACCACAGCTAGTATGACCCAATGTGGTGAGTGTGGGGTTTCTAGATGGATATCAGATAATACCCAGAAAGCAGTTCCACTACTTTCCCATTGGTCCTAGGCTACAACGGTTGTATGCGTCTGCGACTACTGCCAGCCACATGAGGTGGCATGCGGAGCATCGTTCAGAAGATGGAGAGTTGTGTCACCCCTCGGACAGTGAGGCCGGGTTTTGCACGGGAGACAAGAAATGTGAGACTGGGGTTGTGTACAGATGGTTTCAACCCATTTGGCAGCTCGGGTCAACAATATTCATGCTGGCCCGTAATACTAACTCCATACAATCTTCCGCCCTTGATGTGCATGAAGAAGCAGTACATGTTCTTAACGGTGATCGTCCCCGGCCCTAACAATCCAAAACATAAGATTGATCTGTACCTGCAGCAGTTGATACATGAGTTAAAGCTGTTGTGGGAAGATGGGATCCAGACATACGACGTATCCAAGAGGCAGAACTTTCAGCTTCGTGCAGCTTTGATGTGGACAATCAACGACTTTCCAGCTTATTCGATGATGTCGGGGTGGAGTACATATGGCGTGCACGCTTTTCCTTACTGCATGGATGAGTCCAAAGCCGTTTATTTAAGACACAGCAGAAAAGTGAGTTGGTTTGACTCACACTGGAGAATTTTAGATAGTACGCACCCCTTTCGAAGAAACCGGGTGCTTTTTAGCCGTGGAGCTGCTGAGAAGGTTGTTATACCCGACATACGTACGGGAAATGAGCTTTTAGAGGAGCTGGATCGTTTGAGGTTTTTATGGGTGTTTGAAGACGATGCAGCTGAGTACAACGCAGTAGTCAGTAAACATTGTGTTGGATGGAAGAAGAGAAGTATTTTTTGGGATTTGCCGTACTGGAGCACAAACATGATCCGTCACAACCTTGACGTGATGCACATTGAGAAAAACTTCTTTGATAACATTTTCAACACAATAATGTGTGTGGCGGGAAAAACTAAGGATTATCTCAAGGCACGTCAAGATTTAGTCGAGCTCGGGATCCGATCGGAATTGCATCCAGTGGGTTCTACCATCCCCAAGGCATCATACACACTAAACAGAGAACAAAGGGTTGTCCTTCTAGATTGGCTTAAAACTCTAAGATTTCCTTATGGTTATGTTTCCAATTTAGCCAGTAATATCGACATGGCTAAACATTAGATATTTGGGATGAAGAGTCATGATTGTCATGTGTTCATGCAGTGACTAATTCCAATAGCATTTCGGGAGTTGCTGCCAGCCAAAGTTTGGGAAGCACTTACTGAAGTTAGTCTGTTCTTTAGAAGTCTTACTTCTCCGAAGATATCTGTCGCAGATATGTGGAGGTTGAACGAGGAAATTGCAGTGGTGCTATGTAAGCTAGAGACTATATTTCCTCCAATATTCTTTGATGTTATGGAACATCTGCCTGTTCACCTAGCTTACGAGGCAAGAATTGCTGATCCGGTACAATATAGGTAGATGTATCCCTTTGAGAGGTAACTACTATTTACATGTCTAAACTATGTATTATTTCATTTTCTAGTCACTTTTTACATGTCTTAATAATTACTACTTGGTTTAAATTACAGGTATCTTCGACATTTAGATGCCTAGAATGAGAAACAATCTAGGACAGCGTATTGACCCGCGAACCGGACAACCATACGACCCTGAATCGCGTGCGGTACCACAGCATACGCGTTCTGACCCTCCCCTAGCAGCCACTCAATCCCAGCCTGACGCTGAGCCTCATGCTATATCGCTCTCTCAACCTTATCAGGGTTTAGAGGAGCATTTTTTGAGGTCAGAGTTTAGGAGGGCAGAGGGGGCTGTCACTCCCTCTCTGGTGTCGCCACGTGCTTCCCCACGTCACGCTAGGACACCAGAGACTGACACTATGCAGGGGCCGCCGCGCAATGACTTTGCCCATGTGCCGCAGCATCCACTTCCACCCCTACCATGGGTGCCTGACAAGCGCACGTTTGCCACAGACGGTGGCAGCCAAATATCCACGCCCATCCGTAGGACGTTTGAGGCCTACCAAGATCCTAATGGATGGGCATGGAAGCACCTATCTAGGCAAACTATCGAGTTTTATTGGCAGCAGTTTCAAGTAAGGCTATGTACTTCATTTCTTCATTATTTGATTAACTTTTTATTGACTTGCTTTGTTATACTAATACTGATTGTTTTTTTCGTATCAGAAACAATGGGCTTGGGATCCCTCTTTCACTTCGAAGGTGTACGAGGAGTGGGAGAAGAGGGCCAAGCTCAGGTACAAGGACATTATGCATCATCAAAGAAGATTCTATGAGGAAAACAATGAGTACAAGCCCAGCTGGGCGTCGGCGGAGGCTTGGAACCAATGGGTAGCTGCCTGGAAAAGTAAAGAGTTCGAGGCCAGTCGGTCCAAAGGGAGGAGGAACCGTCGTCGGGGTGATGAAGCGGGTGTCGCTGAAGTCACCCATACCGGCGGCTCGGTGTCTGCGCGCAGGACATTGCGCATCTTGGTATAACCTTCAACTTTTAATAATTTGATTTATTATTTTATACGCATAAATATTTAAACATAATTTCGTATAACCTTCAACTTTGTTATTGTAGGAACAAGAGCAGCAACGCACGCCGCTCTCTTATGAGTTGTTTCCATGCACTCATAAGGTGCGTACAAAGGACGGGTTGCAGTGGGTCAACGAGAAGTCCAAGGCCATAAACGTAAGTTGAATCTCTGATCTATATTAATTATTTCTAGATTAGCTTTTTTTGGTTATCATTGAATCGTAGCTTAGTTAGTTTTTTGGTAGGTTAGCTTTTGGTAAATTAGCTGTTTTAGAATATTCCTTAGCAATATTTGATATTGGATTTTGAGGAAATGCTGGTTTGATAGCTGTTTTTCATTGTAGATACGCATTATATCTATATTGGCTTCTATTTCAGGGTTTATTTTAGTTTTGGTTTAGTTAGTTTACAGTCGAAACTCTGCCGAAATTTTTACAGAATATATTGTTTTGTTGTTTAGGACGAATATATGCGCCTCTGTTTGTAGAAAGACAACCTCCTCCGCCTCCGCCTAATTGAGTCCTTGTATTTTTTGTTTTTATGTTATTATTTTTATGGTTTAAAACATTTGGTTGTATAACATTTTTTTTACGTGCCTATCATATAATCTTTTATTGAGTTTTTCATTTTATTTGATCGATATTAATATTAAAATAAACAAACTGGTCAAATGTGGTCAACATCGTTGACCACATTTGACCAGTTTTTTTATTTTAATATTATATTTTTTTCCGACTAAATTCCGACTAAACAGTAGTAGGAATTTAGTCGGTAATTTTGATAATCACCGACCACCTGCTGACTAAAGGTTAGTCGGAGAGTGTTCGGGATCCACAGCCGCCAAATTTTGGTCAAGGTTTTGGCAAAATTAAGGTTTGACTTTTCCGACTACTTACCTACGAAATTGTAGTCGGAGAGTAGCCGGAAAAGGTGATTATATATATTTTTTTTGGCAAAAAAACTGACAAACATTAATAACCATTTTAAAAATACAGCGACTACTGTCCGACTATATGTCTAGTCGGTATTTTGCGACGGAGGTGTAGTAGGAAAGTGGTCGGTATATGGCTACTACTTTCCGACTAAACAATATAGTCGGAATAGCGACTAATCTGCTACCAGTGCTCATATAGTCGGAATTCCGATTGAAATTCCGACTATTTCATTTTACCGACCATTGTGTACCGACTACCTTGATTTAGTCGGAGGTTAGTCGGTATAGGCGTATACCGACCAATCAGCGACTATTTTTTCCAGTCGAAAAGGTGTGTTTTTTTTGTAGTGTTCTCTATTTGAGAGAAACATTATACTTGTCTAGATCAGGGTCCTGAGAGCTGGAGTATATTCCTTCACCATTACTTAAGAGAACTCACTAAAATCTTTCAAAACACATATCATAAAATGAAAAGCTGCAGAAGAACGGTGTTGTAGTATCCACTACAAAAATTACTCAATTTGGAGAGAAACCCACATTTTGAGGAGATATGTTTAGTGAAAAAAAAGGCTACAAAAATCTTTGTTACCAACTAGCTACAAAAGAGTTTTGTTGTCTAATTTGTCACTAAAAACAAAATTTTGTCACTATTTTCGTCACTAAAAATTGCAGCACTTTTAAAATTCATTTTGGTGATAAAATATGCGACAAATCTTCATTTGAGCGACAAAATAGGCAACAAAGCCTTTTGTCGATAAGGTATTTTACTCAGCTTTTAAATTCCGGACGTTAATTCAAATTTATTCAAATTCATTCTTCAAAGCTTTTAACTTAACATTTCGCTCTTCAAACCATTTACCTTCTTCAACTTCTCTCTAACATCCCAGTAACTTATTCTCCTCCTCTCTACTTCTTCAAACCTTTTTTTTATTGTTCTTGTGGAATTTCGACATGTTGTTCACATATTTTCACAAGTTTTCGAATTCATTATGGGTATGCTAGTTTTGCTTTTTTCCCGCTTCTTCTTCCATTTTCTATGTGTTCTTCACATGCATGCTTCTATTTCGGTTGTTTTGTTGGATCTGGATCATTTTTAGGGGTTTTTATTCATGATCTTTTTTGTAAGTTTTTACTTCATGATTTATGTTCATGATTTTTGATGTGGATTTTGTGGGTTTTTTGTTCATGATTTTTTTGTGGGTTTTTTGTTCATGATTTTTTGTGGGTTTTTTGTTCATGATTTTTTTGTTCTTTGATTTTATTCATCTTATTGTTCTTCTTTTGTGTTCCTTTATTTTGTTTTTTTTTTTGTTTAATCTGGGTTCGTTTGTTCATGTCCAGATCTGGGTTCATTTTTTGTTCATGTCCAAGTCTGAGTTCAGGGATGGGCTTTATGCTTTCACCATAGGCCAGCTTGTACTTTTCAACTGAGTACCATTCGTGCACAAAAGACTGTGGATCAAGACCCTCATGAAGAATTGCACGCATTGCATGCCTACATGGTATGCCAATGAGTTGCCACACATTGCAAAGGCATGTGTGTTTGTTCAAACTCATTACAAGAGCTGATTTACCCTCCATCACTTCATACTCTACTACACTAGACATGAAAGCCCTGCATGACCTACTGTCATTACACAAAGTTTGCACTCTTTTCACAATATTTGGACACAACTTCTCCCAATCAGCACTTTTTTGCTTTCTTGTAGCCAACCTAACCATTGTCACCCTCCTTATTCCCTCTAACAAAGTAAGAATAGGCTTATACCTGTCACTTCCTAAAGTTGCATTGAAGCTTTCTACAAAATTTGTTTTATTAACATCACACTTAAGATCTACATCAAATTTGTGTTTTGTCCACCTCTCTGGTGGACCCAAATCAGCAAGCCATTTCCTTGCATCAGCATCCTCTTTGTCAAGCGCCTTCATGGCTTTGGCAAAAGTGAAACTTGAAAAAGCCCCACATGCCAGCCAGAACAGTTGCCACATCTTAGGACCTGGGAATTTTTTCTTCCAATTGGCACTAAGGTGCTTGCAACAATATCTCCTTTGCACCTTAGGCCATAAATCACTAATAACTTTGTCAATTCCCTGCATGTGCAAATCAAAGTATTGAAAACAGTAAGTATTAGAGATGCAAAACATTGTATGTCACACAAAATAAATGAACTAATTTGCATACCTTCTGCCTATCAGATATTATGCACCAATTGTCACCTCTCTGACTTGGTTCAAGAACATGCTTGAGATGCCAAATGAAAAACTTCCAGCTCTCTTCATCCTCGCTTGAAACCACAGCCCATGCAACTTGAAACAGTTCATTGTTGCCATCTAGGGCAATTGCAGATAACAAAACTCCTCCATAATTACCCTTTAGATGAGCCCCATCAACTCCAATCACACTCCTACAACCAGCAAACAATCCATCCAAGAAAGCCTTGAAAGATATGAAAATGCTCTTAAAAACTAGGGGTCTATCTGGATGTGTAGGGGGAAACCAAGCACAAATTGCATGTGACCCTTCATTTGTGGATTTAATTACATCACAATAAGAAGGCAAGAAACTGTATGATGTGTCATGCCCACCATTTATGATACTCAAAGCCATGTTCCTTACCCTATACAGTCCTGCTTGAGCCATCTCCACCCCATACCTTGACCAAAACAGCTCATTCAATACTTTACTTGGGATGTCATTATTAGCCCTAATGTCCTCAAGTAAGGCATTGCATGCCCATTTAACACTCACCATACTGTTTCTAGTTTCTATACCCCAAACATGTGTGTTCAGCATTTTGGATTTTTTTGATAGCCCATGTAACCCCATCAGGCAACCTAGAAGCATGCAATCTCCATTCACAGTTTGCATCACTACACCTGGCTGTGTACCTTGTGTGGTCAGCCTTATCAACAACAATTGAAAACCCTGATTGTATGCAATAGTTCCTAATAACATCCCTGAGATGTTGCTTATCTGTAAACAATTGCCACTCTCTAATCTCAATGTTGCCAAATGTCCTGTCTTCATACAACTGTCCATTCCTATACAACCTATTCAAATAACTGTCAAAACTATCACATTGATCATCCCAAACTGGACCCTCAAATGGATCAAAGTTATCACCAACTAAATCAACATCATCATCCACAACATCTTCTTCACTGTTAACCAATGATACACTGTCACTGTCATTGTCACTTTCAACCTCAGATGGGATGAATGATTCATCATCACTTTCATCTTCAATAAGCAAGGGCCCTGAAGTAGATGCAACACCCTCCTTTTCCTTACTCAGCTCAACAAGCCTTGGAGACCTTCTAGTAACCACCTGTTTAATTCCCTTCCTTCTCATTGTACTCTTAGGAATTCTTTTGGTTATAGTAATCTTTGGAGTTTTGGTTGGGGTATCCTTAGTCTGGGGTTTATTGAGGATTTTCTTGGGTGTGCTTTTGTTTGGGGTTTTTTTGGGTGTGACTTTCTTTGGGGTTTTTTTGGGTGTCAGTTTCTTTAGGGTTGTTTTGGTTTGGGGTATCCTCCTTTGCCTGCTCATCATCCTCCTTGTTTAGCTCATTAAGGAACTCCACATTTTCAAGTATGACATTATTTATGTCAATAGGAGAAGGTGGGGGCTCCACTGCAATGTCAACAGGTTCTACTACTGGTTTTTTCCTTGGTCTAAGGACAGGGAGTTTGGGCCTAAAGTACCCCTTTGGTTTTTTCAACACCTTGGGCTTTATAATTTGTAATGGGGTTGGAATGGGCTCCACATGTTCTACAACATCATCAACTGCCATATCCTCAACAACAGGTGCTATAGGTTCACTAACATCATCAACAACCATTTCCTCAATCACAAGTTCATCAGCCTGTACAGGTTCAGCAACTTGATCAACTACCATATCCTCAATCACATCTTGTTCAGGTTCAACAACTGGATCAACTACCATATCCTCAACATGTTTAACAACTTCCTCAACATGGTCTACATCTTGTTCAGGTTCTACAGCTTCTACAGGAGTGGGGTCTACATCATCATGTACATTCAAAACAGGCTTCTCATAGGGTACACTAGGGGTTGGAATTATCATGACAACAACATCATCCCCATCATCAGATTCCACAGGGTTTGGTTTGGGCTCCAACTCTTTCTTCTGTGCACTTTGCTTTAGGGTTTCCCTAAGTCTCCTAGCATTATCTAACAACACACTAGGTTTAGAGTCTCCAACTTTGATGCTAATACTTTCAACTCCCCTATTTCTGCTAAACATCTCCAACATTGCTTTGTCATTAACAATCTGAACATGTTTCTTTTTGTACAGATAACTGAAACTAGGATGCTCAGGCATCAAATGTCCCAAAGACTCAGCTTTGTCCCAATAATCTATGATCATATCCAACAAGTTCACTAAGTCTACATCCTCAACAAAAACTTATGTCTCAATACCCTTATACAAAAACTTCAACAACACACAATCATCCATTTACAATCTATCAACAAAAAAACAAAAAAAAAACCATCAACAATCATAAATTGCACCAAAAAATCAAAATTCAAAAAAGCCCTAATTTTTAGGGTTCATTCTTACAGAGAAAGACTCAGAACAACTGTAAACACCATAATTCAACAAAAAAACCCTAATGCTACCAAATTTTAAGAAGAAAAAATGGAAAAAATTGTACCATTACAGTCGACATTAAGGGCAAAAAACAACAAAGACCAAGTACTTGCATGTACAGAAAGAAAAGTAAAGTAGATTCGAGAACTTACCAGCGTGAAATCGAGCAGCAAAGAGGAGAAATAACCGTCAACAATAGTGTGATCAAGCAAGGAGATGATGATGAGGAAGAAGACAGAGAATGATCGAGGAGGGAAAATGAAGAGCCAAATGTAGTTTCTTAATCACACACAAACCATGGTTTGGTTCTCTTTGAAACTTAACGTTTAGTTAACGGCAAAAAGTACAAAAATGTCACGGATGTTATTACCCGTAAACGTCAGGGGTGCCAATGGAAAAAAAAAATCAAGTTTATACACCATTGAGAATAAGCCATACCTCAGGGGCACCAACGATAATTTCCCTTGTTTTTTTGTTCATGATCGAGTATTTTATTTTTTATTTAAGAATAATTTAATTTTATTCAGTTATGTGTGCATGTTTCACTTTTATCAATTATTTATAAAAAAAAATGAATATTTGTTATTATTATTTACTAATAATGTTAATATTTACTATTATTATTTTTTAATAATAACAAATATTCAAAAAAAATTAAAACCTGTAAAGTAATTATGCGACAAAATAAGCGACAATGTTTTTGCTTTTGTTGTAGAGCTCAGCGACAAAATAGGTGACAATATTTTTTTTATGCGACAAAGGATTTTGTCGGTTATTTTGTTGCCTAATGCCTTATGTGACAAAATAAACTACAAAAACTCTTTGTCACAGTCTTTTTATTTGCTCTGACATCATCCACCCTAATGATTTGACTCATGAGTAGAGGTTTTCCAAATGGGGTAAAAAGTTATTGTTTTATATTTCGTAATCACAGCTAATGAAAAGTTGCCACACACAATGGTGTACTTGACTCTAAATAAAAAGAGAAGAAAACCACCTAGAAAATGATAAGGATAGCATTCTAAGGTCAAAAGGAGACATTTTTTAGTACCATTAAAGTCGATCATGAAGTATAAATACTCTCATACATTCATCACCTCTAAGATAACTGATTTATCCAACCTTAACCAACTAAATTACTATTCAACTTCACAAAAACTTTAGAGAACTTATTAATTTTCAATCATTTGGATTAAGTAGATTGATTTACTTTTTCTAAGACATGAGCATTCATTGAGGCCTCATGTAATAAAAAAACAATTTTAAGCTAAGTTCCTCTACGTTAAGGCCACAGAGCACTTGGCATTGGATTGGATAGGTACTCGACTCATATTCTCACTAACTTGAGTGTCGAAGCATGTCCCCGAAGAACACCTCTAGGCCTTTTTAACACTTGTTACTTGTGCAAATTTGATCATTAGAATGGTCTTACTACAAGAAAAGCTAGATAGTAAAAATATACCTCTTAACAATAAAATTTCTCTCAAACAAACAAACTTAGTATTGATAAAGCTTAGTGTTAAACTAATTGTATCTAGTCCTAAATAGGAATAATTTAACGTTAGAAGGAGGACCCGTCATTCTTTCTTAGTCATAACATCTCCTTTAGATTTTTAACAAAAGTGACCAACAACCTTTCCAAATCGAGAGGCCAAAGGGCTTCAAGCTTTTGGAAAATTCTTGGTCACAACCAACAATAAACTAACCCCTAACCATGGAAAAATGATGAGGCTACACTCTCTTAACAGTAGTCTAAATAGTCTACATATTCTCAAATGGGAAAGGAGGAAACCTCTCACGAATAGGCCAGCACGGGCCAATATCTAAGAGAACACTACATGATTAAGGAACAGGAAGCCGTTACTCTAACACCACAAAAAACAGAACAACTCACCCTAAACATACATGAGTTGGTTACCTTGGCTTTGGCCTTAGCCCACACCATTACCTTAGGAAAAGGGGAGGTTGCTCCATTTAGGAAGATTTCCTTACATCAAAGGCTTTCTCCTATCTCTTTCCAAGAATTAAGTGGAGAGGAAAAAGACGAGTCTTTAGATAGTGAACACTCTAGACTCGAGGACAATACATAAATCTATGGAGGGGAAACTTCTTTAGAGGGACAATAACAAAAGAGGGAAGAACAACTTATTACATTCCAAACTCATCGACAAGCATCAAGATGAAACCCTTCATAAAAGATATAGCGTGTACAACTCATCTTTAAAGATGGGACCTTTCGCGCTAGAAGCAACCCATCATCAAAGGGGATGGACTAGGCATAATACTACAAAAATGACTCCTATGCAACAACAAGAGAGTTGGAAAAAAGAATAAAAAAAGGACAAAAAACTTAATTACTACGTAGTAAGCTGGGGGAACAATTAGACCACCTAACCTCGGAAAGAGACTTGGAATCGAGTGGGCCCCTAGGGGTCCAGCTGTTTACCCTACCAAGCTTCAGTAAAGGGAAGAAGAGACTGCACTACAGTCGTTAGGAAAAAACAAAGAGAAACATCATCATACGATGGGAGAGGACAAACACATAAGTAGTCACCCATCTCCCAAGTCCCATACATATACACCATAAAAATAAATTTGTTTGGGAAGAACTCCTTTATATCGAAAATTATAAGGTCTCCGGCTAAGAGAATGATGTTTCCAGCTCAACTAACTTATAAGAGGGAAACATGCCCACTACGCCAACTGTATGATGAAATTCATCATATAACCCGATATCCTCACTTAACAGTTTTCTCCTCAAGAACCCTTTATTTGTGGGGCTAATGTTATAGGATAAGTTAGTTCACAATCAAGAAAAGTCAAACGAAGAAACCCTGATTAAAATCCTAGTAACCTTAATCCTTACACATTGACCCAATCAACCTCAAAAGCTGTGGTAAGCCATCAAAATGATAGATCACTATGAGTCATATGAATGTCCACAAATAGCAAACAACCATTCAAACAACGCCTTATTGTCACGTCAAACCCCAAACAACAACTAATCCGGCAACACCTGCTCATCACCTTAGATACGTAAAGTTTTTCATTAAGCATCTTCTACATCCTATGATTTTGACCTTTCACCTACCTAGTATTCTATTGATTGTGTCACTATTCTTTTCTCTACATTACTCTCTTAGCCTAGCCTACTTTTATTGTGTGAGCAAAACTTAACAACATACTTCCTTACCTTTCATTTACTTCATGTTTACCTTCAAAGTCTCAGACACTCTAACCTTACTTTAGCATCAGATGGGTCTTCCGGGACAAAACTCCCCTAGCAGTCTTCCTTGTGGTTACAATATACAAGGCTTACCTAGGGCATTCAGACAATTGAAGTTTCATATCACTTGATTCTTTCCTTCATTCAACCATTCAGATCTTATCTCTAAATCATTCAACACATCATATATTTTCAATCTCTATATTGTCTACTTTATAAATTCAATGTTTTAATACCCAAAACAAAAAAAATAAAAGTAAGTAACAAATTAAACCACAAAGAATTTATCTACAAAATAGGTATAACTATAAGCCTTAAACAAATGAGTTAATAAAAACACTAATGAAGTGTAGAGCATCAAAATGGTAGAAAGGAAAGAAAGAGGATGTTGTGAGATTTGACTTTCCAGATTGGAACTTTTGTATTAAAAATACAAATAATAAGTATGAGTATGGCCCACACATTCTTCGATCCCCTTTTTTGATTGATTTAAAGACACCAGAGGTTCACCCTAAACACCAAATCACATCACTTTGCTAACGCAACGTCCTCCAATCTTCATAATACTTTCCCTTTGATTCCTATTCTTAAATCTTCATCCATCAACTTCTCTTTCATTTCCTAAATGTTCTTTTGGTTTAAACTTTTATGTTGAGTACTTCAATTTCTGATCTCATTTTCTTTTAATTAATTTCTTTTTGGTCCCCCTATTAATTTTCACCATTATTCTTACACCTTAATAACAAAATAATAAAATCCTCAAAATTATGTAATTTCAACTTATTTCCCCTTTGATCTCACCAAAAAAAACCCCAAAAAAAATTTTTTTTTTAGTAATTATTTCACATTATTATGATTATGTCCATCTAGTTTTTAGTCCTTTTCTTGTTTTTAATTTTTATAGTTAGTCATTGTGGCTATAATTCAAACAAAAGTGTAAACCCAACTTTATAAAAACCTTTAAATTATGTAAGTCTAGCTTCCCTTTTCCTTAAAAAAAACCCCTAAAAACAAATTTTATTTTTTATCTTTCTATTTTTTTCTTAAAAAAAAAACTTTAAAAAAAGACAAAAAAATGACAGGAACACAGGCAGAAGTGTCTGTGTCGATACCAGGAACACCAGAAGGAACACCAGCGCCATTGTTCCCGAGTCGGCGAGTTGACTCACAATCGTACGATAGATCGTCGATGCCACGGTGTCATTGCTTACCTGATGGGTCATTGGGATTTGGGTCTGGCCCAGTTCAGGCCTGCTTCACTGAGTTCAAAGTTCCGGACGTCACCCTCACCCGAAAGGTAAACGCTTCCGTTATACTCGGGGCCCAATTTCAGTTGCATCATGCACTATTTTATTTTATCTTTTCTTATTTCTCTTTGTTAATTTAATTGCATTATTTAATTTTGTTTATGTTAAACCGTCCAAAATTCAATTATTTAGTTGATAGGTGGAGTAATGTTTAAGTAAGCTTATAGACAAAAAGTCTTAGGGAAGAAATTAGTTTGTTCCTATTATTGTATGGGCACAAAAATTAAGAAATTATTGTGTAATGATGACCAGAAGGTAGAAAGTTGCTTTTTTTAGAATTTTTAATATTATTTGTTGGAAAATGAAAAAGAAAAATAGGAGTAATTAGATATAGAGTAAGATAAAAATAGGAGTACGTATAACTTTAAATGATTGGTTTTTTATTGAAAAAAAATATAACAAGTAAT